>OY726527.1:22079489-22679489 GCA_963383655.1 Bathymodiolus septemdierum | reverse complement strand
TTTTTGTATATAAACCTGAATTATATAAACTTTCATACAACAGGGAGAGATAGGTCCATGATGTGGCTCATCTTTTGGTAAACAATTATTGGTTTTAGGCCACATTAATTTGATTTTTAGCTCTTTATATTGTAAGTTTCGAAAAATTTCTGCAAGCAAGTGAAATGCATGTAATGAATTATTTTGAATTGACATGCCTGTACCAAGTCAGGATCATTATTGTGATTTCAAGTTTTATCAGGTGTTGCCTTTCGATATTATGGATTATCCTCTGTTGAATTTGACCTTAGTGTTTGTTCCTACCTTATTTGTGTTATATAAACATTTGTTTTACTTTAGTATTGTTAGTAGTTAAAGGTCTGAACGACCATTTCAATTTTAACTGATTATTTATACATCTTTTACCCCCAGGTGCACCAGTAAAAATTGAAAATCTCCCATTTAAAAGAAAAGCAGTGAATGACATTTTAGATGATCCAAGACCAGACAAATATAGGAAAATGGAGGGATATACAGATTTTGTGCGTAATGCTATGGTGAACTATTGTGCTAACACTTCTGAGGACCTTCCTTTACGATACATTTTTCCTCGTGCTGATTTACAAGTATTTATTGTAATAGTTTCATAAAACAAACATTTCTTTTATTTTTGTAACAAAGAATACAAACACCGTTAAGTTCAAACATAAATAGGAATCTCATTTATTATATGACTGTAAATATTTCTTTCATCTGATTGGCTAAAAACATCAGATTTTTCTTGATAGAACTTTATGAATACTGTTTAATCGTCACGTGAGGTTAATATTACGTTCCAAATGCTCCTCTGGAATGATTTAAATTAATACAATTGGAATGTGAGACAAAACACAGTAACCTGACGTTGGTGAATGAACGGGAAAAATAATGTGACGTCATACACGAAATGTTGTCTCCCTCAGATTATTGTACACATTTTAATTCAACCCTTGCTATTTGTTTAAAATTCATTTTTATTGAAATGTTAGATAAACTTATTACATACATGGTGTGGTGGTATCGTGACTCGTAGTGATACTGGTTCACACGACAGACTCGACCTGATACAAAGTCTTGTACAACTATGTATGTAATGGGTATATATTAACCTAAAAAAAAGTCAACAATCGTATAGTATTACATTTAAGATTTTACATTTGTATATGTAATATTTGAATAATTTATATATGATTTGATATATATAACAATCTCACATATCAAAAAATTGGGGACGACTAACAAAGGAGCACCCTTTCAACAATAAATATTGAATACGGTAACCATTATTTATGATTTAAGGTAATAACAATTATAATAAAAAAATATTTTCAGTTTAGAATTTTTTAAATTTTAACTCAAACAAATTCTTTCATAATTTTCACTTGGTTCCTTGTCCCTTGTAATTGGTTCACCAACAAAATAATACAAGTTTCAATTATCATATTTTCCAATGCATTGAACTGTATCCCTTGTGTGCCTTCCTTTCCTTTTTAGCTCACTTGGCCAAAGGCCAATGTGAGCTTTTGCCATCACTTGTCGTCCATCCGTCGTACGTCGTAAACTTTCACATTTTAATCTTCTTCTCAAAGACCATTGGGCCAAACCTGGCAGGGTGGGTTCCTTTCAAAATTGTGTCCGTCAGCGCCATCCTGTATCCAAGATGGCCGCCATTACTTAAAATAGAAATTTCTTTAAATGGCCAAAACTGCTCTATTTTAAGCCAGAATGTGCCCAAATTTGAAATGTATAAGCATAATGATGAGCTTTTTAACATATATTATGGGATTTTTTATGAACTTTGAACTTTTGCCGATTTTGACCGATTATGCAAATTAGAAAAAAGGGGGGATGAAATTTTAAAAAAATCTTCTCCTCTGAAACTACTGAGCCAATCTCAACCAAACTTTGCTGAAATGATTCTTGGGTGGTCCTCTTCCAAAAGTGTGTCCGGCATTTTAGGAATCCGACCAAGGTGGCCACCATAGCCGAACTTAATTTAACATAGGACCCTATGGGAAATTCCGATAAAAATCTTCTTGTCTGAAACCATTTGCTCAATAAGAACAAAATTTTGATGAAATAGTCATTGAATGGTTCTCTTCCAAAAATGTGTCTGGCGGTTCGGCCCTTCGACCAAGATGACCCCCACAGCCGAACTTAGCTTGACATAGGACCCTATGGGAAATTCATATAAAAATCTTCTCCTCAGAAACCACTGGGCCAATTGCAACAAAACTTTGGTGGAATGATCCTTGGATGGCCCCCTTCCAAAATTGTGTTCGGTGATCCCGACTTCCAACCAAGAAATTTTAAAAGAATCTTCTCCTCTGAAACTATTGAGCCAATCTCAACCAAACTTTGCTGAAATGATCTTTGGGTGGTCCCCTTCCGAAACTATGTCTGGCATTTCAGGAATCCGACCAAGGTGGCCACCACAACCGAACTTAATTTAACATAGGACCCTATGGGAAATTCCCCAAAAAATCTTCTTGTTTGAAACCATTTGCTCAATAAGAACTAAATGTTGATGAGATAGTCATTGGATGGTTTTCTTCCAAAAATATGTCAGGCGGTTTGGCCCTTCGACCAAGATGGCCCCCACAGCCGAACTTAGTTTAACATAGGAACCTGTGGGAAATTCACATAAAAATCTTCTTGTCTGGAATCAGTTGCTCAATTGGAACCAAACTTTGATAAAATAGTCATTGGATGGTCCTCTTCCAAAATTGTGTCTGGTGGTCCCGCCCACTGACCAAAATGGCTGCACAGCTGAACTTAGTTTAACATAGAACCCTATGGGAAATTCACATAAAAACCATCTTGTCTGGAACCAGTAGCTCAATTAGAACCAAACTTGGATGGTCCTCTTCCAAAATTGTGTCCGGCAGTCATGCTCTCCCACCAAGATGGCCTCCACAGTGCAGTTGCGTTGTTATTGAAAGCAGCTTTGATCCAGGTGAGCGATTACAGGCTCCTGGGAGCCTCTGGTTTAGCTATATCATGACAAGAACAAGTTAATTTTCAATGAGATGATGATGAGATCCGTTTTGTACTAGATCAACACGCCGAGTTGGATGTTTATAGTGCTAGCTCACTGAATCAACAGTCTGTGGATACATTATCACTTGAACACATTATCCTGATTCCGAGCCAACCAGTCTTTGCTCTTTCTCCTTAATGCTGCTTGCTTAGCGGAGAAGCAACAAATACCAATTTTATAGTCTTTGGTTTGACCCGACCGGGGCTCGAACCCACGATCTACTGCACTCGAGGCGAGCACCCTCAGAAACAAATGATGTTCTCATATCTATAATAACCCATTTATTAAAAACAAAATCATATTTCTGTTGTACTACAAAGACCTCTATAAAGAAGGAACAAGTCAAAACAACCTGAAAGAAACAGATGTTGGCGTAATTACATATAATTCTGTAATTTGGAATTTAACGTTGAAAGAAATGCATTTTATTGTCACTAAAATATAAAGCATTAAAACAATTATTAGTATTACAAACCTCTTAATCATAAATCCTTTTAGATCTGGCAGTACAAAAATGTATATGTTGATTTATTGATGAAAGATCAACCCAACTGTTGTTATTCTAATGTCCAATAAGGGTGTTTAATTGACAATGATAAGCTGGCATATTTATGACTGGTGTGAACAGACAATGATAAGCTGGCATATTTATGACTGGTGTGAACAGAAATTAATTTTTGGTGTTTTCATAATACAGTCAAACCTGTCTATAGTGGTCACCTGGGGGAGTTTGACAAAATGACCACTATATACAGGTGACCTTTATATGAAGGGGTTTGATTATTCGACGAAATATTCTACAGTAGTTCATAGTTGTAAATAAACATTTTTAATTACATGTTATGTTTATCTCAATTGAATATGATTTGAATAAAACATACAAATAAATAAAGAAAGATATTTAATAAACAAAAGTACAATTTCCAGTAACACGATGTTGAACTGGAAGCATTGTTTTTAAAATCGTCGATGGAATCTCACGTTTTCTTTAAAGAATGTTCATTATCTGGGTACGACCAACACCCTTCTCCTCGCCCACAGCCCAACAACTTTTCCCACCATCGATCACAACGATTTATAACCGGTTGTATTAAAACAGGGATTCTGCAATGTACTCATACCGATAATTTTCTCTTTGTCGTCTAATTTCAAAGCTTTCCTATTTACAAATGTTGATGATTTTGACATGATGCACTAGATACAAAATATTTTTGGTGAGTGAATTTCTACTCTCGTAATGAATAAATATCTCCAATAACCCCCGGGTATAAATTTTCCTTTATGTAATGTATTACTCACAAAATTTAATAGTGTTTGTTTATTTAGTTAATTAAATTAAGCCATATATTTTGTAACACCTCGTGATTTTTTGTACATTTGAGAAAAATACCGAACTTTCGAAATCACTTCTGGTATTATTTTAGAAATGAACTTACCGTTATACAAAGGTTTTACACTGGAAATTACTAATAAATGGTGACCGCTGACCACATTGAACAGGTGACCGCTATATCGAATTAAAATATATAGTAAAATGCAAAGGCAGAGCACGAAAGTGACCGTTATGAGCAGGTGACCGTTACGACAGGTTTGACTGTAGTTTAAGGAAATTCACAACTACACAGTAAAGACTAATTATGTTGTTATTGTTATCATTGAATACTGGTAGTGTTTGTGTACTGACACATTATCATTGAATAGTGGTAGTGTTTATGTACTGACACATTATCATTGAATACTGGTAGTGTTTATGTACTGACACATTATCATTGAATACTGGTAGTGTTTATGTACTGACACATTATCATTGAATACTGGTAGTGTTTATGTACTGACACATTATCATTGAATACTGGTAGTGTTTATGTACTGACACATTATCATTGAATACTGGTAGTGTTTATGTACTGACACATTATCATTGAATACTGGTAGTGTTTATGTACTGACACATTATCATTGAATACTGGTAGTGTTTATGTACTGACACATTATCATTGAATACTGGTAGTGTTTTTGTACTGACACATTATCATTGAATACTGGTAGTGTTTATGTACTGACACATTATCATTGAATACTGGTAGTGTTTTTGTACTGACACATTATCATTGAATACTGGTAGTGTTTTTGTACTAACACTTTATCATTTAAGAACTGAATGCATTCTTTGAAGTTTCATTGGGGTATGAAAGCGTTGACCGAAGTACATTTTCAATGAAGCACTACCACGCTTCATGTTGAAAATGTAGTTCGATCAACGCTTTCATACCCCAATGAAACTTCAACAGAATGCATTCAATTCTTATAATTATATTTAAATCACACCAAAATTTAATATAGTTGAATATTTCGTTGTAAATTTTATTTGTGTTAGATTATTTGCTGTTGGAAATTACTACGCCATTGATTGTTTACATCGGACGTCGTCATGGAGGCACGTGCAAGTTCGGATTTGAGTTTCATTGGGATGTGAAACATCTCTTTTATAATCATGTGACCACTTCATAATCAATCATATTGTAACATTTCAATGAAAAACGGAAGTAATGTAATTATTGAATACTGGTAGTGTTTTTGTACTGACACATTATCATTGAATACTGGTAAAGACACACCTTCTTGTCTTATTGTATTTTTTGTTAAAAACAAAGTATTTGAATTGGAAAATAAATATATTAACATATTGACCTGTAATCTGCAATGGAGGAAATTTTAATATCTGCATTGTGAACTCTTTTCATTATTGCTATTTGTACTTGTGTATTTGTTCGTTACCGTTAATTAAGGCTGAATTTAGAGTTTGCTTTGTTTAATTTTGGCACTTTTAATTTTATGAGAGGTGTCAAATAAACCTAAATAAAACTACAATCAAAATAACTCAATTTACGGTATAAATTTTTCCCAAAGTTTAACTTTAATTTTCAAAATTTCTACTTTTTGTTAATTAACTCTTTCTTTATTGTGTTTAAATTTAGAGTTTTGAAATTTTTGTATTTTTTTTTCCAGTGGGGAGCACGAGCTTTGAAAAATATGTTGATAGTACCACCAGGGTCAGGTATTGTACATCAGGTCAACTTGGAATATTTAGCCAGAGTGGTGTTCAATGACAACGGTATACTTTACCCTGACAGTTTAGTAGGAACAGATTCCCACACCACCATGATTAATGGCTTTGGTGTAGTTGGTTGGGGTAAGATATTGCTTGTAATTACTTCTTCTGTGTTAAAGACCACTTGTAGATTTTGAAAAAAAGGATAGAGCATTGTAGACAGTGATTTTGTTGCTTCAATTTACCTGAAGATTTTGGCAGTGTCCTCTTGAGAAAGTTGCTTAATTTACCTGAGAGTTCTGGCAGTGTCCTCTTGAGAAAGTTGCTCAATTTACCTGAGAGTTTTGACAGTGTCCTCTTGAGAAAGTTGCTCAATTTACCAGAGAATTCTGGCAGTGTCCTCTTGGGAAGGTTGCTCAATTTACCTAATAATTCTGGCAGTGTCCTCTTAAGAAAGTTGCTCAATTTACCTGAGAATTCTGGCAGTGTCCTCTTGAGAAAGTTGCTCAATTTACCTGAGAATACTGACAGTGTCCTCTTAAGAAAGTTGCTCAATTCACCTGAGAATTCTGACAGTGTCCTCTTAAGAAAGTTGCTCAATTTACCTGAGAATTCTGGCAGTGTCCTCTTGAGAAAGTTGCTCAATTTACCTGAGAATTCTGGCAGTGTCCTCTTGGGAAGGTTGCTCAATTTACCTGAGAATTCTGGCAGTGTCCTCTTAAGAAAGTTGCTCAATTTACCTGAGAATTCTGGCAGTGTCCTCTTGAGAAAGTTGCTCAATTTACCCGAGAATTCTGGCAGTGTCCTCTTGGGAAGGTTGCTCAATTTACCTGAGAATTCTGGCAGTGTCCTCTTATGAAAGTTGCTCAATTTACCTGAGAATTCTGGCAGTGTCCTCTTGAGAAAGTTGCTCAATTTACCTGAGAATTCTGGCAGTGTCCTCTTGAGAAAGTTGCTCAATTTACCTGAGAATACTGACAGTGTCCTCTTAAGAAAGTTGCTCAATTCACCTGAGAATTCTGACAGTGTCCTCTTAAGAAAGTTGCTCAATTTACCTGAGAATTCTGGCAGTGTCCTCTTGAGAAAGTTGCTCAATTTACCTGAGAATTCTGGCAGTGTCCTCTTGGGAAGGTTGCTCAATTTACCTGAGAATTCTGGCAGTGTCCTCTTAAGAAAGTTGCTCAATTTACCTGAGAATTCTGGCAGTGTCCTCTTGAGAAAGTTGCTCAATTTACCCGAGAATTCTGGCAGTGTCCTCTTGGGAAGGTTGCTCAATTTACCTGAGAATTCTGGCAGTGTCCTCTTATGAAAGTTGCTCAATTTACCTGAGAATTCTGGCAGTGTCCTCTTGAGAAAGTTGCTCAATTTACCTGATAATTCTGGCAGTGTCCTCTTAAGAAAGTTGCTCAATTTACCTGAGAATTCTGGCAGTGTCCTCTTGAGAAAGTTGCTCAATTTACCCGAGAATTCTGACAGTGTCCTCTTGGGAAGGTTGCTCAATTTACCTGAGAATTCTGGCAGTGTCCTCTTAAGAAAGTTGCTCAATTTACCTGAGAATTCTGGCAGTGTCCTCTTGAGAAAGTTGCTCAATTTACCTGAGAATTCTGGCAGTGTCCTCTTGGGAAGGTTGCTCAATTTACCTGAGAATTCTGGCAGTGTCCTCTTAAGAAAGTTGCTCAATTTACCTGAGAATTCTGGCAGTGTCCTCCTGAGAAAGTTGCTCAATTTACCTGAGAATTCTGGCAGTGTCCTCTTGAGGAAAGTTGCTCAATTTACCTGAGAATTCTGGCAGTTTCCTCTTAAAAGTTGCGCAATTTACCTGAAAATTCTGGCAGTGTTCTCTTGAGAAAGTTGCTCAATTTACCTGAGAATTCTGGCAGTGTCCTCTTAAGAAAGTTGCCCAATTTACCTGAGAATGCTGGCAGTGTCCTCTTGAAAGGTGCTCAATTTACCTGAGAATTCTGGCAGTGTCCTATTAAGAAAGTTGCTCAATTTACCTGAGAATTCTGACAGTGTCCTCTTGGGAACGTTGCTCAATTTACCTGAGAATTCTGGCAGTGTCCTCTTGAGAAAGTTGCTCAATTTACCTGAGAATTCTGGCAGTGTCCTCTTGAGGAAAGTTGCTCAATTTACCTGAGAATTCTGGCAGTGTCCTCTTGAGGAAAGTTGCTCAATTTACCTGAGAATTCTGGCAGTTTCCTCTTAAAAGTTGTGCAATTTACCTGAAAATTCTGGCCGTGTTCTCTTGAGAAAGTTGCTCAATTTACCTGAGAATTCTGGCAGTGTCCTCTTAAGAAAGTTGCCCAATTTACCTGAGAATGCTGGCAGTGTCCTCTTGAAAGGTGCTCAATTTACTTGAGAATTCTGGCAGTGTCCTATTAAGAAAGTTGCTCAATTTACCTGAGAATTCTGACAGTGTCCTCTTGGGAACGTTGCTCAATTTACCTGAGAATTCTGGCAGTGTCCTCTTGAGAAAGTTGCTCAATTTACCTGAGAATTCTGGCAGTGTCCTCTTGAGGAAAGTTGCTCAATTTACCTGAGAATTCTGGCAGTTTCCTCTTAAAAGTTGTGCAATTTACCTGAAAATTCTGGCAGTGTTCTCTTGAGAAAGTTGCTCAATTTACCTGAGAATTCTGGCAGTGTCCTCTTAAGAAAGTTGCCCAATTTACCTGAGAATGCTGGCAGTGTCCTCTTGAAAGGTGCTCAATTTACCTGAGAATTCTGGCAGTGTCCTATTAAGAAAGTTGCTCAATTTACCTGAGAATGCTGGCAGTGTCCTCTTGAAAGGTGCTCAATTTATCTGAGAATTCTGGCATGTCCTCTTGAGAAAGTTGCTCAATTTACCTGAGAATTCTGGCAGTGTCCTCTTAAGAAAGTTGCCCAATTTACCTGAGAATGCTGGCAGTGTCCTCTTGAGGAAAGGTGCCCAATTTACCTGAGAATGCTGGCAGTGTCCTCTTGAAAGGTGCTCAATTTACCTGAGAATTCTGGCAGTGTTCTCTTGAGAAAGTTGCTCAATTTACCTGAGAATTCTGGCAGTGTCCTCTTAAGAAAGTTGCCCAATTTACCTGAGAATGCTGGCAGTGTCCTCTTGAGGAAAGTTGCTCAATTTACCAGAGAATTCTGGCAGTGTCCTCTTGAGGAAAGTTGCTCAATTCACCTGAGAATTCTGGCAGTGTCCTCTTAAGAAAGTTGCTCAATTTACCTGAGAATTCTGGCAGTGTCCTCTTAAGAAAGTTGCTCAATTTACCTGAGAATTCTGGCAGTGTCCTCTTAAGAAAGTTGCTCAATTTACCTGAGAATTCTGACAGTGTCCTATTAAGAAAGTTGCTCAATTTACCTGAGAATTCTGGCAGTGTCCTCTTAAGAAAGTTGCTCAATTTACCTGAGAATTCTGGCAGTGTCCTCTTAAGAAAGTTGCTCAATTTACCTGAGAATTCTGGCAGTGTCCTCTTAAGAAAGTTGCTCAATTTACCTGAGAATTCTGGCAGTGTCCTCTTAAGAAAGTTGCTCAATTTACCTAAAATATGAAATTGATATCTTTCTAATTAGACTGGTATTTTTCAATACAGTTATTGTATAAAATAGCTAGATCAAAGGTCAAATTCATGGTGAACTTGAACTACATTTCTGGAATCTATCTGTCAGGTAAATACATGATTAAGAAATACACACAAGAATTTCTGAATTTACAATATTTAACAACAGTGTGATCACAGTGTCACGTCTAAATGTTTGACAAAAATGGGAGGGGGGAGGGGGCATGTTAATCTACCCCTGTTCGTCCGTTTGTCCATCCGAATATAGATACATGGTTTATACACATAATGGAGGTGTGCATGTCTACAGGATTTTGCTTTTCTTCAAATATTCTCAAAATGACAGGTAGTTGGACTTAGTCATTTTTTTCGTACTAGCTGCATAAAGGGAACATGGTTTGTTCGGCTAACTCCTCCTACAGTTTTAGAGCTACAGCTTTAATATTTTGTATGATGTTTATACACATAATGGAGGTGTGCATGTCCACAGGATTTTGATTTTCATCAAATATTTGATAATGACAGGTAGTTGAACTTAGTCATTTTTTTATGCCCCCGTGACGAAAAGTCGGGGGCGGGGGGGTTTGTCAACTATTCACAAAATGACAGGTAGTTAGACTTCATTTCCTTCTTACTAGCTACATAATGGAAACATGGTTTGTATGGCTTCTACTACAGTTTTTGACTTGTTTATAATTTCTTATGGTCAGGCGGGGGCATCATTTGTGTCTTTGTCCATAATTATCAAGTGTGGGGGCATACTTCTTTTCTAGTTTTCCATTTGTCAAGCTGATCACTGACAACATTCAAGGTTTTATATGGGAAATTTATCATTTTAATTCCAATTTTTGTGAACTGTTGGTGAATATAGTAGAATAATCACTGCTTAAATACAATTTTTTTTTTAGGTGTTGGTGGAATTGAAGCTGAAGCAGTAATGTTAGGACAGTCAATTAGTATGGTTCTTCCTCAGGTTGTAGGGTACAAATTAACAGGAGAAGTAGACCAGATGGTTACCTCTACTGATGTAGTTCTAACTATTACAAAGGTAAAGTAACATCCAAGATGGCTGCCATTACTGAGGTTGTAAGGTACAAGTTAACAGGAGAAGTAGACCAGATGGTTACCTCTACTGATGTAGTTCTAACTATTACAAAGGTAAAGTAACATCCAAGATGGCTGCCATTACTAAGGTTGTAGGGTACAAATTAACAGGAGAAGTAGACCAGATGGTGACCTCTACTGATGTAGTTCTAACTATTACAAAGGTAAAGTAACATCCAAGATGGCTGCCATTACTAAGGTTGTAGTGTACAAGTTAACAGGAGAAGTGGACCAGATGGTTACCTCTACTGATGTAGTTCTAACTATTACAAAGGTAAAGTAACATCCAAGATGGCTGCCATTACTAAGGTTGTAGGGTACAAGTTAACAGGAGAAGTGAACCAGATGGTTACCTCTACTGATGTAGTTCTAACTATTACAAAGGTAAAGTAACATCCAAGATGGCTGCCATTACTAAGGTTGTAGGGTACAAATTAACAGGAGAAGTAGACCAGATGGTGACCTCTACTGATGTAGTTCTAACTATTACAAAGGTAAAGTAACATCCAAGATGGCTGCCATTACTAAGGTTGTAGGGTACAAATTAACAGGAGAAGTGAACCAGATGGTGACCTCTACTGATGTAGTTCTAACTATTACAAAGGTAAAGTAACATCCAAGATTGCTGTCATTACTAAGGATGTAGGGTACAAGTTAACAGGAGAAGTAGACCAGATGGTTACCTCTAATGATGTAGTTCTAACTATTACAAAGGTAAAGTAACATCCAAGATGGCTGCCATTACTAAGGTTGTAGGGTACAAATTAACAGGAGAAGTGAACCAGATGGTTACCTCTACTGATGTAGTTCTAACTATTACAAAGGTAAAGTAACATCCAAGATTGCTGCCATTACTGAGGTTTTAGTGTACAAGTTAACAGGAGAAGTGGACCTAATGGTTGAGTTCCAAACACATTTTCCATTCTGGAGTTATTTCCATTTATTTGCCAAAGAATACCAATATCTCAGGATTTTCCTCAATAGCGAATCATTTGAAATTTATATACATGGTCAGTTAGATATAATATTTTTACACTTATTCCATTCTGAAGTCATTGCCATTGATTTGCCAAAAGATATCTCCAATTTGGACCATTTTACAGATCAATTATTAAACATCAGTTCCTCTTAAGCAAGTAATTTGAAATTAATGATAAAGAAGAATTTGAAGACAGTGATAATCAGGTTATTCTAGAAACATGTGTAAGCACGAAATTAGATTAGGTGAATTCAAAATTAGTTTTTATTGCTTTTATGGTTCCAGAGTTATACCCCTTAGCATGTTTTATAACCACCTCCCTGGTATAATAGTAAGTGTGCTCACCATGAGTGTGGTAGATCGTGGGATGGAGCCCCAGTATAATGGTAAGTGTGCTCACCATGAGTGTGGTAGATCGTGGGATGGAGCCCCAGTATAATGGTATGTGTGCTCAACTTGAGTGTGGTAGATCGTGGGATGGAGCCCCAGTATAATGGTAAATGTGCTCACATTGAGTGTGGTAGATCGTGGGTTGGAGTCCCAGTATAATGGTATGTGTGCTCACCTTGAGTGTGGTAGATCATAGGTTGGAGTCCCAGTATAATGGTATGTGTGCTCACCTTGAGTGTGATAGATCGTGGGTTGGAGTCCCAGTATAATGGTATGTGAGCTCACCTTGAGTGTGGTAGATCGTCGGTTGAGCCCCAGTATAATGGTAAGTGTGCTCACCTTGAGTGTGATGGATCGTGGGATGGAGTCCCAGTATAATGGTAAGTGTGCTCACCTTGAGTGGTAGATCGTGGGTTGAGCCCTAGAATAATGGTAAGTGTGCTCACCTTGAGTGTGATGGATCGTGGGATGGAGTCCCAGTATAATGGTAAGTGTGCTCACCTTGAGTGGTAGATCGTGGGTTGAGCCCTAGTATAATGGTAAGTGTGCTCACCTTGAGTGGTAGACCGTGGGTTGAGCTCCAGTATAATGGTATGTGTGCTCACCTTGAATGTAGTAGATCGTGGGTTGGAGTCCCAGTATAATGGTAAGTGTGCTCACCTTGAGTGTGGTAGATCGTGGGTTGAGCCCCAGTATAATGGTATGTGTGCTCACCTTGAGTGTGATAGATCGTGGGTTGAGCCCCAGTATAATGGTATGTGTGCTCAGCTTGAGTGTAGTAGATCGTGGGTTGTTTTACCAGTATAATGGTAAGTGTGCTCACCTTGAGTGGTAGATCGTGGGTTGTTGTCCCAGTATAATGGTAAGTGTGCTCACATTGAGTGTGGTAGATCGTGGGTTGGAGCCCCAGTATAATGGTATGTGTGCTCGCCTTGAGTGTGATAGATCGTGGGTTGAGCCCCAGTATAATGGTAAGTGTGCTCACCTTGAGTGTGATGGATCGTGGGATGGAGTCCCAGTATAATGGTAAGTGTGCTCACCTTGAGTGGTAGATCGTGGGTTGAGCCCTAGTATAATGGTACGTGTGCTCACCTTGAGTGGTAGACCGTGGGTTGAGCTCCAGTATAATGGTATGTGTGCTCACCTTGAGTGTAGTAGATCGTGGGTTGGAGTCCCAGTATAATGGTAAGTGTGCTCACCTTGAGTGTGGTAGATCGTGGGTTGAGCCCCAGTATAATGGTATGTGTGCTCACCTTGAGTGTGATAGATCGTGGGTTGAGCCCCAGTATAATGGTATGTGTGCTCAGCTTGAGTGTAGTAGATCGTGGATTGTTTTCCCAGTATAATGGTAAGTGTGCTCACCTTGAGTAGTAGATCGTGGGTTGTTGTCCCAGTATAATGGTAAGTGTGCTCACATTGAGTGTGGTAGATCGTGGGTTGGAGCCCCAGTATAATGGTATGTGTGCTCACCTTGAGTGTGATAGATCGTGGGCTGGATCCCAGTATAATGGTATGTGTGCTCACCTTGAGTGTAGTAGATCATGGATTGTTTTCCCAGTATAATGGTAAGTGTGCTCACCTTGAGTGGTAGATCGTGGGTTGTTGTCCCAGTATAATTGTAAGTGTGCTCACATTGAGTGTGGTAGATCGTGGGTTGGAGCCCCAGTATAATGGTATGTGTGCTCACCTTGAGTGTGATAGATCGTGGGTTGGAGTCCCAGTATAATGGTATGTGTGCTCATCTTGAGTGTAGTAGATCGTGGGTTGTTTTCCCAGTATAATGGTAAGTGTGCTCACCTTGAGTAGTAGATCGTGGGTTGGAGTCCCAGTACATTTGTATAATGGTATGTGTGCTCATCTTGAGTGTGATAGATCGTGGGTTGAGCCCCAGTATAATTAATGGTATGTGTGCTCACCTTGAGTGTGATAGATCGTGGGTTGAGCCCCAGTATAATGGTATGTGTGCTCACCTTGAGTGTAGTAGATCGTGAGTTGTTGTCCCAGTATAATGGTAGGTGTGCTCACCTTGAGTGGTAGATTGTGGGTTGAGCCTCAGTATAATGGTATGTGTACTCACCTTGAGTGTAGTAGATCGTGTGTTGGAGTACCAGTACATTGGTATAATGGTATGTGTGCTCACCTTGAGTGTGATAGATCGTGGGTTTAGTTCCAGTATAATGGTGTTTGCTCACCTTGAGTGTGGTAGATCGTGGGTTGGAGTCCCAGTATAATGGTATGTTTGCTCACCTTGAGTGTGGTAGATCGTGGGTTGGAGTCCCAGTATAATGGTATGTTTGCTCACCTTGAGTGTGGTAGATCGTGGGTTGGAGTCCCAGTGTAATGGTATATGTGCTCACCTTGAGTGTGGTAGATCGTGGGTCGGAGCACCAGTATAATGGTATGTGTGCTCACCTTGAGTGTGGTAGATCGTGGGTTGGAGTCCCAGTATAATGGTATGTTTGCTCACCTTGAGTGTGGTAGATCGTGGGTTGGAGTCCCAGTATAATGGTATGTTTGCTCACCTTGAGTGTGATAGATCATAGGTTGAGCCCCAGTACAATGGTATGTTTGCTCACCTTGAGTGTGGGAGATTGTGGGTTGGAGTCCCAGTATAATGGTATGTTTGCTCACCTTGAGTGTGGTAGATCGTGGGTTGGAGTCCCAGTAAAATGGTATATGTGCTCACCTTGAGTGTGGTAGATCGTGGGTTGGAGTCCCAGTATAATGGTATGTTTGCTCACCTTGAGTGTGGTAGATCGTGGGTTGGAGTCCCAGTGTAATGGTATATGTGCTCACCTTGAGTGTGGTAGATCGTGGGTCGGAGCACCAGTATAATGGTATGTGTGCTCACCTTGAGTGTGGTAGATCGTGGGTTGGAGTCCCAGTATAATGGTATGTTTGCTCACCTTGAGTGTGGTAGATCGTGGGTTGGAGTCCCAGTATAATGGTATGTTTGCTCACCTTGAGTGTGATAGATCATAGGTTGAGCCCCAGTATAATGGTATGTTTGCTCACCTTGAGTGTGGGAGATCGTGGTGGGTTGGAGTCCCAGTATAATGGTATATGTGCTCACCTTGAGTGTGGTAGATCGTGGGTTGGAGTCCCAGTATAATGGTATATGTGCTCACCGTGAGTGTGATAGATTGTGGGTTGGAGTCCCAGTCCTGTAAAACCAAAGACTATAAAATTAGTATTTGCTGCTTCCCAGTTAAGCACTAGTTATTAAGGAGTAAGAGCAAAGACTGACTGGCTCAGAATCAAGATAATGTGTCAGAGCGGAAAGTCATGTCTACCCGAGTTAGCACTATACAAATCCAACTAATTTAAAACAGACATCATCATCTCATTGAATGTACATTGTAGCTTGTTTCAGCCATGATATAACAAAAAATTGTGAATTTGGCTTTAAACGACAATTACTCACTCACCAATTGAATAAATTAAATTTTATTGTATTTTTAGCATCTCAGGCAGATTGGTGTGGTAGGAAAATTTGTTGAATTTTTTGGACCAGGTGTATCTAAATTATCCATTGCTGATAGAGCTACTATCT
This sequence comes from Bathymodiolus septemdierum, assembly GCA_963383655.1. Classification (NCBI taxonomy): domain Eukaryota; kingdom Metazoa; phylum Mollusca; class Bivalvia; order Mytilida; family Modiolidae; genus Bathymodiolus; species Bathymodiolus septemdierum. The sequence continues at coordinate 22,663,814 of OY726527.1, read as the reverse complement.
CAAATATGTGTCCAGAATATGGTGCTACTGTAGGCTACTTCCCTATAGACAACAACAGCTTAGACTATCTACTACAAACAGGTACCGTACTTTCCGCACTAAAAGTCGCTCCTTTATTTAGGACGCAGGGCCGAAAATTAGAGATTTTTTTGCTTTTGTACACACAGAAGTCGCCCCTTTAAATAAGACACAGGGTCTAAGAATATTTTCAATGACAAATGACAACTGATTTTGGAACAATTTCATGGTTATTTATATCTATGAACGTTTTTGTTTTGTTGTAATAATATATTTCAATAGTCATAGTGTAACATTTTATTTCCGTTTCGCTCAGCTGATTTAGTGATTGTTGCCACTGTCCCCGTATCATTTGAAGACGATTTTTGCACGATCTACTGACAATATTTATGTTTCCTTAACCCCTACCCCGCAAAAGTGCATGTTTACAAAGTCCCTACCTGTTACATATACACAATAATAGACTTTTCATTTTTAAATGAAGACACGACACGTCATTTGTGTATGACTGCCATTTTTTTTACAGGCAAGTTGTACACGTGATAAAAATATATTTATATTTGTTTTGTTTTTGGTTTTTAGCTCGACTTTTTTTCTAGCTATTGTGGTCACGTCAGCGTCTTGGTCGGTTAAGTTTTCGGTTAAGTCCATTTCTCAAAAACTATCACAGGTATCCATTTGAAACTTGGAATACTTGTTCACTATCAAAAGAGCAACCAATTACAAGAAGGCAGATGACCCTGTGATTTGTATATCCAGAGTTGTCTGCCCTTGTTTCGACATAGTACATAGAAATTAGGGATATTTTTTTAGTATAATTAAAATTTCTCAATAACTATCAAAGCTATTAACTTGAAACTCAATACACTTGTAGAAAGTGTTGACCCCAATCTGTTGACAAGAGAAGACAACTCTATCCAGCATTTTATTTGAGTTATTTGCATTTTTTTTCTAAAAATACAATTTTCACAATATAAACTATGATGGGCATTAAAATGAAACCCAACATACCTGTTCACTATCAGAAGGGGGAACACATTACAGAAGGGTAACTCCCAACATACAACAAAATTATATAACTCAGGCATCCAAGCTTTAAAAGAAATGCCTTAAATATGGACATTATTTTGTCTTGCTTATCAGTTTCACAATGCCTCCCGTCACGTCTAGAAAGAGTTATACTGCCGCTTGGTCATATTTGAAAATGATTCACAAACAAGGATAATACGTCGCATAAAAACAAACATAAAAAGTAAATAATTGTTTATTTCAAAAATAGATGTTCACAATCCAATTGAGTTCTTGTGATAGCTCAGTTCATGCAGGTTACAGTTGATATTCATCTCACAATTATTTTGTCTGGTCACCTACAAATACGATCTTTGGTCACACATAAGTCACATCCTTAAATAACACGCCCCTTGTTTTCTTCTGGAATAAAATAACGTCTTAACAAAAAATATGGTATACTACTGCTACCTTCACAGAAATTGTCTTATCGTTGTTAATCCACAATTCATTACACTCTGAAACTTTCAATTCATATTTCTAGGGAAACTTGGAAGAATGTGATTCATGCAAATAATTGACATGAAAGGAAAAAAACATAATAAAGCCAATCAGATTTGAGATAAATTATTCAAGAGACGAGTACAAGAAATTGTCTGTCAAGCTTCTCACAGGTGATGAGAGGAGAGTATTGAAGCATGATCAGCTGTGTGTTATTGGCAATACACTACAACCTTGAATGAGTTTGAGTTGGCACCAATTAATATTAAGTATATTCCGTCTCTGCAGATACGATAATAAACGATGCATTTTCATATAGTGAAAATGTATAAAGATAAGGAAGTCAATAAAAATGTCAAAAATATTTTTTTATCAATGTGTGACGTAAAAGTGTGACATTTACTTCACTGAATGTGGTACTGCTTTGACAACTATTTTACCTATTTTGTTCCAGTATAGTTATAAATACTGTTATAGTGACGGCCGTAATGAAAGCGGGAGGTTTGGCGCTTTAAAATCTTGATTCAACCTACCATTTCTTTAGAAATGCCTGTACCAAGTCAGGGTCATTATGGTTTTCACAGTTTTGTGGTTGTTGACTGATTTTGTCTGTTTATATAATTATGAGTTTTGACTTTCCCTTTGTAAGATTGTTTGGAGTTCGGTAATTTTGTTATTACCCTTATTTGTAGAGCATTGTATTGTAATTAATTGCTTGCTTTTACAGGAAGAAGCAGTGAACAGATCAAGTTCATTGAGCAATACTTGCGTTCCGTCACAATGTTCAGAGATTACAATGATGAGACAGAGGACCCTGTTTTCTCAGAGGTCTTTGATTTGGATCTGTCAACTGTAAGAGCCTGTTGTTCTGGACCAAAGAGACCCCAGGACAAAGTGGCTGTAACAGACATGAAAACAGACTTTACAAGCTGTTTAAATAACAAAGTAGGCTTCAAGGTAAATATAATCTATTCCAGCTACATATCTCAAACTGTGATCAATCGTTTCATTGGATACAGTAAAATTGTTATTTAGAACTCTGATCAGTCGTTTCATTGGATACAGTAAAATTGTTATTTAGAACTCTGATAAGTCGTTTCATTGGATACAGTAAAATTGTTATTTAGAACTCTGATAAGTCGTTTCATTGGATACAGTAAAACCTTGTTATTTAGAACTCTGATAAGTCGTTTCCTTGGATACAGTAAAATTGTTATTTAGAACTCTGATAAGTTGTTTCCTTGAATACCATAAAATTGTTATTTAGGACTCTGATAAGTCGTTTCCTTGGATACATTAAAACCTTGTTATTTAGAACTCTGATAAGTTGTTTCCTTGGATACCATAAAATTGTTATTTAGGACTCTGATCAGTCTTTTCCTTGGATACATTAAAACCTTGTTATTTAGAACTCTGATAAGTTGTTTCCTTGGATACAGTAAAATCGTTATTTAGAACTCTGATCAGTCGTTTCCTTGGATACAGTAAAATCGTTATTTAGAACTCTGATAAGTCGTTTAATTGGATACAGTAAAATCCTGTTATTAGTCCCCTACCGGAGAAAGCTGAAGGGGACTATAGTCCCCTACGCCTACCGGCGAAAGCCAAAGGGGACTATAGTTTTAGGTTCCGTCCGTCTGTCCATCCGTCACATTAAAATTTTAAGTTGTCCGGACTTTTTTTTGACGTCCTTTGAGATATTGACTTGATATTTTGTATGTGGCTATATCTAGATGAGGTAGCTTAAGTTCGAATTTCGTTCCGGTCGAAAGATTTTTTGCTGAGTTATGGCCCTTGAACTTGTATTTTTTTTTCAAATTTTAAATTGTCTGGGCTTTTTTTTACGTACTTTGAGATATTGACTTGATATTTGGTATGTGGCTATATCTAGATGAGTTATAGTTTAAGTTCGAATTTTGTTCCGGTCGAATGCTTTTTGCCATAGTTTTGGCCCTTCAACTTGTAATTTAAAATCTAGTCATTGCAAGGTGATACTTCTAATATTTTAGGTCCTCTGATTTTTGCGGCCGGTAGGGGACAATGTATTGCTATGTGCAATACTCTCAGAATTCTTGTTTAAAACTCTGATAAGTCGTTTCCTTGGATACAGTAAAACCCTAAGATCTGAAACCGCTTGGACAAATGAACCGAAACTTGGTAGGAAGCATCTATTGAAGGTCCTCTATAAAGAGTGCTCATTTCGTCACGATCTGTTAATAAACATGGCTGTCACAGGCAATTCTTGCTTCTGATTGGTCGATTTCTAAAAAATCTTCTCCTCTGAAACCACATGGCCAAATGAACCGAAACTTGGTAGGAAGCATTTATGGAAGGTTCTCTATAAAGATTGCTCATTTTGTCCCGATCCGTTTACAAACATTGCCGCCACATGCAACTCTTATTGCTGATTGGTCGATTTAAAAAAAATCTTCTCTCTGAAACCGCTTATCCAAATGAACCGAAATTTGGTAGGGAGCACCTATGGAAGGTTCTGTATGAAGTTTCCTCAAAACAGAATGAAAGGTGAGCGACACAGGCTCAGTCCACTGAGCCTCTAGTTTGTTTCTCAGCCCACTGAGCCTCTAGTTTGTTTCTCAGCCCTCTGGAGCCTCTAGTTTGTTTCTTCCTTTACTTTATAAAACCAGTATAAACCAGTATACAGTTTACTATCTTAAGATTTCATAGACTTGATGCAGGCTCAATACCAAATGTCGTAAGATGTTGATGGAGTACCAGGTAATGTAATAACATGATCCATCAAATATCTAATTCACTTCTGCCATTTAACTTACTACTTAACATCAACAAATATGCATATACTAATACTATGCTATTTTATAATACTAAGACTTTTATTCACTCTGACAGTATACACGGTTACAAGAGGCAGACAATAGAATACACTCTGACAGTATACACTGTTACAAGAGGCAGACAATAGAATACACTCTGACAGTATATACTGTTACAAGAGGCAGACAATAAAATACACTCTGACACTATACACTGTTACAAGAGGCAGACAATAGAATACACTCTTGACAGTATACACTATTACAAGAGACAGACAATAGAATACACTCTGACAGTATACACTGTTACAAGAGGCAGACAATAAAATACACTCTGACACTATACACTTACAAGAGGCAGACAATAGAATACACTCTGACACTATACACTGTTACAAGAGGCAGACAATAGAATACACTCTGACACTATACACTGTTACAAGAGGCAGACAATAGAATACACTCTTGACAGTATTCACTGTTACAAGAGGCAGACAATAGAATACACTCTGACACTATACACTGTTACAAGAGACAGACAATAAAATACACTGAAGGTATACACTGTTACAAGAGACAGACAATAAAATACACTCTGACAGTATACACTGTTACAAGAGACAGACAATAGAATACACTCTGACAGTATACACTGTTACAAGAGGTAGACAATAGAATACACTCTGACAGTATACACTGTTACAAGAGGCAGACAATAAAATACACTCTGACACTATACACTGTTACAAGAGGCAGACAATAGAATACACTCTGACACTATACACTGTTACAAGAGGCAGACAATAGAATACACTCTTGACATTATACACTGTTACAAGAGGCAGACAATAGAATACACTCTGACACTATGCACTGTTACAATAGACAGACAATAAAATACACTCTGACAGTATACACTGTTAACAGAGACAGACAATGAAATACACTCTGACAGTATACACTGTTACAAGAGACAGACAATAGAATACACTCTTGACACTATACACTGTTACAAGAGGCAGACAATAGAATACACTCTGACAGTATACACTGTTACAAGAGACAGACAATAGAATACACTCTGACACTATACACTGTTACAAGAGGTAGACAATAGAATACACTCTGACACTATACACTGTTACAAGAGGCAGACAATAAAATACACAATACATAATGACGAACTGAATGAATGAAATACATTTACATAAATAAACTGAATAAATGAAACATATTTACATACATACGAGGGTTGTCCGTAAAGTTTGTGGACTATCTCAATAAAATCTGACTGACATGTCCGAAATAATTGAAACTAGGATATAATTAATTACATGATTTACTGATTAATTGTACAAAATTTTATCACAGTACATGCTTAAATAATTGTATTCCGTCAATTTAAAAATCAATAGTAACTCACACCTGGAGCACGGAAAAAATTCCTGACGTTCAACGACGTCAACAGTAGTAAAAGTTAACTTTTCTCGACGTAGTCCCCGTTCAACTCAACACATTTCTTACATCTCTTTAACCAGTCATCAAATATTTTCTCAAATTGTTCCGTTTTCATATTTAGAATTATATTCATCACTTCCTGTCTTAGTTCCGGTAAATCATCGAACCGCTGTCCATGGAGAAATGATTTAATGTACGGAAATACTGCAAAATCCATTGGCGCTAAGTCAGGGCTGTATGGAGGATGCTTCAGACACTCGAATCCAAGTAAATCTAATTCTAGTTGAGTTGTGTGGGAAGTATGTGCCGGTGCATTATCTTGGTGTAGTATCACTTGGTCTAGATTGGCAGCTAAATAAGGACGTTTCTTTCTCAGAGCTTGTACCAAATCTCGCCTCAGTACCTAACAAGATAAACAGACTTTTTATTGCATCTATAAAGTAAAATCGAATTGATAATATAAAATTAACTCTTTCAGATGAACACATTTTTGAAATGTTTATTATATTAGTTTAAATTTACAGGGAAAATAATTAATTTATTATTTTCAAAAGTAATTATTATGTTTATTACCTTGGAGTAGTATTCAGATTTGACAGTCTGGCAACGGGGAACAGCGTGTGTCAGTAGCATTCCTTTCCTGTCCATAAAGAGAATAAACATATTCTGTCCCAGTGATTTGGTTATTTTTGCCTTTTTTGGTGGAGGAGAGTTACAGTTTTTCCACTGACTTGACTGTTGTTTAGTTTCGGGATCATAGTAGTGGAACCAGCTTTCGTCGGTTGTAATTATTCGGTCTAGAAATCTTATGCCACCACGATTAACTTTTTTGATAAATTGTTTTGACAATTCCACTCTTTTTGTTAAATGTTCAGCTGTAAGAATTCGCGGTACCCATCTAGCACATACTCGGTTCATATTTAAATCATTTCCTAAAATTTGGTGCGCTGTAGTCTTAGAAATTCCACATTTGTCTGCAACTTCACGGACTGTTAGCCGCCGATCACCGTTAATAACGTCCCAAACTTCATTTTTTACAGCATCGGATTCTCTAAAAGATGGTCTGCCTTCCCGCTCATCGTCTGCTAAACTGTCTCTTCCGTCCGCAAACCTTTTGTGCCACTTGAATATCAATGAACGGCTTACTTTACTATGTTTCTCTGACTGTTTTAAGAACTTGTGCGTATCTGTTTGCGTTTTTCCGATGTCCACGCAAAACTTTATCACCGCCCGCTGCTCCACCTTTTCCGCAAACGTCCGTTTTTTTTAGTAATGCCGATCCTGTCTTCAGCGTTTCAAATCCAGATTTCTCAGCCATTTCGAAACTTTGACTTTTCAAATTTAGCAGGTGTAACGTCAAGAGTATTGTCGACGTCATAGTGTAAGTTACAGGTGAATTTTCGCGGAGTTTAAAAACAGCGACTCGCATGTTATGTGGTATTTTTGGCGTGCTCCGGGTGTGAGTTACTATTAATTTTTAAATTGACGGAATACAATTATTTAAGCATGTACTGTGATAAAATTTTGTACAATTAATCAGTAAATCATGTAATTAATTATATCCTAGTTTCAATTATTTCGGACATGTCAGTCAGATTTTATTGAGATAGTCCACGAACTTTACAGACAACCCTCGTATAATGTGTATTGATTTTCAATAAGGGTAATAACAAAATTACCGAACTCCGAATAATCTTACAAAGGGAAAGTCAAAACTCATAAGTATATAAACAGACAAAATAGTGCTATTTTTATTTGCAGGGATTTGCAATACCTAGTGATAGACAATCAACAACAATTCCAATCATTTACGACAACACAGAATACACATTGTCACATGGTTCTGTTGTCATAGCAGCCATAACTAGCTGTACAAACACCAGTAATCCATCAGTCATGTTAGGAGCAGGTGAGTTATGATCACACGTTGTCACATGGTTCTGTTGTCATAGCAGCCATAACTAGCTGTACAAACACCAGTAATCCATCAGTCATGTTAGGAGCAGGTGAGTTATGATCACACGTTGTCACATGGTTCTGTTGTCATAGCAGCCATAATTAGCTGTACAAACACCAGTAATTCATCAGTCATGTTAGGAGCAGGTGAGTTATGATCACACGTTGTCACATGGTTCTGTTGTCATAGCAGCCATAACTAGCTGTACAAACACCAGTAATCCATCAGTCATGTTAGGAGCAGGTGAGTTATGATCACACGTTGTCACATGGTTCTGTTGTCATAGCAGCCATAACTAGCTGTACAAACACCAGTAATCCATCAGTCATGTTAGGAGCAGGTGAGTTATGATCACACGTGGTCACATGATTCTGTTGTCATAGCAGCCATAACTAGCTGTACAAACACCAGTAATCCATCAGTCATGTTGGCAGCAGGTGAGTTATGATCACACGTGGTCACATGGTTCTGTTGTCATAGCAGCCATAATTAGCTGTACAAACACCAGTAATCCATCAGTCATGTTAGGAGCAGGTGAATTATGATCACACGTGGTCACATGATTCTGTTGTCATAGCAGCTATAACTAGCTGTACAAACACCAGTAATCCATCAGTCATGTTAGGAGCAGGTGAGTTATGATCACACGTGGTCACATGATTCTGCAGTGTTCCCATTTCCTGTCACCCCTGACAAGTGAATGTTGGTAATGGGAAAGTGCAATTACTGGATTGAAGAGTGCATTTCAAATGATTTCAAAACTTTCTATTTATTTTGCATAATTGTACAAAGGAAGAATCAAAATGTTATTTAAAATTGAGTTTTCATACAAGATCATTGTCAGCAGTCCGAGGGGACATTTTAGTGTAGGGAATGAAACGTGTTGTCAATGTCAGGGAAATACTTGTTCTGTTCTGGGTTTTCCTCCAGTAATTGACGGAGTAATTTAATGATGAGAGTAAAAGTCTTAAAAAAAGGAAATGATAAAATAAGGTTGTAAATAATGTTGATATGCACTTTCCTATGGAAAGTTGCTGTGGCAGAAAAATCCTAGAACACTTCTGTTGTCAAAAGTTGTTTCCCATGTCATATTTCTCCCTCATTTCTGTATAATTTCTATATACCTGTATAGTTAATCTTGTTCTTGTCCTGAAAATGAATGAAATATTTACCGCTGGACATTAAGATTTAATCAATGACAGCTCTCTTTCTGTCGTAGAAATAGTCTATAATTGCAGTGTTTTCTCCAGAAATTTGAGAGAAAGGGGGGCTTTTCCCCCCGAGCTTTAAATATGAGGAGGATTTTCTCATTTTCTTGGGGGATTTTTTCTTTACATAATTAGGCCAAAAAAAAATATATGTGTGTTTACTGTCACATGTCAAAAAAATCTAGGGTCGGTCGGTCGGCATTCATTTTTTTTTTTTTTTTAACTATCGGCAACACCGAAAATAGTCGATTTCGTATTTCATTTTCGAAATTTCCGGTAAGCCGTCATTTGTTGAAATTGTTTTATGATGAGTTACACAGTTTTTCTACCTTCTTTGCTCTTAATTTCGACAAAAAGCTGGCAGTTGAATAAATAAAACATTGCTGCTGATTAAACAACAAAAATGGTTATCCGAATTCTGTGTAAAAATTGATAGGGTTGCTAGCAAAAATTAATGTTGAATAATTGCCGATTAAAAAAGGTTAGGGTCGGCGGCTGAAAAATAGGGTGGGTCGAGTGGCCGTAAACACACATATTTTTTTTTTTACCTTAGTGCTTGTAAAAAGCCATACACTGTTCAAGTATTCATCTGGTAGAATATTCTTGTCCTAATGATGACTCCTTTGACTTTTCTTAGTCCATTCTGACTTGATGGAATTTTCTTCATTATATTCCAATTCATATGGATAAAGAGTTGTATCATGAGAGAAGGAAGGGCCTGACCACAGTGAAAAAGACACTTATTCCCCACTGCATTAGCATGTAACAACAACAACCAAATTTATGTGTAGTACAAGGTCACAAGGTTGATTATCATGGTCATTAAGATGCTTTTTATCACATAATTTGTTTTTGCTGTAAATCTCTCACGAGATCAAGGTTGAAATTTTGTAATAGTCGATCCGGAACCGGATAATATTCCGGATTTTAAAGACAAATCCCGCAACTGTGCTTGCTGAAAGGAGGAAAACAGATTTTGTTTGTGGCATTCCCACGATCCCGCAACCTAGAGAAAACACTGGAATTGTACTTGAAGGTTTTAATGAGATTTTGTGGTTTCAGGATTGTTGGCCAAGAATGCAATAGAAGCTGGTTTATCTGTCAAGCCCTACATAAAGACAAGTCTGTCACCAGGGAGTGGTGTTGTGACATATTACCTCAGGGACAGTGGTGTCACACCTTATCTGGAGAAATTAGGGTAAGTCTTCTTACAGTTTGGTTTTGGTGTTTAACACGAATTCAACATTATTTCAGTTATATCGTGGCAGTCAGTTTTATTGGTTTGAGGAAACCGGAGTACCCAGAGAAAACCACGGATCTGTCGCAAGTTACTGACTTTATCACATAATGTTGTATCAAGTACACTTGCCTGAGCAGGGTTCAAACTCACAACATTAGTGGTGATAGGCACTGATTGCATAGGTAATTATAAATCCAAGTACCATTTGATCACAACCACGACGGCCCCAAGTGTTGTTACTTATTACCTTACAGTAAAAATAATATATACAGATTTGACAAGGGACCCTAACTAAGCTATCACCCAAAGCCAGGAATTGTCTAAGTTGGGGACTGGAAGTTTCAATAACCCAAGTAGTGTTTTGTTTTTGTTTTGATACAAATGCTTTAACTGAAACAATGCTTTATCAAATATGTATTAGGCTGGTTCCTTGTCTATGACAAAAGGGTACCAGTATGTATGTATAGGCAAGGTAGGGACCTGCCCCCAGTTAAGTATATTTGAATCATACCCTAGCCACAATTCCTTGGTAAGTGACTAATTCTCTGGGCTTCCATGCTTAAATATCCATTGGCCCAGTAGACTTAGAAGAATTTGAAGATACCAAAGGGGTAATCAGAATGTGTATATTGAAGAAGAACAGACAACACAATGGCCAAAAGAAAAAGTATAAAAGGGCAAACAACGATCTACAAAATATACACATAAAACTAAAGATCGAGTAACATGAACCCAACTAAAAACCGAGGGTGAAATCAGGTGCTCGGAAGGGTAAGCAGTTCCTGCTCCACTAGTGGCACCCGTCTGTGTTGTCTGTTCTTCTTTGATATACAGATTGTGATTATCTTCAAACTCTTCTTAATCTAGTTACAGTGATAAGTCATGAATGAGGAAAGGACCGGGAAGTGTTTACGACAAGTAGAACTAATGTCTGTTTAAGCTTATCTAGGATCTAAGTTGACACTTTATCATGTTGTATCAGTGTTTTCACTTAGACACAAATTAAAGTAAAGAAACATTTTTATTGCTGTTCTACATCTAAATGTCACAGTAGGGTCTTCAAATCTAATACCCTAACACGAATGTGAAACGTTCTTCAAATCTGATACCCTAACACGAATGTGAAACGGTCTTCAAATCTGATACCCTAACACGAATGTGAAACGGTCTTCAAATCTGATACCCTAACACGAATGTGAAACGTTTTTCAAATCTGATACCCTAACACGAATGTGAAACGGTCTTCAAATCTGATACCCTAACACAAATGTGAAAGGTCTTCAAATCTGATACCCTAACACGAATGTGAAACGTTCTTCAAATCTGATACCCTAACACGAATGTGAAACAGTCTTCAAATCTGATACCCTAACACGAATGTGAAACAGTCTTCAAATCTGATACCCTAACACGAATGTGAAACGGTCTTCAAATCTGATACCCTAACATGAATGTGAAACGGACTTCAAATCTGATACCCTAACACGAATGTGAAACGGTCTTCAAATCTGATACCCTAACACGAATGTGAAACAGCCGCTAGCCTACAGCTGAGCAGTACACTTTACTTTTTCGATGCAGTGTTATTTGGTAGATAGAATTTCATTTCTCAGGTACAGTGTTATTTAGTAGATAAAATTTCATTTCTCAGATACAGTGTTATTTAGTAGATAGAATTCCATTTCTCAGATGCAGTGTTATTTGGTAGATATAATTCTATTTCTAAGATACAGTGTTATTTAGTAGAGAGAATTCTATTTCTCAGATGCAGTGTTATTTAGTAGATAGAATTCTATTTCTCAGATACAGTGTTATTTAGTAGATAGAATTCTATTTCTCAGATACAGTGTTATTTGGTAGATATAATTCTATTTCTAAGATGCAGTGTTATTTAGTAGATAGAATTCTATTTCTAAGATGCAGTGTTATTTGGTATATAGAATTCTATTTCTAAGATACAGTGTTATTTAGTAGATAGAATTCTATTTCTCAGATACAGTGTTATTTAGTAGATAGAATTATATTTCTCAGATACAGTGTTATTTGGTATATAGAATTCCATTTCTCAGATGCAGTGTTATTTGGTAGATATAATTCTATTTCTCAGATGCAGTGTTATTTGGTAGATATAATTCCATTTCTCAGATGCAGTGTTAATTGGTATATATAATTCCATTTCTCAGATGCAGTTTTAATTGGTATATAGAATTCCATTTCTCAGATGCAGTGTTAATTGGTATATAGAATTCCATTTCTCAGATACAGTGTTATTTAGTAGATAGAATTCTATTTCTCAGATACAGTGTTATTTAGTAGATAGAATTCTATTTCTCAGATACAGTGTTATTTAGTAGATAGAATTCTATTTCTCAGATGCAGTGTTAATTGCTATATAGAATTCTATTTCTCAGATGCAGTGTTATTTAGTAGATAGAATTCTATTTCTCAGATGCAGTGTTATTTAGTAGATATAATTCCATTTCTCAGATGTAGTGTTAATTGGTATATAGAATTCCATTTCTCAGATGCAGTGTTAATTGGTATATAGAATTCCATTTCTCAGATGCAGTGTTAATTGGTCTATAGAATTCCATTTCTCAGATACAGTTATTTGGTAGATATACTTCCATTTCTCAGATGCAGTGTTATTTGGTAGATATAATTCTATTTCTCAGATGCAGTGTTATTTAGTAGATAGAATTCTATTTCTCAGATGCAGTGTTATTTAGTAGATATAATTCTATTTCTCAGATGCAGTGTTATTTAGTAGATATAATTCTATTTCTCAGATGCAGTGTTATTTAGTAGATAGAATTCTATTTCTGAGATGTAGTGTTATTTGGTAGATATAATTCTATTTCTCAGATGCAGTGTTATTTAGTAGATAGAATTCTATTTCTCAGATACAGTGTTATTTAGTAGATATAATTCTATTTCTCAGATGCAGTGTTATTTAGTAGATATAATTCTATTTCTCAGATGCAGTGTTATTTAGTAGATAGAATTCCATTTCTCAGATGCAGTGTTAATTGGTATATAGAATTCCATTTCTCAGATACAGTGTTAATTGGTATATAGAATTCCATTTCTCAGATGCAGTGTTATTTAGTAGATAGAATCCCATTTCTCAGATGCAGTGTTATTTAGTAGATAGAATTCTATTTCTCAGATACAGTGTTATTTAGTAGATAGAATTCTATTTCTCAGATACAGTGTTATTTAGTAGATAGAATTCCATTTCTCAGATGCAGTGTTATTTAGTAGATAGAATTCTATTTCTCAGATACAGTGCTAATTGGTATATAGAATTCCATTTCTCAGATACAGTGTTATTTAGTATATAGAATTCCATTTCTCAGATGCAGTGTTATTTAGTAGATAGAATTCCATTTCACAGATACAGTGTTAATTGGTATATAGAATTCCATTTCTCAGATACAGTGTTCTTTAGTAGATAGAATTCTATTTCTCAGATACAGTGTTATTTGGTATATAGAATTCCATTTCTCAGATGCAGTGTTATTTGGTATATAGAATTCTATTTCACAGATGTAGTGTTATTTAGTATATAGAATTCCATTTCTCAGATGCAGTGTTATTTGGTATATAGAATTCTATTTCTCAGATGCAGTGTTATTTAGTAGATAGAATTCTATTTCTCAGATGCAGTGTTATTTGGTAGATATAATTCCATTTCTCAAATGCAGTGTTAATTGGTAAATAGAATTCCATTTCTCAGATGCAGTGTTAATTGGTATATAGAATTCCATTTCTCAGATGCAGTGTTAATTGGTATATAGAATTCCATTTCTCAGATACAGTGTTATTTAGTAGATAGAATTCTATTTCTCAGATACAGTGTTATTTAGTAGATAGAATTCAATTTCTCAGATGTAGTGTTATTTAGTAGATAGAATTCTATTCCTCAGATGCAGTGTTATTTAGTAGATAGAATTATATTTCTCAGATACAGTGTTATTTAGTAGATAGAATTCCATTTCTCAGATGCAGTGTTACCAGCAAGAAAACAATATATGGCTGAAGTAATCTTAGAAATACTGTTATCACTATAACATTTTTATTTACAGATTTGACATAGTAGGGTATGGGTGTATGACTTGTATAGGAAACAGTGGACCTCTTCCTGAACCAGTGTCCGAAGCAATTGAAAAGGTAAGGGTCTAAACATTGCCCAATGTTCAAAATATCATATTTTGTGGTTATTTTTTAGAATGAACCAAAGGTATTTAAGCAGTAAATGAATTCTTCACTATAAAACTATTTAGAACATTTTTTTATAATACAATATACTGTATAGCACTCTATATCTGCATTGTCAATATTTGTCGGTTTTATAAATCCGATTTATTTAAGGATTGATCTCAATTTTTTTTCGGTTCATGAAGAAATAAACTCAAAAATGTAGTTCACGGGTTACACAAGGGTGTGTACCACATTTTTATACCCCCGCTCCCCGAAGGGGGAGGGGGGTATGCTGTTTTACCTCTGTTCGTCTGTTCGTCCTTCCGTCCGTCCAAGATATTTTTCGGCGCATTTTTCTCAGTAACTATTGATGGCAGAAATCTGATATTTGGTCACAAGCATCATATAGGTATACCATATTGTGGGTAGCGTTTTTGGACCCGTCAGATTCCTACTTCCTGTTTGCCGACTTAGTTGGTCTTTATACACATTGAACATATATGCACATTTTTCGTCACATTTTTCTCAGCAACTATTGATGACAGAGATCTGATATTTGGTCACAAGCGTCATGTAGGTACCCCATATCATGGGAAGCGTTTTTGGACCCATCAGATTCCTACTTCCTCTTTGCCGACTTAGTTGGTTTTTATACACATTGAACATATATGCACATTTTTCTCAGCAACTATTGATGGCAGAAATCTGATATTTGGTCACAAGCTTCATATAGGTACCCCATATCGTGGAAAGCGTTTTTGAACCCATCGGATTCCTGTTTGCCGACTTTGTTGATTTTTATACACATTTAACATATATGCTCATTTTCGTCGCATTTTTCTCAGCAACTATTGATGACAGAAATCTGATATTTGGTCACAAGCTTCATATAGGTACCCCATATCGTGGGAAGCGTTTTTGGACCCATCAGATTCCTACTTCCTGTTTGCCGATTTTGTTGATTTTTATACACATTTAACATACATTTGTATATGCACATTTTTCTCAGCAACTATTGATGACAGGAATCTGATAATTGGTCACAAGCTTCATATAGGTATGCCATATTGTGGGAAGCGTTTTTGGACCCGTCAGATTCCTACTTCCTGTTTGCCGTCTTTGTTGATTTTTATACACATTGAACATATATGCTCATTTTTCGTCGCATTTTTCTCAGCATCTATTGATGGCAGAAATCTGATATTTGGTCACAAGCTTCATGTAGGTACCCCATATCGTGGGAAGCGTTTTTTGACCCGTCAGATTCCTACTTCCTGTTTGCCAAAGAGCGGGGGTATCATAGGTGAGCATTAGCTCACAGTTCATCTTGTTGAGTTTATTTCGAATGAACTGAACAAAAAATTGTGATCAATCCTTATAAATTAATTACTAATTAATTTTTGTCTTGTCCTAAAAATATTTTGTCGGATAATAATTGCTTAAAAAGAATTAAAATTAAAAAATTTCCCAATTGAGACCCTAACATGTGACTTCCGTTTAAAAATTTTGTTCATGGAAAATAACATAAATTTTTTATCCAATCAAAATCTCTTAAACACATCAAATTAATTTATTAGCGGATATTTATTTTGGCAGGGTTTTTTTTAGAGACAAAAATAATTAACTGTTTTGACCATTATCACCTGCACCAGTTATCAGTTTCATGGTACAGTAAACAATTTCAGGGTACAGTAAACAATTTCAGGGTAAGTAAACAATTTCATGGTACAGTAAACAATTTCAGGGTACAGTAAACAATTTCAGGGTACAGTAAACAATTTCACAGTACAGTAAACAATTTCAGGGTACAGTAAACAATTTCAGGGTACAGTAACCAATTTCATAGTACAGTAAACAATTTCACAGTACAGTAAACAATTTCACAGTACAGTGAACAATTTCAGGGTACAGTAAACAATTTCATGGTACAGTAAACAATTTCATAGTACAGTAAACAATTTCACAGTACAGTAAACAATTTCAGGGTACAGTAAATAATTTCAGGGTACAGTAAACAATTTCAGGGTACAGTAAATAATTTCAGGGTACAGTAAACAATTTCAGGGTACAGTAAATAATTTCAGGGTACAGTAAACAATTTCAGGGTACAGTAAACAATTTCAGGGTACAGTAAACAATTTCAGGGTACAGTAAATAATTTCAGGGTACAGTAAACAATTTCACAGTACAGTAAACAATTTCACAGTACAGTAAACAATTTCACGGTACAGTTAACAATTTCAGGGTACAGTAAACAATTTCATGGTACAGTAAACAATTTCAGGGTACAGTTAACAATTTCAGGGTACAGTAAATAATTTCAGGGTACAGTAAACAATTTCAGGGTACAGTAAATAATTTCAGGGTACAGTAAACAATTTCACAGTACAGTAAGCAATTTCACAGTACAGTAAACAATTTCACGATACAGTTAACAATTTCATGGTACAGTAAACAATTTCAGGGTACTGTAATGAATTTCACTCACTTTCACATAAAGTATTATTCACCTGTTGTTTTGTTGTCATTTGGGTTTTAAACTAAAAATGTCCAACAAGGTGAGGGACCATAAAAGGAAGACCAGGTTCTCAGAATTTTCTAGGGTTATGTTCCTGTTTACCAAAGCTGAGTTGGAGGGGCATCAGTTTCCTGGACCATAAAAGGAAGACCAGGTTCTCAGAATTTTCTAGGGTTATGTTCCTGTTTACCAAAGCTGAGTCGGGGGGGCATCAGTTTCCTGGACCATAAAAGGAAGACCAGGTTCTCAGAATTTTCTAGGGTTATGTTCCTGTTTACCAAAGCTGAGTCGGGGGGCATCAGTTTCCTGGACCATAAAAGGAAGACCAGGTTCTCAGACTTTTGTAGGGTTATGTTCCTGTTTACCAAAGCTGAGTCGGGGGGCATCAGTTTCCTGGACCATAAAAGGAAGACCAGGTTCTCAGAATTTTCTATGGTTATGTTCCTGTTTACCAAAGCTGAGTCGGGGGGCATCAGTTTCCTATAGACACATTCTTCCATATTTTGTTTTAAATATTTGTAATACTAATTTTTTATATATAATTTCAGGGAGATCTAGTAGCCTGTGGTGTTTTATCTGGTAACAGGAACTTTGAAGGAAGAATACATCCTCTGACTAGAGCTAACTACCTGGCATCACCACCTTTAGTTATAGCTTATGCCTTAGCAGGAACTGTATTGATTGATTTTGAAACAGAACCTTTAGGTAAGGCATCAATCCAGGGTCTCCTTGTCCTTAGCAGGAACTGTAGTGATTGATTTTGAAACAGAACCTTTAGGTAAGGCATCAATCCAGGGTCTCCTTGTCCTGAGCAGGAACTGTAGTGATTGATTTTGAAACAGAACCTTTAGGTAAGGCATCAACCCAGGGTCTCCTTGTCCTTAGCAGGAACTGTATTGATTGATTTTGAAACAGAATCTTTAGGTAAGGCATCAACCCAGGGTCTCCTTGTCCTTAGCAGGAACTGTATTGATTGATTTTGAAACAGAACCTTTAGGTAAGGCATCAACCCAGGGTCTCCTTGTCCTTAGCAGGAACTGTAGTGATTGATTTTGAAACAGAACCTTTAGGTAAGGCATTAATCAACCCGGGGTCTCCTTGTCCTGAGCAGGAACTGTAGTGATTCATTTTGAAACAGAACCTTTAGGTAAGGCATTAATCCAGGGTCTCCTTGTCTTTAGCAGGAACTGTATTGATTGATTTTGAAACAGAACCTTTAGGTAAGGCATCAACCCAGGGTCTCCTTGTCCTTAGCAGGAACTGTAGTGATTGATTTTGAAACAACCTTTAGGTAAGGCATTAATCAACCCGGGGTCTCCTTGTCCTGAGCAGGAACTGTAGTGATTCATTTTGAAACAGAACCTTTAGGTAAGGCATTAATCCAGGGTCTCCTTGTCTTTAGCAGGAACTGTATTGATTGATTTTGAAACAGAACCTTTAGGTAAGGCATCAATCCAGGGTCTCCTTGTCTTTAGCAGGAACTGTAGTGATTGATTTTGAAACAGAACCTTTAGGTAAGGCATCAACCCAGGGTCTCCTTGTCCTGAGCAGGAACTGTAGTGATTGATTTTGAAACAGAACCTTTAGGTAAGGCATCAACCCAGGGTCTCCTTGTCCTTAGCAGGAACTGTAGGGATTGATTTTGAAACAGAACCTTTAGGTAAGGCATTAATCCAGGGTCTCCTTGTCCTGAGCAGGAACTGTATTGATTGATTTTGAAACAGAACCTTTAGGTAAGGCATCAACCCAGGGTCTCCTTGTCCTTAGCAGGAACTGTAGGGATTGATTTTGAAACCGAACCTTTAGGTAAGGCATCAACCCAGGGTCTCCTTGTCCTTAGCAGGAACTGTATTGATTGATTTTGAAACAGAACCTTTAGGTAAGGCATCAACCCAGGGTCTCCTTGTCCTGAGCAGGAACTGTAGTGATTGATTTTGAAACAGAACCTTTAGGTAAGGCATCAACCCAGGGTCTCCTTGTTCTTAGCAGGAACTGTAGGGATTGATTTTGAAACAGAACCTTTAGGTAAGGCATCAACCCAGGGTCTCCTTGTTCTTAGCAGGAACTGTAGGGATTGATTTTGAAACAGAACCTTTAGGTAAGGCATCAACACAGGGTCTCTTTGTCCTGAGCAGGAACTGTATTGATTGATTTTGAAACAGAACCTTTAGGTAAGGCATTAATCCAGGGTCTCCTTGTCCTGAGCAGGAACTGTATTGATTGATTTTGAAACAGAACCTTTAGGTAAGGCATTAATCCAGGGTCTCCTTGTCCTGAGCAGGAACTGTATTGATTGATTTTGAAACAGAACCTTTAGGTAAGGCATCAATCCAGGGTCTCCTTGTCTTTAGCAGGAACTGTATTGATTGATTTTGAAACAGAACCTTTAGGTAAGGCATCAACCCAGGGTCTCCTTGTCCTGAGCAGGAACTGTATTGATTCATTTTGAAACAGAACCTTTAGGTAAGGCATTAATCCAGGGTCTCCTTTTCCTGAGCAGGAACTGTATTGATTCATTTTGAAACAGAACCTTTAGGTAAGGCATCAACCCAGGGTCTCCTTGTCCTGAGCAGGAACTGTATTGATTGATTTTGAAACAGAACCTTTAGGTAAGGCATCAACCCAGGGTCTCCTTGTCCTTAGCAGGAACTGTATTGATTGATTTTGAAACAGAACCTTTAGGTAAGGCATCAACCCAGGGTCTCCTTGTCCTGAGCAGGAACTGTATTGAATCATTTTGAAACAGAACCTTTAGGTAAGGCATTAATCCAGGGTCTCCTTGTCCTGAGCAGGAACTGTATTGATTGATTTTGAAACAGAACCTTTAGGTAAGGCATCAACCCAGGGTCTCCTTGTCCTGAGCAGGAACTGTATTGATTGATTTTGAAACAGAACCTTTAGGTAAGGCATCAACCCAGGGTCTCCTTGTCCTTAGCAGGAACTGTAGTGACTGATTTTGAAACAGAACATTTAGGTAAGGCATTAATCAACTCAATTCCTTGAAAACAGTAAAGATATTCATGTCCTGGTGTGGGACAGACACAAAAATGTGACAGGTTTAAGCTGATTAATGGAATCCCACTCTACCCCTAGTGATAATTAAATCTCCAACGGCAACACTGATCAAACACTTGCATAGATTCTCTCCCACTCAAAAAAACCACAATAGCACACAAAGGGAAACAACCATATAAACATGGACAATACAAAGGGTCAGTAAATGATACATGGATTAGGTTTTATATTTAGACATGGCTAATATTGAATTTTATTCCAGGGACAAATGGAGATGGTAAACCAGTATTTCTAAAGGACATCTGGCCTACACGTGATCAAATTCAGGAAGTGGAAAAACAGGTTGTTGTTCCGTCCATGTTTAATGATGTTTACTCCAGGATACAGGTAAAACAACAATTGCTGCCTCCGACCATGGACAACAGCCACTGCTCTCTCATTGACAACAATCACTGCTCCCTCCCACTGTTGATGTTCACTGTTCCCTCCCATTGACAACAATCACTGCTCCCTGCCATTGACATCAACCACTTCTCTCTCTCATTGACAACAATCGCTGCTCCCTCCCAACGATGACGTTCACTGCTCCCTGCCATAGACAACAATCACTTCTTCCTGCCATTGACAACAATCACTGGTCCCTGCCATTGACAACAATCACCACTCCTTTCCACTGGTGACGTTCACTGTTCCCTCCTATTGACAACAATCACTGCTCCCTGCCATTGACAACAACCACTGGTCTCTCTCATTGACAACAATCACTGCTTCTTCCCAATGATGACGTTCACTGGTTCCTGCCATTGACAACAATCACTACTCCCTGCCATTGACAACAATCACTGGTCCCTGCCATTGACAACAATCACTGGTCCCTGCCATTGACAACAATCGCTGGTCCCTGCCATTGACAACAATCACTGGTCCCTACCATTGACGATCACTGCTCTCTCACAATGATAAATTCTACACTTACAGTAGATTGTTCAAACTTCAGGTTTCAGAAATCATGTCTTAGACTATTTTTATCTACTTAACAGAAAAAGGCTTCACAAATCAGGACTTCCACACGGACATGGTTCATTAAATATATTTATTTTCCAAAATAATGTAATTTATTAAAATTAAGGTCAATATTCCTCCACCATATGTCACCTTCGCTAATTTGGCTATCCTGTTTTTATGACCTTTTCTGATTAAAATTATGGAAATAATGATGTTTTTTTAATTAAACTGGTATGGTGTATTATTACAGAAAGGGAACAGTAGATGGAATGGTCTTGAGGCTCCAGAGGGGATGTTGTATACTTGGGATGATAAATCTACATATATCAAGTCTCCTCCATTCTTCCAGACAATGGTAAGTTGGTTTTTGTATAATTAAATAACTGGTACCTGGTAAATAAATGGTACCAGTAGTAAATGCATTTGCTGAAATAAAGAGAATTTAAGAGCTGAAAGATCATCAGTAATGAGGGATTTTAGCTAACCTAACCAACAAGGCATGTGAGCTATTGCCATCACTTTACGTCCATTGTTGTTGTTTACATATGTTATTTTGATGATCGTCTATTAAAGTACTGAGCCAACTGGAATTAAACTTGGGATGGATGATGGTTTGTGATGTCCTCTACAAGAAGTCCTCATTTTGTCTTGATATGTAAAAAAAAAAAAATGGCTGCTGTGGACATTTTTTGTTTCTGACAACAGTAACAACTAAAATAAAAAATGAAAACACTTTGATTGATATTAGTTTAATTAATAATGAATTTTAATATTGTTTAATACTTAATAATGAATTTTAATATTGTTTAATACTTAATAATGAATTTTAATATTGTTTTAGTTCTTAATGATATAATGTACCTCTAGTAAAAACAAATTTTATTATACAGGGTAAAGAACTGCCTAATATTGAAGGGATTAGAGATGCTCATGTATTGCTTAATCTGCCAGATTCTGTTACTACAGATCATATTTCACCTGCTGGAAGTATTGCCAGAAATAGTCCTGCAGCTAGATATTTAGGAGGGAGAGGGTAGGTAACTCTTGTGTATTACTTAATCTGCCAGATTCTGTTACTACAGATCATATTTCACCTGCTGGAAGTATTGCCAGAAATAGTCCTGCAGCTAGATATTTAGGAGGGAGAGGGTAGGTAACTCTTGTTAAGAATCTTAACTTATTTCATAAAATCATAAATAATGAAGCCCCAGAATATTTATGAGAGTTGATACCTCCAACAGTTGTCGAACCAAATAACTATAATCTACGTAATCGTCACAATATAAGTCAAACAGACTATCATCATACCAAAACTCATATTTTCCATCGACTCTAAGGACATGGAATTCCATTGGTTTAGATATTAGAGAGATTCCATCCTATTTCACACTCAAAAAAAGGCTCCAATTTAAATATCTTAGAAATCAGAAAATACCATGTTACTATTCATCAGGTGACAGATATTTTAATGTTTTGCAAAGTAGATTAAGAAATAGATACAGTGCATTAAATAGTGATCTATATTGTGCTAATTTGATTCCGAATGCATTATGTTTATGTGGAAAATCGGATGAAACTGCAAAACATTGTAAAATTATACTGTACCAAGAAATACATTTCTTATTGGAATTCAAGTAATTAATAATGATTTACTAATGAGATCAAGATAATTTTTATTTTATTATTTACATTAACAGATTAACTGCCAGAGAATTTTGATTTTATTATTTACATTAATAGATTAACTGCCAGAGAATTTTTATTTTATTATTTATATTAATAGATTAACTGCCAGAGAATTTTTATTTTATTATTTATATTAACAGATTAACTGCCAGAGAATTTTTATTTTATTATTTATATTAATAGATTAACTGCCAGAGAATTTTTATTTTATTATTTATATTAACAGATTTACTGCCAGAAAATTTGTATTTTATTATTTACATTAACAGATTAACTGCCAGAGAATTTTTATTTTATTAATTACATTAACAGATTTTTATTTTATTATTTATATTAACAGATTAACTGCCAGAGAATTTTTATTTTATTATTTACATTAACAGATTTTTATTTGATTATTTATATTATCAGATTAACTGCCAGAGCATTTTTATTTTATTATTTACATTAACAGATTAACTGCCAGGGAATTTTTATTTTATTATTTACATTAACAGATTAACTGCCAGAAAATTTTTATTTTATTATTTACATTAACAGATTATCTGCCAGATAATTTTTATTTTATTATTTACATTAACAGATTAATTGCCAGAGAATTTTTATTTTATTATTTATATTAACAGATTAACTGCCAGAGAATTTTTATTTTATTATTTATATTAACAGATTAACTGCCAGAGAATTTTTATTTTATTATTTATATTAACAGATTAACTGCCAGAGAATTTAACTCAAATGGTTTATTTTATTATTTACATTAACAGATTAACTGCCAGAGAATTTAACTCGTATGGATCTCGTCGTGGAAATGATGATGTGATGGTCCGAGGGACTTTTGCTAATATAAGACTGGTTAACAAGTTTGTGGGTAAACCTGGACCTAGGACAATTCATATACCATCAGGAGATGAGGTAAGATAATGATCAATAAAGGGAGATAACTTTGTCTTAGGACAATTCATATACCATCAGGAGATGAGGTAAGGTAACAGAGCTGTTCGAGTGAAAATACGCTCGACAGATTTTCTTTGAAAATCTACGAAAAATTGCAGATCAGGAAATATATCCGAATTTGGTCCAAAATTAGTGGCTGATCAGTGTGTGCGGCAAGCTTGACAATAAAATCAGTCTTTACTTAATAAAGCTCCCGCTTGACCTAGAATAGGAAAGTAGCATGGTCAATGAGGTTGATGAAAATACTAACATTAGAGAGCTTTAAAAATGAAGGCTGATGATACTACTGGGATTAATGTTATACCAAAGACCAAAAATATCTTCAAAGGTGCAATGACTGGTATTACACAACTTAGTTGTGTCTGACCACCCAGAAAGGGAGAACATTATGTGTTTAGCAACATTTGTATGGCCAACTTCAACAATGTTTATGCCGCCAAGAATGGCTGTTACCAACATGTGAAAAACAAACAACATAAAGAACTGTCAAAGTCATAAGTGATGACAACGACTCATAAGACATACACAAGACTATAGAATCTAACACCGGGGGGAGTACAAGATAGGGAAATCTCCAACACCCGAGGGTAAGAACTGTCAAAGTCATAAGTGATGGCAACGACTCATAAGACATACACAAGACTATAGAATCTAACACCGGGGGGAGTACAAGATAGGGAAATCTCCAACACCCGAGGGTAAGAACTGTCAAAGTCATAAGTGATGGCAACGACTCATAACACATACACAAGACTATAGAATCTAACACCGGGGGGAGTACAAGATAGGGAAATCTCCAACACTCGAGGGTAAGAACTGTCAAAGTCATAAGTGATGGCAACGGGTCATAAGACATGCACAAGACTATAGAATCTAACTCCGGGGGAAGTACAAGATAGGAAAATCTCCAACACCCGAGGGTAAGAACTGTCAAAGTCATAAGTGATGGCAACGGCTCATAAGACATACACAAGACTATAGAATCTAACTCCGGGGGGAGTACAAGATAGGGAAATCTCCAACACCCGAGGGTAAGAACTGTCAAAGTCATAAGTGATGGCAACGGCTCATAAGACATACACAAGACTATAGAATCTAACACCGGGGGGAGTACAAGATAGGGAAATCTCCAACACCCGAGGGTAAGATTTCAATTGTTCTCTTACGAGCGTTTTCCTGCAATTTTTTTTAGCATTGCTGAAGTAAATATTCGATTTATCCATATGCATCCGTGTCTTGGCAGTATTTTAAATGTATTTCATAATAAAATACAATGTATTTAATAAATATATTTTAAATGTTTACTACAACAGCGATAAATACCTGTAACAAAATAGTTAAATTTGGCCAAAGGGAGGTAATTTCTTTCATTACATTACTTACTAACAAGGGAGAGCACTCTATTATTTACTCAAAGTAAACAAACATTGACTGGAATAGAGGCAGAAAAAAAAGAGTCAAACACCGTGACAGGTACACGATAGTTAAATCGTTAGCTAGCAGAATGGTATACATAAATTAATTTAAAAATACTTATGTAGTAGAATTGTGGTTTTATTGATGAGAATAAAGTTTGAACCGTGATGAAGAGATATGAATAGATTTTTTCTGGGAAAAATTTGTGTGCGTGATTTTTTTCTAGTCTTGTATGGGGGGGTACAAGACATATAGGGTCTAACACCAGGAGAGGTGCAAGATAGTAAAATCTGTGACACCCGAGGATAAGATTTAAATCGTATCGGACGAGGCTTGTCCGAGTCAGATACGATTTAAATCTTACCCAAGGGTGTCACAGATTTTACTATCTTGCACCTTTCACAATGTTTGACTCTTTCTCTCACCTCTTTCTACCGTGTCAATGTTTGTTTACTTTTTGTGTAGTTTGGCACATTAATTTGCAAACCGCATCACAGGACCAAAATGCCACGTAATAAAATAAAACAAGAGTTTAATTTTACTACTTTAAAAGGGTTCAAAATAATAAAGTGAACAACTTGTGATAGATTCTACAATAAAAAAAAATCCTGCACCTTTTACGGTGTTTGACTCTTTCTATCGTGTCAATATTTGTTTACTTTGAGAAAACATTAAATGCTCCCCTTGTTAGTAACTAACGTAAATAAAAAAAAATTACCTCCCTTTAACCAACGTCAAATAACCTTTTCACAGGTATTTATCGCTGTTGTAGTAAATAGCATATATATATCATATATTTATAAAATACATTGTATTTGATTGTGAAATACATTTAAAATACTGCCAAGACACGGATGCATATCTATAAATCGACAGTTTAATTCAACAATGGAAAACAATTTTGCGAGAATAAGAGCATGTAGCTTGTCTTACCCAGGAGCCGGGGTAAGATAGAAAAGTCTTTTCCACCTAATTTAACAGACTACTTTATCCAAGGGTGATAAATATAGGGTCTAACACCAGGAGAGGTGCAAAATCCCGAGGGTAAGATTTAAATCGTTTCGGACGAGGCTTGTCCGAGTCCGATACGATTTAAATCTTACCCGAGGGTGTCACAGATTTTGCTATCCTGCACCTTTCATGGTGTTAGACTCTTTTTCTCACCCCTTTCTACTGTGTCAATGTTTGTTTACTTTTTGTGTAGTTTGTCGCATTAATTTGCAAACCGCATCACAGGACCAAAATGCCACGTAATAAAATAAAACAAGATTTTAATTTTACTACTTTAAAAGGGTTCAAAATAATAAAGTTAACAACTTGTGATAGCCAGGGTAAGATAGAAAAATCTTTTCCACCTAATTTAACAGACTACTTTATCCAAGGGGTGAGAAAAGAATATCTTCCACCGCTAAAAATAGGAACTGGCTTATCTTTTTAGTGAGAATATTAAATTCTTATGCAAATTCATATTGAAGATCAAGGATATCTTCCATGAGTGGGAGATATTTTGTATTTTTTCTGAGTGGAGAACAGTGAGGTTAGATGTGGAGTTTCTTACATGAGTGGAAGATATCCTGATCTTCAATTGTAGCCTATTTCTTCCATAAAATATGACAATAAAACTCCACAGACATAAAGAATGATGGCAAACCTTGCCGTTCTGTGAATGATTTCAATTGTGATGTGAGTTTGAATCACTCTCATGGTGAGGTGTACTCAATACAACATTATATGATACAGTTTGTCAGTGACTTGCAGCAGGTTGCGGTGGTTTTCTCAGGGTCCTCCGGTTTCCTTCACCTATAAAACTGACCACCACCATATAACTGAAATATTGTTGAAAGTGGGGTGAAACACCATAACCTTAATCCTATTAATAACTGTCTTATAAATTTTCAGATGGATATATTTGATGCAGCTCAACGATACAAAACGGATAATAAAACTGTGATACTACTCGCTGGTAAAGAATATGGTTCAGGGTCGTCAAGAGACTGGGCTGCTAAAGGTCCATGGATACTGGTAAGTAGTCATGGTTACTGATAAACTGTTACTACTCGCTGGTAAAGAATATGGTTCAGGATCGTCAAGGGACTGGGCTGTTGAAGGTCCATGGATACTGGTAAGTAGTCATGGTTACGGATAAACTGTGTTACTTGTGGCTACTAATGGTCCATGGATACTGGTAAATAGTCATGGTTACTGACAATCTGTGTTACTTGTGGCTGCTAAAGGTCCATGGATACTGGTAAGTAGTCATGGTTACTGATAATCTGTTACTTGTGACTGCTAAAGGTCCATGGATACTGGTAAGTAGTCATGGTTACGGATAAACTGTGTTACTTGTGGCTACTAATGGTCCATGGATACTGGTAAGTAGTCATGGATACTGATAATCTGTGTTACTTGTGGCTGCTAAAGGTCCATGGATACTGGTAAGTAGTCATGGTTACTGATAATCTGTGTTACTTGTGACTGCTAAAGGTCCATGGATACTGGTAAGTAGTCATGGTTACTGATAATCTGTGATACTACTCGCTGGTAAATAATATGGTTCAGGATCGTCAAGGGACTGGGCTGCTAAAGGTACATGGTTACTGATAATCTGTGTTACTTGTGGCTGGTAAAGAATATGGTTCAGGGTCGTCAAGGGACTGGGCTGCTAACGGTCCATGGTTATTGATAATCTGTCTAACTTGTGGTTGCTAAAGGTCCATGGATACTGGTAAGTAGCCATGGTTACTGATAATCTATGATACTACTCGCTGGTAAAGAATATGGTTCAGGATCGTCAAGGGACTGGGCTGCTAAAGGTCCATGGATACTGGTAACTAACCATGGTTACTGATAATTTGTGTTACTTGTGGCTGGTGAAGAATATGATTCTTGAACAACATGAACCTGGGCTGCTAAAAGGACCAGGATATTTTTAATCTTTGATAATACTTGATAATAAAGAGGGACTTGTCAAGCCAAGTGAGCAGTTCTTCAGCCATATTATGGCGAGAACAAGTTACATTACAATGAGGTGATGATGATGTTTGTTTTCTACTAGACCAACACGCTTACTGGTAATTGGAATTTTATTGTGCTAGCTCACAGTCTGCAGGTAGGCATATCGCTCTACACAGACACATTATCCTGATTCAGAGTCGACCAGTCTTAATCTTTAATACAGCATACTCAGCGGTGAAGCAGCAAATATCAATTTTATAGTCTTTGGGGTGTGACCAGGCCTTGAACCCTCAATTCACATTTCCTCTAAACTTTGCATGTTTGCTTATGATTATATGGGGTTTCCCATTTCATTACAGCAGATTGAGCAGACAATTTTTAAGGAGCTCTTTTACTTATTGACTTTAATTAGCTTACCTAGCCGAAAGGCCATGCGAGTTCAGCCAGTTGAACTTCTGCCATCTCTTGGCAAGCATCATTTGTTAACTTTTCACATTTGAATCTTCTCCTCTGAAACAGCTTTGCCAAATGAATGGAAACTTGGTAGGAAGCATCTATGGAAGATCCTCTATATAAATTGCTTATTTCGTCCCGATTCGTTAACAAACATGGCTGCCATAAGCAATTCTTGTTTCTGGTTGATCGATTTCTAAAAATTTTCTCCCCTGAAACTACTTGGCTAAATGAACCGAAACTTGGTAGGAAGCATCTATGGAAGGTCCTCTATAAGATTCCTCATTTCATCTCGATTGGACAAAAAACATGGTCACCATGGGCAATTCTTGTTTCTGATTGGCTGAAATTTAAAAAATCTTCTCCTCTGAAACTAGGGGGTACAATGAATTGTTACTTTACAAAAATCCCCCTACATTTTAAAAGGGAGTATAAGGTATCTTTCTAAAAAAATAAAGAATGTTGGAGGGAGACATTGGTTTTTGTGTCAAGATTACACTTGTTTTATTGTAGGGTATAAAGGCTGTGATAGCAGAGAGTTATGAGAGAATTCACAGAAGTAACTTAGTAGGAATGGGTATTGTACCTCTACAATACCTGGAGGGACAAACAGCATCATCATTAGGGTTAACAGGGAAGGAAACATATTCTATAGAAATTCCACAGGATGTACAGCCTGGTCAGTTAGCCCAAGTCAAGGTAATTATAATTTCTAAATGTTATTAAAAACATCAAATCTTGTCAGGGGGCCATCGTGGTCGTGACCATATGGTAGGTGGATTTACAACTACCGGTGCATTCAGTACCTATCACCACTAAAGTCGTGAGTTGGAACCCTGTTCATGGCGAGGTGTACTCGATACAACATTTTGTGATAAAGTTTGTCAGTGTCTTTCGACAGGTCAGTAGTTTTTTCCGGGTACTCCGGTTTCCTCCACCAATAAAACTGACTGCCACGATATAACTGAAATATTGTGGAAAGTGGTGTTAAGTACTATAATCCAAACCAAATCTTTGTCAGATAGAGTTAACATGACAAATTCATATGTAAGTTTTAATTACCGTCTTTTAGTGTGTATAATGCACATTTTATCCTGAGAGATGATTTTATAGAAGGAAATGTATAGTATACATCTAAACATGACCAATGGTTTTATAGAGGGAAATGTATAGTATACATCTAAACATGACCAATGATTTTATAAAGGGAAATGTATATTATACATCTAAACATGACCAATCATTTTATAAAGGGAAATGTATATTATACATCTAAACATGACCAATGATTTTATAGAGGGAAATGTATAGTATACATCTAAACATGACCGATGATTTTATAAAGGGAAATGTATATTATACATCTAAACATGACCAATGATTTTATAGAGGGAAATGTATATTATACATCTAAACATGACCAATGATTTTATAGAGGGAAATGTATATTATACATCTAAACATGACCAATGATTTTATAAAGGGAAATGTATATTATACATCTAAACATGACCAATGATTTTATAGAGGGAAATGTATATTATACATCTAAACATGACCAATGATTTTATAGAGGGAAATGTATATTATACATCTAAACATGACCAATGATTTTATAGAGAGAAATGTATATTATAAATCTAAACATGACCGATGATTTTATAGAGGGAAATGTATAGTATACATCTAAACATGACCAATGATTTTATAGAGGGAAATGTATAGTATACATCTAAACATGACCAATGGTTTTATAAAGGGAAATGTATATTATACATCTAAGCATGACCAATGGTTTTATAAAGGCAAATGTATATTATACATCTAAACATGGCTGATGTTTTTATAGAGGGAAATGTATATTATAGATCTAAACATGACCAATGATGTTTTTTACCTTAGGAATTTCAAATCAAAAATGCCAAGTATCGAACTTGTTTTCAATTTATCATAATTATATCAAAAATTTGTTTTCCCTCAAACTGTGCTGTTGCTGTGGTTACTGGACTCTGTGTAATTAAGTGTTAACTGACAACTAGCTAGGATGGTAGAATTTGGTGGTTAAAGACGGTGTTAACTGACAACTAGCTAGGACGGTAGAATTTGGTGGTTAAAGACGGTGTTAACTGACAACTAGCTAGAACGGTAGAATTTGGTGGTTAAAGACGGTGTTAACTGACAACTAGCTAGGTCGGTAGAATTTGGTGGTTAAGACAGTGTTAACTGACAACTAGCTAGAACGGTAGAATTTGGTGGTTTAAGACAGTGTTAACTGACAACTAGCTAGGATGATAGAATTTTGTGGTTTAAGACAGTGTTAACTGACAACTAGCTAGGATGATAGAATTTGGTGGTAAAAGACCGTGTTAACTGACAACTAGGACGGTAGAATTTGGTGGTTAAAGAGTGTTAACTGACAACTAGCTAGGACAGTAGAATTTGGTGGTTGAAGACAATGTTAACTGACAACTAGCTAGGAAGGTATAATTTGGTGGTTAAAGACAGTGTTAGAACTGACAACTAGCTAGGACGGTATAATTTAGTGGTTA
Organism: Bathymodiolus septemdierum; assembly: GCA_963383655.1. Classification (NCBI taxonomy): domain Eukaryota; kingdom Metazoa; phylum Mollusca; class Bivalvia; order Mytilida; family Modiolidae; genus Bathymodiolus; species Bathymodiolus septemdierum. The sequence goes on along the minus strand of OY726527.1, from coordinate 22,632,875 downwards.
AAGACAGTGTTAACTGACAACTAGCTAGGAAGGTAGAATTTGGTGGTTAAAGACAGTGTTAACTAACAACTAACTAGGACGGTATAATTTGGTGGTTAAAGAGAGTGTTAACTGACAAATAGCTAGGACAGTATAATTTGGTGGTTAAAGACAGTGTTAACTGACAACTAGCTAGGATGGTATAATTTGGTGGTTAAAGACAAGTGTTAACTGACAACTAGCTAGGATGGTAGAATTTGGTGGTTAAAGACAGTGTTAAGTGACAACTAGTTAGGACGTTAGAATTTGGTGGTTAAAGACAGTGTTAACTGACAACTAGCTAGGACGGTATAATTTGGTGGTTTAAGACAGTGTTAACTGACAACTAGCTAGGATGTTAGAAATTGGTGGTTAAAGACAGTGTTAACTGACAACTAGCTAGGACGCTATAATTTGGTGGTTAAAAGACAGTGTTAACTAACAACTAGCTAGGACGGTATAATTTGGTGGTTAAAAGACCATGTTAACTGACAAATAGCTAGGACAGTATAATTTGGTGGTTAAAGACAGTGTTAACTGACAACTAGCTAGGAAGGTAGAATTTAGTGGTTAAAGACAGTGTTAACTGACAACTAGCTAGGATGGTAGAATTAGGTGGTTAAGGACTGTTAACTGACAACTAGCTAGGATGGTAGAATTTGGTGGTTAAAGACAGTGTTAAGTGACAACTAGTTAGGACGTTAGAATTTAGTGGTTAAAGACAGTGTTAACTGACAACTAGCTAGGACGGTATAATTTGGTGGTTTAAGACGGTGTTAACTGAAAACTAGCTAGGACGTTAGAATTTGGTGGTTAAAGACAGTGTTAACTGACAACTAGCTAGGACGGTATAATTTGGTGGTTTAGGACAGTGTTAACTGACAACTAGCTAGGACGGTAGAATTTGGTGGTTTAGGACAGTGTTAACTGACAACTAGCTAGGACGGTAGAATTTGGTGGTTAAATACAGTGTTAACTGACAACTAGCTAGGACATTAGAATTTGGTGGTTAAAGACAGTGTTAACTGACAACTAGCTAGGACGGTATAATTTGGTGGTTTAGGACAGTGTTAACTGACAACTAGCTAGGACGGTAGAATTTGGTGGTTTAGGACAGTGTTAACTGACAACTAGCTAGGACGGTAGAATTTGGTGGTTAAATACAGTGTTAACTGACAACTAGCTAGGACGGTATAATTTGGTGGTTAACTGACAACTAGCTAGGATGGTAGAATTTGGTGGTTAAGGACAGTGTTAACTAACAACTAGCTAGGATGGTAGAATTTGGTGGTTAAATACAGTGTTAACTGACAACTAGCTAGGACATTAGAATTTGGTGGTTAAAGACAGTGTTAACTGACAACTAGCTAGGACGGTATAATTTGGTCGTTAAAGAAAGTGTTAACTGACAACTAGCTAGGATGGTAGAATTTGGTGGTTTTAAAGACAGTGTTAACTGACAACTAGCTAGGACGGTAGAATTTGGTGGTTAAAGACAGTGTTAACAGACAAATAGCTAGGACAGTATAATTTGGTGGTTAAAGACGGTGTTAACTGACAACTAGCTAGGACGGTAGAATTTGGTGGTCAAAGACAGTGTTAACAGACAAATAGCTAGGACAGTATAATTTGGTGGTTAAAGACAGTGTTACCTGACAACTAGCTAGGACAGTAGAATTTGGTGGTTAAAGACAGTGTTAACTGACAATTAGCTAGGACGGTAGAATTTGGTGGTTAAAGACTGTTAACTGACAACTAGCTAGGACGGTAGAATTTGGTGGTTAAAGACAGTGTTAACTGACAACTAGCTAGGACATTAGAATTTGGTGGTTAAAGACAGTGTTAACTGACAACTAGCTAGGACGGTAGAATTTGGTGGTTAAAGACAGTGTTAACAGACAAATAGCTAGGAAGGTATAATTTGGTGGATAAAGACAGTGTTAACTGACAACTGGCTAGGACGGTAGAATTTGGTGGTTAAAGACTGTTAACTGACAAATAGCTAGGACGGTAGAATTTGGTGGTTAAAGACAGTGTTAACTGACAACTAGCTAGGACGGTAGAATTTGGTGGTTAAAGACAGTGTTAACTGACAATTAGCTAGGACGGTAGAATTTGGTGGTTAAAGACTGTTAACTGACAAATAGCTAGGACGGTATAATTTGGTGGTTAAAGACAGTGTTAACTGACAACTAGCTAGGACAGTAGAATTTGGTGGTTAAAGACAGTGTTAACTGACAATTAGCTAGGACGGTAGAATTTGGTGGTTAAAGACTGTTAACTGACAAATAGCTAGGACGGTATAATTTGGTGGTTAAAGACAGTGTTAACTGACAACTACCTAGGATGGTAGAATTTGGTGGTTAAAGACAGTGTTAACTGACAACTAGCTAGTACGGTAGAATTTGGTGGTTAAGGACAGTGTTAACTGACAACTAGCTAGGATGGTAGAATTAGGTGGTTAAAGACAGTGTTAACTGACAACTAGCTAGGACGGTAGAATTTGGTGGTTAAAGACAGTGTTATTAGACAAATAGCTAGGACAGTATAATTTGGTGGTTAAAGACAGTGTTAACTGACAACTAGCTAGGACAGTAGAATTTGGTGGTTAAAGACAGTGTTAACAGACAACTAGCTAGGACGGTAGAATTTGGTGGTTAAAGACAGTGTTAACTGACAACTAGCTAGGATGGTAGAATTTGGTGGTTAAAGACAGTGTTAACTGACAACTAGCTAGGAAGGTAGAATTTGGTGGTTAAAGACAGTGTTAACTGACAACTAGCTAGGACGGTAGAATTTGGTGGTTAAAGACAGTGTTAACTGACAACTAGCTAGGATGGTAGAATTTGGTGGTTAAAGACAGTGTTAACTGACAACTAGCTAGGAAGGTAGAATTTGGTGGTTAAAGACAGTGTTAACTGACAACTAGCTAGGAATGTAGAATTTGGTGGTTAAAGACAGTGTTAACTGACAACTAACTAGGACGGTAGAATTTGGTGGCTAAGGACAGTGTTAACTGACAACTAGCTAGGACGGTAGAATTTGGTGGTTAAAGACAGTGTTAACTGACAACTAGCTAGGACGGTAGAATTTGGTGGTTAAAGACGGTGTTAACTGACAACTAGCGAGGAAGGTAGAATTTGGTGGTTAAAGACAGTGTTAACTGACAACTAGCTAGGAAGGTTGAATTTGGTGATTAAAGACAGTGTTAACATTACCTTTACATACATAGGCAGTAAAAATAAAAGAAACGGGTAGAAAAACAAGTCTATTACTTTATTTATCAGATATCTAAATATAAATTTATATATTTATTTATTAATAAATAGATTTTTTTTTTCAGCTCAGTGATGGAAGATCATTCCAAGTTAAAGTACGATTTGATACAGAGGTTGAATTAGTATATTTCCGTCACGGAGGAATTCTTAATTATATGATTCGTCGTATGTTATAACATCATCACTGAGAATGCTGGGAAAGTGTTAAAAGAATATTTATTGATGTGTTATTTATGAGCTAATTGAGAATAATTCTGTTGCAATTGGTGCATAAAATGTATTAACATTGCCATAATAAAAAATTTAATTGGTTGATATATAATGTCTAGTAAACTGCTAGAATACAAACATGTTTCTTCAGCTAATTAAGTGACATGATATTGCTGAAATATTGCTAAAGTAGGCATTAAACACCAATCAAGCAATAAATCAAGCAGTTAATTACATCTAACCTGTATATGAATTTTAATTTTAATAGATTTAATAAAACAATATTCAAGATGTTTTCTTTACTTATTATACATGTATTAAAAAATAGGATCTTTAACAAATAATACAGTTTACAGTTAAAGGGGAATTTGTGGGTGGACCTTATCATCAAAATTCTCCGTTGATATGAACAGCATACATTGTATTTATGAAACTGTATGTCATATGACCAACGTCACCTAAAGGTCACATACCTCAGAAATTTGAATTTTCGAAGTGATTTTTGTAGTTTTTAGACTGATGAAGAATATTATTTTTAAACAGACTAAAAGTTTTGTATGGAGGAACACTAGTGACCATGCCTGCCATATATTTTGCTCCAAAAGTAACTGTAAAACTATGTATCATTGATTTTTCATCCTCGAGATAACCGTGGTCAAAATAATGAACAATCTGAATGTTTGCGCCGCCCACAGCTATTTATACCCACAGTCGCGGTTTAAGATAACGGCACAAGCATTGATTGAATATCAAGAATTTTTTTTTTAAATAACCCCTTTTCCATACCTCAATTTATTTTACAGAGATTTTTTCCACATATTTGTTTAATTTGATTGTAAAATACAAAGAAAAATAACCAAAAATAGAAGACACTTTACATTAAGTTGATTAAACTTTCTCCTGCAAAAGTAGATCTTTTGATCAATGTCTTGTTCAAAAAAAAAAAAACTAGATTAATTGAGAGTAATTTGTGCCCTTTGTTCTGATTGTAGGATCACTAAATGATTATTTGTATGTTGTATAAATGTGATGTATGGTAGTCTATAAACTGAATGTAAATTTGTATTCTATTTAATTCATGTTTAGAATAAACAATAATATTTTGAAATGTTGTCAACATGATTTAAAATATTTCTAAAATAAATGAGTAATTTTTTAGTTTCTTTATTTCTGACCAAGGGGGTGAATGGGGGAAGAGATGTCATTTATATATCTTTTAGAATATTTGGATTCCACTGTTATTTGTTCAACAGGATTCATGTCGCATCATAAATCTGCACTCGTCAATTTTAGCACACAAGGAGAAGTTATTCCACCAAGCACCGATATTAACACACAAGGGGAAATTATTCCACCAAGCATCAATATTAACATACAAGGAGAAGTTATTCCACGAAGCATCAATATTAACACACAAGGAAAAGTTATTCCACCAAGCATCAATATTAACATACAAGGGGAAGTTATTCCACCAAGCATCAATATTAACACACAAGGAAAAGTTATTCCACCAAGCATCAATATTAACATACAAGGGGAAGTTATTCCACCAAGCATCAATATTAACACACAAGGAAAAGTTATTCCACCAAGCATCAATATTAACACAAGGAGAACTTATTCCACCAAGCATCAATATTAACATACAAGGAGAAGTTATTCCACCAAGCATCAATATTAACACACAAGGAGAAGTTATTCCACCAAGCATCAATATTAACACACAAGGAGAATTTATTCCACCAAGCATCAATATTAACACACAAGGGGAAGTTATTCCACCAGGCATCAATATTAATACACAAGGAGAAGTTATTCCACCAAGCATCAATATTAACACACAAGGAGAAGTTATTCCACCAAGCATCAATATTAACACACAAGGAGAAGTTATTCCACCAAGCATCAATATTAACACACAAGGAGAACTTATTCCACCAAGCATCAATATTAACACAAGGGCAAGTTATTCCACCAAGCATCAATATTAACACACAAGGAGAAGTTATTCCACCAAGCATCAATATTAACACACAAGGAGAAGTTATTCCACCAAGCATCAATATTAACACACAGGGAGAATTTATTCCACCAAGCATCAATATTAACACACAAGGAGAAGTTATTCCACCAGGCATCAATATTAATACACAAGGAGAAGTTATTCCACCAAGCATCAATATTAACACACAAGGGAAATTTATTCCAGCAAGCATCAATATTAACACACAAGGAGAAATTATTCCACCAAGCATCAATATTAACACACAAGGAAAAGTTATTCCACCAAGCATCAATATTAACATACAAGGGGAAGTTATTCCACCAAGTATCAATATTAACACAAGGAGAAGTTATACTACCAAGCATCAATATTAACATAGAAGGGGAGGTTATTCCACCAAGCATCAATATTAACACAAGGAGAAGTTATTCCACCAAGCATCAATATTAACACACAAGGAGAAGTTATTCCACCAAGCATCAATATTAACACACAAGGAAAAGTTATTCCACCAAGCATCAATATTAACACACAAGGAAAAGTTATTCCACCAAGCATCAATATTAACACAAGGAGAAGTTATTCCACCAAGCATAAATATTAATACAAGGAGAAATTATTTCACCAAGCATCAATATTAGCACACAAGGAGAAGTTATTCCACCAAGCATCAATATTAACATACAAGGGGAAGTTATTCCACCAAGCATCAATATTAACACAAGGAGAAGTTATTCCACCAAGGATCAATATTAACACACAAGGGAAAGTTATTCCACCAGACATCAATATTAACACACAAGAGGAAGTTATTCCACCAAGCATCAATATTAACACGCAAGGGGAAGTTATTCCACCAAGCATCAATATTAACACACAAGGAGAAGTTATACTACCAAGCATCAATATTAACATACAAGGGGAAGTTATTCCACCAAGCATCAATATTAACACACAAGGAGAAGTTATTCCACCAAGCATCAATATTAACACACAAGGAGAAGTTATTCCACCAAGCATCAATATTAACACACAAGGAGAAGTTATTCCACCAAGCATCAATATTAACACACAAGGAGAACTTATTCCACCAAGCATCAATATTAACACACAAGGAGAACTTATTCCACCAAGCATCAATATTAACACACAAGGAGAAGTTATTCCACCAAGCATCAATATTAACACACAAGGAGAACTTATTCCACCAAGCATCAATATTAACACACAAGGAGAAGTTATTCCACCAAGCATCAATATTAACATACAAGGGGAAGTTATTTCACCAGGCATCAATATTAACACAAGGAGAAGTTATTCCACCAATCATCAATATTAACACGAGAAGTTATTCCACCAAGCATCAATATTAACACACAAGGAGAAGTTTTTTCACCAAGCATCAATATTAACACAAGGGGAATGAGTGAGTGATTGTTGGTTAATGCCAACTCAGCAATTTTTCAGATATATCATGGCGAGAACAAGTTAATTTTCAATGAGATGATGATGCGGTTCTCTTTGTTCTAGACCAACATGCTGAGTTGGATTTTATAGTGCTAGCTCACTGAAACAACAGTCCGTGGATAGACATGTCGCTCCACTGGGACACATTATTCTGATTCCGAGCCAATCCGTCTTTGCTTTTACTCCATAATGTTGTGTGCTTAGTGGAGAAGCAACAAATACCAATTTTGTAATCTTTGGGTTGACCCAACCGGGGCTTGAACCGACGATCTTCCGCACTCGAGGCGAGCACGCTAACCATTACACCACCAATCCAGGTCACACAATGGTAAGTTATTACACAAAGCTTTGCAAGATTTCTGCTTTGATTTGAAATTATTGCTTGCCAATCTTATTTTTAATTGACAAGTTTCAGATGACTGTTTGCATAGGTGAAGATATCGATCGAGTGTTAAAACCTAGATACATCTGGTACGCTCAAAATAACCTTCATCTGGTACACTCAAAATCAGCACATGACTGGAATAACGTCATCTGGTACGCTCATAATAACCTTCATCTGGTACGCTCAAAATAACCTTCATCTGGTACACTCAAAATAACCTTCATCTGGTATGCTCAAAATAACCTTCATCAGTTACGCTCAAAATAACCTTCATATGGTATGCTCAAAATAACCTTCATATGGTACGCTCAAAATAACCTTCATCTGGTACGCTCAAAATAACCTTCATCTGGTACGCTCAAAATAACCATCTGGTACACTCAAAATAACCTTCATACGTTACGCTCAAAATAACCTTCATCTGGTATGCTCAAAATAACCTTCATCAGGTACGCTCAAAATAACCTTCATCTGGTACACCCAAAATAACCTTCATCTGGTACGTTCAAAATAACCTTCATCAGGTACGCTCAAAATCGAAAGATTGGAAAGCCAAATAATAAAGTGTGGGTGCAATAAAACCAAAGAGTCTAATCAGGATAGTCAATATCGCCTACGGTCACCTATGTCTGAGTGAGATGAGGTCACCCATGTCTGAGTGAGATAAGGTCACCTATATCTGAGTGAGATTAGATCACCCATGTCTGAGTGAGATAAGGTCATGTATATCTGAGTGAGATAAGGTCACCTATGTCTCAGGGAAGACAACCTTAGTTTCATTAATAATTACATTATTTAGGAACTTAAATTTCAATAATAAATATATCTAATAAACCATGTCAGTGGCGAAGCACTGGCTACTGGGTGGATGATACCCTCAGGGACTAATAGTCCACCAGCAGAGGTGTTGACCTAGTGACTAATAAAAACGTAGATATCAAATTTAGTGTGCATCACCTGTTTCTGGAATAACCTTCATGGGTATGATCAAGATCCAAAGATTGGAAAGCTAAATAATTTAAGGTTTTGGGAGCAATAAAACCCAATGGCATAAACAGGATATCAAATATCGGCTCATCAATCGATTGAATACCTATGCCTGAGGGGGAATTCGAACCTTAGTTTTATTAATAATTAATATAATTACATTATTTAAGAACTGTAAATTTCAGTAATAAATATTTATAATAAAGCACTGAATAATGGGTGGAAAATACCTTCGGGGACTAGCAAGACCAAGTGATGGTAATAAAAACATAGATATCTAATAAACCATGTCAGTACAGGAACACTGACTACTGGGCTGATGATACCATCGTACTAATAGTCCACCAGCAGAGGTATCGACCAAGTGATGGTAATAAAAACATAGATATCTAATAAACCATGTCAGTACAGGAACCCTGACTACTGGGCTGATGATACCATCGGACTAATAGTCCACCAGCAGAGGTATCGACCAAGTGATGGTAATAAAAACATAGATATCTAATAAACCATGTCAGTACAGGAACACTGACTACTGGGCTGATGATACCATCTGACTAATAGTCCATCAGCAGAGGTATCGACCAAGTGATGGTAATAAAAACGTAGATATCTAATAAACCATGTCAGTACAGGAACACTGACTACCGGGCTGATGATACCATCGTACTAATAGTCCACCAGCAGAGGTATCGACCAAGTGATGGTAATAAAAACATAGATATCTAATAAACCATGTCAGTACAGGAACCCTGACTACTGGGCTGATGATACCATCGGACTAATAGTCCACCAGCAGAGGTATCGACCAAGTGATGGTAATAAAAACGTAGATATCTAATAAACCGTCAGTACAGAAACACTGACTACTGGGCTGATGATACCATCGGACTAATAGTCCACCAGCAGAGGTATCGACCAAGTGATGGTAATAAAAACATAGATATCTAATAAATCATGTCAGAACAGAAACACTGACTACTGGACTGATGATACCATCTGACTAATAGTCCACCAGTAGAGGTATCGAACAAGTGATGGTAATGAAAACATAGATATCTAATAAACCATGTCAGTATAGGAACACTGACTACTGGGCTGATGATACCATCTGACTAATAGTCCACCAGCAGAGGTATCGACCAAGTGATAGTAATAAAAACAGATATCTAATAAACTATGTCAGTACAGGAACACTGACTACTGGGCTGATGATACCATCTGACAAATAGTCCACCAGCAGAGGTATCGACCTAGTGATGGTAATACAAACATAGATATCTAATAAACCATGTCAGTACAGGAACACTGACTACTGGGCTGATGATACCATCTGACTAATAGTCCACCAGCAGAGGTATCGACCTAGTGATGGTAATACAAACATAGATATCTAATAAACCATGTCAGTACAGGAACACTGACTACTGGGTTGATGATACCATCGTACTAATAGTCCACCAGCAGAGGTATCGACCAAGTGATGGTAATAAAAACATAGATATCTAATAAACCATGTCAGTACAGGAACACTGACTACTGGGCTGATGATACCATCGTACTAATAGTCCACCAGCAGAGGTATCGACCAAGTGATGGTAATACAAACATAGATATCTAATAAACCATGTCAGTACAGAAACACTGACTACTGGGCTGATGATACCATCGTACTAATAGTCCACCAGCAGAGGTATCGACCAAGTGATGGTAATACAAACATAGATATCTAATAAACCATGTCAGTACAGGAACACTGACTATTGGGCTGATGATACCATCTGACTAATAGTCCACCAGCAGAGGTATCGACCTAGTGATGGTAATACAATCATAGATATCTAATAAACCATGTCAGTACAGGAACACTGACTACTGGGCTGATGATACCATCGTACTAATAGTCCACCAGCAGAGGTATCGACCTAGTGATGGTAATAAAAGCATAGATATCTAATGAACCATGTCAGTACAGGAACACTGACTACTGGGCTGATGATACCATCTGACTAATAGTCCACCAGCAGAGGCATCGACCTAGTGATGGTAATAAAAGCATAGATATCTAATAAACCATGTCAGTACAGGAACACTGACTACTGGGCTGATGATACCATCGTACTAATAGTCCACCCGCAGAGGTATCGACCAAGTGATGATAATAAAAACATAGATATCTAATAAACCATGTCAGTACAGGAACACTGACTACTGGGCTGATGACACCATCTGACTAATAGTCCACCAGCAGAGGTATCGACCAAGTGATGGTAATAAAAACAGATAGCTAATAAACCATGTCAGTACAGGAACACTGACTACTGGGCTGATGATACCATCGGACTAATAGTCCACCAGCAGAGGTATCGACCAAGTGATGGTAATACAAACATAGATATCAAATAAAACATGTCAGTACAGGAACACTGACTACTGGGCTGATGATACCATCTGACTAATAGTCCATCAGCAACAGTAGTTTTGTTCGTATAGGAATTTGACAATATGCAGTTTTTCCAAAATTCAATTCTCGTTTGAGTTAGATAATATACCGAATTCTGATTTTAATATGTTAATACATTTTATATAATATCACTGTATTCATTTTATACCATAAAGAGCTCGCTTAAGCTCGCATATGAAACCGGCACGGCCTTGAATGCTCGCGCATCTGAAAATTATCTGGCAATTTCATCAAAAAGTGTCGAGATTTTTTGGGCCGAGATATATTGGGGACGACTTTTTTTTAGGGCCGAATCTAGTCTCATTCAATCGAGCTGTCGTTCCTTACGAGAGAGGGTACGAGACTTCAGGATCACCTTTGCGCTTTATGTTAAGAAGATCTTCATTAGTTGAGTGTGTTAGTGTGTTACCCGGAAACCGGTGTTTACAAAACGTAAGGAACGATAACTCGAATAACAAATACAAAACGTAGAATTTTTTTTTCTTCGACAATTTGTTCAGCCATGTTTGTTAAAAAATCCTAAGTACATATTTTATTCCATAAAGAGCTCGCTTAAGCTCGCATATGAAACCGGCACGGCCTTGAATGCTCGCGCATATGAAAATTATCTGGCAATTTCATCAAAAAGTGTCGAGATTTTTTGGGCCGAGATATATTGGGGACGACTTTTTTTTAGGGCCGAATCTAGTCTCATTCAATCGAGCTGTCGTTCCTTACGAGAGAGGGTACGAGACTTCAGGATCACCTTTGCGCTTTATGTTAAGAAGATCTTCATTAGTTGAGTGTGTTAGTGTGTTACCCGGAAACCGGTGTTTACAAAACGTAAGGAACGATAACTCGAATAACAAATACAAAACGTAGAATTTTTTTTTCTTCGACAATTTGTTCAGCCATGTTTGTTAAAAAATCCTAAGTACATATTTTATACCATAAAGAGCTCGCTTAAGCTCGCATATAAACATCATTTATTTATGATATATTGTGTTTTGTCAACTTTTACAAGATGTTGAATTTTCACAACATTTTACGCAATGGAAAACGAAAGTGAAAAAAATATGACGTGGACTTCAGAATAATTTTTTGAAAATTCATAGTTTAATATGAAACATATAGAGAAAAAGGGAAGCGTCCGAATACTTTTGTCCATTGTCTGTTGTAGTTTTGTTTAAAACTGTTACACATAATATTTCAGACTATTTCCGTCTTACATATAAGTCAGTATATTTTAAACTTTTTTATAAAATCTATGAAAAGAAGAGAAAATACAAATAACCTTGATCAATATTTTGTCCTAGATATAAGACATACTTATTTACGGTTCAATAATCGGAATGTCGCCGTGTGGGTTTTCCCATAATAAATTGAAAAACTATGGGTTTTTTTCAGTTGTGTATATGTCAATTTAATCAAATATAATAAACATATGCAAAATTTCAAAATCACTTTTTTAATAGAAAATCCGAGTCTTAATCCATAATAACAGTCTTTTATCGTACATTTTTGAACTATGAAAATGTCTTCAAATAAGTTGCATATGGTTATTTCTACTACATGTATGTGATGTCATAAGCAATGTAAAATTATTAATACAGATAAAATCCCTGTTTTTAATATTTAATGAAAGAAAAGGTTTTAAAGACAAAATGATAATCAAATAACCTCATTTTTTTTATTGATTGAGCTAAAGTCTTTGTACAAGGAAACTTCCTCCAAAATCATCATGTAATGTCTCAATATATTAATTTTAATTTAAAAAAAAAACTCCCTTCCAGATCTCAGCTAACGTCTTCCGATGAATAAGGTTCCTGTTAAATTTATAAAAATTTAACTAATTACTAAAGTTGTCTATTTTCTGCTTAAAAAAATTCTTTCACCCCTTCTGCCCCCCCCCCCCCCCCCCCTCCCCCCCAAAAAAAACAAACTCAACAGCATAAAATTTAGGATGAAGTCTTGATGACTTGAACTGAAAGCTTAAATAGCATAAAAATTAGTCATAGCAATGGTCCTCATATATTGGAATTTGATCTGTCATCTGAAAGACTTATAAGCCAACATCCAGTTCATGTTGTATTTGCTACCAAGTTCCTGGTAACCATTCTGGAATCCATCAGCTGTAACAAAATACCAGTATATATACTTGATAACAGAAATTCTAAAATAATATGACATTTAAAAAAAAATAGATGATGTCTCAAAAGAGGTACCAGTGTTTTAAGGCAAACTTATGTTATATGTTAAAAGAGATTTGTATTTTTTAGGTCGCATTAATTTCTGTATAAACAGGAGGAATCTGATCTAAAAATTGCTAATGAAAATTATAGCTTCCTGGAGTTATTTGGACTATGAGTGATATTACAGGCAGCTAATGACCAAGTGTTAATGGTGATATGGATATACATTTGTATACATATAATGGTATTTCAACCAAAAATTGTGGTAATTTTAGCCAGAAGCATTGTGAGTCATGTGACATGTTGTTTTGTAAACAAATGCAATTTAAGCATTTTTTTTATTTAAAAAAATAATAATCAAATTAAACAAAGTTAAAACATCTAAATTGTATAATAAATTAAGCAATCGGTCATTTTAAAATCCTTGTAATGACACCTTTACTTTGATTCTATAGCCGCAAACCCACTGCTATACCACATATATGCGTTGATCAATGAAGACGAACTTGCATGTGAAATTTTGAACTGATTTTACATCGAAACTTACCAATTGTGATATTAATAAATATAAAATCCTAATTTAAATCCAACTACTTAATTTCAAGTCAATAATTTCACCAGATCATGTACAATTCAGCGATACAAAAATATCTGACGAACAAGGCTTCATGAAATAAATATGGCCTCTCTTTCGGTTTCATAAAGCTGGTAAAAGGTGATATTTATTATCATACATCCTATTTTCTCACATTTTCCCCGTGCTTTTTTCTTACTATAGTAGTAGTACATTTTGATATGGAAAATATGGATGAAAAGTAAGTTGAATAGTGAAAATACCTGTATATGGAAAATATGGAAGTAAAGTAAGTTGAATAGTGACATGATATGGAAAATATGGAAGGAAAAGTAAGTTGAATAGTGAAAATATATGGAAAATATGGAAGTAAAGTAAGTTGAATAGTGAAATGATATGGAAAATACGCATGAAAAGTAAAAATATATGGAAAATATAGAAGTAAAGTAAGTTGAATAGTGAAATGATATGGAAAATATGGAAGAAAAGTAAGTTGAATAGTGAAAAGATATGGAAATTCTGGAAGAAAAGTAAGTTGAATAGTGAAAAGATATGGAAAATGCGGAAGAAAAGTAAGTTGAATAGTGAAAAGATATGGAAATTATGGAAGAAAAGTAAGTTGAAATGTGAAATGGTATAGAAAATATGGAGGAAAAGTAAGTTCAATAGTGAAAAGATATGGAAAATGCGGAAAATGTATTACTACTATAGTAAGGAAAAAGCGTGGGAAAATGACGTCTCTTCCGGTCATGTGACTTCCAGTGACGTCATTTCCGGTGATGCAACTTCCGGTTATATTTTGAAAACCAATAATCCGATTTTGTTTTGTTTTGGGAACCTCTATACTGTAATGTATTTTATGTAATATAGTCACTGCTATTGTTGTCTGTGTCACGTAAACAGGATCCACACATGTAATACTATGAACATTTTAATTGGACACCAGTTATTTAATGATGATTTTATAAGTGATGGGAAATGTTTTACTACATAGTATCAGATAAAAAATGGTGAGATGTATCAACGATCGTACAGTGTTATCAACCGTAGACGTTCACTGTGGGGTGATCAGCAATTGGTCAAATTTATCAATATATTTAATCTTCAGCTTTTGTAGAGGAGCTAAGACCATCTCATTGGGCAACATTGCTGCAGGCATTAATATGGTTGCTTTTAGAAGCTATAACATGCTGTAGTATGGATAGTAAAAATAGATAAAAAATAAAACTTGTAAACAATAGATTCTGTGACGAAAATGAATTTGTTTTTGAAAAAGTACGGGAAAATGTTTTATAGCGTCGCACAAGTAGCGAAGTATTTCAAACGTTGCGGTTTGAACAAGTACAGGAAAATGATATGCGGAAAACAAGTAGCGAAGTATTTCAAACGTTGCAGTTAAAAAATACGGGAAAATAATACGCGGAAAACAAGTAACGTTGCGGTTTGAAAAAATACTGCAAAATGAAATGTTTTTATAATGTCATCCACGCGGAAAACAAGTAATGTTCAATTTTTCAAACGTTGTGGCTTGTGCTATTTGTGAAAAGAAGATTATGATTAAGAAATTACATTTTTTAAATATGTTTTTTTTTCAATGTCTGATTATTATCTTAGAAACACTGATTTAATAAAAAAAAAAAATTGTTTGGCCCTTAAAAGGGCCGTTAAAATTCGTACGATGAATGGATTCAGGAAGAAATCCAACCATCATTATTGACGGGTTGCAGGATTCTGGATGTTGCAGCAGAGGTATGCTGTGATGACTACCTGGTCCAATACAAGGGCTGGATATCCAACATCCTATGTTACTGTTCCCCTTATTTTGTGTGTTCAGTGAGTAAATTTAGGAGATGATTGTTCTTTTTAGCCCACCTGACCCGAAGGGTCATGTGAGCTATTGCCATCACTTGGTGTCCGTCGTCGTCGTACGTCGTAAGCTTTTCCAAAAATCTTCTCCTCTGAAAGTACTAAACCAATGGAAACCAAACTTGGTCAGAATCATCACTAGGGTGTTTAGTTTCAAAATTATGTCCGGTGATGCCATGAACCAAGCAACATGGCCGCTGTTGCTAATAATAGAACATATTGTAAAATTGCAGGTTTTGGATAATAACTCAAAAACCGTTAATAATATAAAAAATCTGATATTGGATAAAAATGATCAGCACAACAAGATCTACCTACCCTGCAATTTTGAAGTAAATCTGATAACCCATCTTGGAGTTATTGCCCTTTTTTAGCTCACCTGACCCAACCCAAAGGGTCATGTGAGCTATTGTCACCACTGAGCGTCCGTCGTCTGTCGTCCGTCGTCCGTCCGTCAGTTAACTTTTCACATTTTAATCAACTCCTCTGAAGCCACTGGGCCAATTTGAACCAAACTTTGGTGGAATGGTCCTTGGATGGCCCTCTTCCAAAATTGTGTCCGGTGATCCCGACTTCCAACCAAGATGGCCGCCAAGCTAAAAATAGAAAAAAGGGGGGATGAAATTTTTAATTGTCCATTGCTGCTTTAGTACAAGTCAAATTGAGCTCAAATTTTAACTGCAGCTATATGGCAAGGAGTAGTTTAGCATATATTCTGGGTTTTTCTGTGAGATTTTTTCAGCCAGTTTATTCCATTTAGGAATATTATGAGATAAAAATCACATCAAAATTTTTTGCTCAGAAATTTGAGTTGAAATGATCTTTGGGTGGCCCACTTTCCAAATTACGTGTAACACCCACATTTTCTATCAACTTTAGATGTCAAATTGAAAACCAGGTGAGCGATTACAGGCTCCTGGGAGCCTCTAGTTCATCAATTTTTGTCACCACTGAGCGTCCGTCGTCCGTCCGTTAACTTTTCACATTTTAATCAACTCCTCTGAAGCCACTGGGCCAATTTGAACCAAACTTTGGTGGAATGATCCTTGGATGGCCCCCTTCCAAAATTGTGTCCGGTGATCCCGACTTCCAACCAAGATGGCCGCCAAGCTAAAAATAGAAAAAAGGGGGGATGAAATTTTTAATTGTCCATTGCTGCTTTAGTACAAGTCAAATTGAGCTCAAATTTTAACTACAGCTACATGGCAAGGAGTAGTTTAACATATGTTCGGGGTCTTTGTGTGAAATTTTTCTGTCAGCCGATTTATACCGATTATGCAAATTAGGCATATTTTGATAAAAGATCACATTTAAATCTTCTCCTCTGAAACCGCTGAACCAAATTAAACCAAACCTGGCAGGGATGGTCCTTGGGTGGGTCCCTTTCAAAATTGTGTCCGACACCCCGCCCTCCATTCAAGATGGCTGCCATTACTAAAAATAGAAATTTCTTCAATTGTCCATTGCTGCTTTAGTACAAGTCAAAATGAGCTCAAATTTTAACTGCAGCTACATGGCAAGGAGCAGTTTAACATATATTCAGAATTTTTCTGTGAAATTTTCCTTTCAGCCGATTTATACCGATTATGCAAATTGGGCATATTTTGATGAAAGATCACATTTAAATCTTCTCCTCTGAAACCGCTGAACCAAATTAAACCAAACCGGGCAGGGATGGACCCTGAATGGGTCCTTTTCAAATTTGTGTCTGTCAGCTCCGCCCTCCATTCAAGATGGTTGCTGTTACTAAAAATAGAAATTTCTTCAATTGTCCATTCCTGCTTTAGTACAAGTCAAAATGAGCTCAAATTTTACCTGCAGCTACATGGCAAGGAGTAGCTTAACATATATGCTGGGTTTTTCTGTGAAATTTTTCTTTCAGCCGATTTATACCGATTATGCAAATTAGGCATATTTTGATAAAAGATCACATTTAAATCTTCTCCTCTGAAACCGCTGAACCAAATTAAAACAAATTTGGCTGGGATGGTCCCCTTTCAATATTGTGTCTGACAGCCCCACCCTCCATTTAAGATGGCTGCTGTTACTAAAAATAGAAACTTCTTCAATTGTCCATGGCTGCTTTAGTATAAATCAAAATGAGCTCAAATTTTAGCTGCAGCTACATGGCAATCAGTACTTTAACATATATTCTGGGTTTTTCTGTGAGATTTTTTCAGCCAGTTTATTCTGTTTAGGAATATTATGAGATACAAATCACATCTAAATCTTTTGCTCTGAAATTTGAGTTGAAATGATCTTTGGGTGGCCCACTTTCCAAATTACGTGCAACACCCCCATTTTCTATCAACTTTAGATGTCAAATTGAAAACCAGGTGAGCGATTACAGGCTCCTGGGAGCCTCTAGTTTTTTTTAATTTTAATACTTTTCGTCTTATATTTCAAAAACTAGTTAGAGATAGATGTTAAGTTTAAATTGTAAAAATGTGGAGCATGTCAAGATCTACATACCCTGCAATTTTGAAGTAAATCCCATTACCCATTTTGGAGTTATTGCCCTTTTTAGCTCACCTGGCCTTTAGGTCATGTGAGCTATTGCCATCACTTTTCGTCCGTCCGTGAACATTTCAGATTGTAATATTCTTCTCAGAAACCACTGGGCCAATTGCAACCAAACTTTGGTGGAATGGTGTTTAGATGGGCCCCCTCCAAATTTGTATCCGGTGATCCCGACTTCCAACCAAGATGGCTGCCAAGCTAAAAATAGAAAAAGGGGGGATGAAATTTTAATTGTCCATTGCTGCTTTAGTATAAGTCAAAATGAGCTCAAATTTTAACTGCAGCTACATGGCAAGGAGTAGTTTAACATATGTTCGGGGTTTTTGTGTGAAATTTTTCTTTCAGCCGATTTATACCGATTATACAAATAATGCCTATTTAGATAAAAGATCACATTTAAATCTTCTCCTCTGAAACCGCTCAACAAAATTAAACCAAACCTGGCAAGGATGGTCCCTGGGTCGGTCACTTCCAAAATATGTCTGATAGCCATGCCCTCCATCCAAGATGGCTGCCGTTACTAAAAATAGAAATTTCTTCAAATGGCCAAAACTGTGTTATTTTAAGCCAGAATGTGCCCAAATTTGAACTGTATAAGCATAATAATGAGCTTTTATGGGATATATTATGGGATTTTTTATGAACTTTGAACATTTGCCGATTTTGACAGATTATGCAAATTAGAAAAAAGGGAGGATGAAATTAAAAAAAAATCTTCTCCTCTGAAACTACTGAGCCAATCTCAACCAAACTTTGCTGAAATGATTCTTGGGTGGTCCTCTTCCAAAATTGTGTCCGACATTTCAGAACACCGACCAAGATGGCCACCACAGTCGAACTTAATTTAACATAGGACCATATGGGAAATTCCCATAAAAATCTTCTTGTCTGAAACGATTTGCTCAATAAGAACAAAATTTTGATGAAATAGTCATTTGATGGTTCTCTTCCAAAAATGTGTCCGGCGGTTCGGCTCTTCGACCAAGATGGCCTCTACAGCCGAATTTAGCTTAACATAGGACCCTATGGGAAATTCACATACAAATCTTCTCCTCAGAAACCACTGGGCCAATTGCAACCAAACTTTTGTGGAATGATCCTTGGATGGCCCCTTCCAAAATTGTGTCCGGTGATTCCGACTTCCAACCAAGATGGCCACCAAGCTAAAAATAGAAAAAAGGGGGATAAAATTTAAAAAAAATCTTCTCTTCTGAAACTACTGAGCCAATCTCAACCAAACTTTACTGAAATGATCCTTGGGTGGTCCCCTATGTCTGGCATTTCAGACCTCCGACCAAGATGGCCACCACAGCCAAACTTAATTTAACATAGGACCCTATGGGAAATTCCCATAAAAATCTTCTTGTCTGAAACCATTTGCTCAATAAGAACAAAATTTTGATGAAATAGTCATTGGATGGTTCTCTTCCAAAAATGTGTCCGGCGGTTCGGCCCTTCGACCAAGATGGCCCCCACAGCCGAACTTAGTTTAACATAGGACCCTATGGGAAATTCACATACAAGTCTTCTTGTCTGGAACCAGTTGCTCAATTGGAACCAAACTTTGATAAAATAGTCATTGTATGGTCCTCCCCCAAAATTGTGTCTGGTGGTCCCGCCCTCTGACCAAGATGGCTGCACAGCTGTACTTAGTTTAGCACAGGACCCTATGGGAAATTCACATAAAAACCATTTTGTCTGGAACCAGTAGCTCAATTAGAACCAAACTTTGATGGAATAGTCATTGGATGGTCCTCTTCCAAAATTGTGTCCGGCAGTCGCGCTCTCCCACCAAGATGGCCACCACAGTGCAGTTGCGTTGTTATTGAAAGCAGCTTTGATCCAGGTGAGCAATTACAGGCTCCTGGGAGCCTCTTGTTTATATATATTGGTGGAATTGTTGACCATCACTCTGTAAGCCTTCATTTCATATAATTTTATTATCTTTTCTTGTTGTCTGTACACCCTGATTACCCAAGCTAGTCATGATTTTTTTTTTTACAAAACAATATTAATACTGCATGTAATTTATTTATGTTTACATTATGCCCTACAGTAAGAAGGAATAACTCTGTATCTGAAGGGAATAACTCTGTAATAGGGGACATAACTCTTTATGTGGGGAATACGCTACAACTCTGTATGTGCAAGTATAATATTAAAGTAGGGGGAATAACTCTTTATGTGGAGGTTTAGCACTGCAGTAAGGGACATAGCTATTTATGTGGTGATAACACTGCAGTATGGGACATAACCCTGTGTGTGGAGGCTTAACACTGCAGTAGAGGACATAACTATTTATGTGGGGATAACACTGCAGGAGAGGACATAACCCTGTGTGTGGAGGAATGACACTGTAGTCGGGGACATAACTCTTTATGTGGAGGATAAAGAGGGTCATCACTCTGTATTTGGACATATATCTGTGCAGAAAGAGAAATACTATATAATACGTATCAAGAAATGGCTATTTGGAAATCGATTGTTACACTTATATACAGAGAGTTACCTGCTCTTGGTAGGAAAATAGATGCATGTATATTTAAGCTTATATACAGATATTTGCTTGCTTTTGGTAGATAAATATATACTAAAACCCTGTTCAGGAAGTAAGTTGTTTTACTGCTCTAAAAATAGAACTCTGTGTCAGGCTGTTATGTAAAATAAATTTGATTGTGGAAATTTGAAACTCATGAAGATAGGAAAATAACTAGCAAAAATTGAATAAAATCTATATTTCTGATAAAAATGTAGATATATAGGTAGGTAGGTATATGTCTTTGTAAATAAAGGGTTAGATGTATGGTGTTTAATGCCACATTCAACAATATGACAATTATATCATGTCAGTTTGTACATAAAGGAGATATCATAACTATTAATGCTTGTTTCTGATAACTGGAAAACCTTGCCCAATACCATGTTCAAATAACTGGAGAAGTTGAACACAATATATTTTAGAGCAATGGGTATTCTTTGAAATAAATTTAAATCACAGGAGAATTTTAAAACTTAATTATGTTGGGAATATCATTGAGTGAGTTGTGTAAGTGAGCGAGTAAGGAAACAAAAAAAAAACACTTTTTTTTTACATAGTGAACAAATTATTCTCCAATTTAATTTAAAAATAAACAAGAAAATTTAAAAACAAAAAAGAAAATTTAAAAATAAACAATAAAATTGCCAATAAAATTTAGCAATGAATTGAACTGAATCTACATTGAATATAAAAATAAATAAATAAAAGTATGGAGTGGACAAATATATATCACAGAACTGACAGATTGTCACAGACTAAAGTCAGATCTATTATGACAAGTAAAAATAATAATTTAATTTAAAAATAATTTAAAAAATAATATCAATAAATATATTATAGTTCCAAATTCTCTGTGTGAATTAAAAACAACATTGAGCAACATAAAATTAAAATGGAGAAAATCTATTCAGTTTCCGTGTTACTTATGTTTTTTTTTTTTTTTTTTAAAGTTAATTATTCAAATATTGTTTTTTTTATCATTCATCAAGAAAAATGACGAGGAGATGAAAAAAAACCAATTTTCCATTGATAAATGAAATAATAATTTAAGGTTACAAGAAAAAACTTTGAAATTTTCATTTAAAAATAAATTGAAAAAATATTTATGAATTTTGAATTTACAGGAAAAAAAACTTTTTCCATTGGTAAATGTATTAATAATAATATTAGATCACAAAACCTTTTATTTTCTTTAAAAAAAATGAATTCTAATATAAATTTGAATAAAATAAAAATATCACCACAGATTTACAGCAAAATAACAATTGGAATGTAATGACAATAGAAAATGTATTAAACAATAACAAACAACATCCAGTCAACACTTCTCCCTAACACTGACGAAATGCTTCATTTAAAATGGTAAATATGGTTGTTTAACATTAAAATGATACAGAATATGAAGGAACATATACAGATAAGTTTACAGTTACTGAGATTTTGGGAAAACGACAAAGTTCCTACCAAAGTCGGTGTCAGCTTGTCTTTGTCACAGTGCAAAGTCGTGCCCTTCTTTTATCAACACAGTGTGGTGATGCCACATCTTGTAAGACATCAGTGAAGGAAACCCGAGAAAATGTCGCGCTCGTTACTGTGACGTAGCAAAAACAACATGCGGTATTCGGCAAAGTAATTACCGCATGTTGTTGTCGCGGTAACGAGCGCGACATTTTCGAGATTGCGCTTGATGGAACGTAAAGCTGATTGCGTAAAAATTTGAAAGCACCTGCTTCAAGCCGAATAATGCCGTTTTTAAAAGAAGAAGAAATACGCTGTCGGAAAAAATGTTCAGAGCACTTGAAAGAGTTGGATATGAATGTTGGTGAGACCGAAAAAAACCATGCCCCCCCCCCCCTTTCAAGTTAAATGGTTGGTCTCTTAGCTGGCACCGATTTTGAGTATCCGAACACCTGGCGTGCTAAATTGGATATGCCAAAATAAAGCAAGCTTAGGACAGGGCTTCATGTATACAAGAGGGAGAATCTCATGAGTTATACTAAAGTTCGACAAATTTATACTTGTAAAATTCCAAAAATGAATCCTTTCGCTTTTCAATGCATGAATTTATCAGGCATGAATTTGGATTGGTACTTAACCTTTTCCATTCGTCCGTCCAACCGTCTGTTCCGATCTTGGTGAATGTTTTGCGTTTATGTCCGTTTCTAAGCTACTAGGCATGGTACAACAATGAAACATGACCATAGGATACCATCGATAAGGTAACTCGCTTCAGCGACTTGTTGAACGTTTTGTGTCTCCCCCCCTTTTTTTTGTGTGTCCTTACTCTGGCATTTTTTTTCTCTCCGTGAACTCCTTTCTCAAACCCCATTCCCCCTATTTTCCTTTACCCTGTTCCGCTTTAGATTGGACGTGAGGCAAGGGAAGAAAAGATGTGTTTATGCAGTATATCACAAAATTTACCAAAGTACAGTCACATGTTAGTTTCAAAAATCTGGAGTTGGTAAAATCAAACTCGGCTAACGGGATTTTAAGAACCCCGGACTGACTTACATGTCGTGTAAAGGAAGTGTTTTACGATCATGATCATTGCCTTTTTGTAAACATTTACTGTAGGGCTTCATACGATGGTTAGTTTTTGTCGTCCTGTGGATTCAAATTCCTAATTTCCTTGACTGTTCGCCTCGAAACAATACTATAAGATTGATTGATTTTTGGTGTTTTAATGCCACTTTCAACAATATTTCAGCTATATCATGGTGACCATTTTTAGTGGTGGAGGAAGCCGGAGTACCCGGAGAGAACCACCGACCATGGGCGAGCAACTGGTAAACTTTATCACTTGCGGCTGCGAGTCGAGTGCACCCTTTTTGTAATTTACAAAACCGGGCGCGAACCCACGCCGTATTGGTGATAGGCTTGTATGAGTTGTTAGATCCAGCGATCTAACTCATTGAGCCACCCGGGCCCCCAATACTATAAGACGACAATACTCTGAGGACAAATACTTGCGATCACTTCTTGCAATTTTCATCTTTTCGTCACAAAAATATGCATCGCCTCGTCTAACGAAAGGATGATTCATGCTATCGTCTTTTCATCCCACAGATTAGCGGGTTTTTTTTTGTTACTGTAGAACAATGAAAATAAATTAGACATTTACTGCTTGTTCTCCTTTCGCCTCGAAAATAATAAACCTCAAATTTCTTTTCGTTATAAAATCGTAAAGGTATCTTTTAAAGGCGTATAAATACGTTTCATAAAATTCATTTATTGGTGAGAATATTATATAATTTTTTTGTCATGCAGACTAAAGTTTACGCCCGTTTATCCCACTAGAGCCCAAAATAACGACCAGATTCAAAGGAGAAAATAGAGAGGTCGAGAAGAAGAATATAGCCATTCTCTTTCATTTATATTTCGTGACAAAACACGGCGTAAACTGCCGGTCTGCCATCTCGAAAAATTGGAAATGTGAGATGCACAAACTAGCCATTTTGGCCAAGTTCAAATTTTTTTCTGGCGTACAACTTCCAAGACAAACGCACCAGATTAGGTAATTTATACAACGGATAACTTTTTCAAACGACTGAGTCCATATATAACGCATTCTCCGGTTGCGTTGCCCTTTCATCCAATCCAAGGAAAACGGCCGGAAAGACTCCACGACGTTTTACCTATAAAAAATACATTGTAGGGTAATTTGGCGCCGAAATTGACGATGTCTAGGTTCGTCATGAAAAATGCACGGTTTTTGTTCTGTAGCTAAAAAACAAGCACATTTTTGTTAACTCACCTGACCCGAAGGTCATATGAGCTATTACCATCACTTGGCGTCCGTCGTAAACTTTTTCAAAAATCTTCTCCTCTGAAAGTACTAGACCAATGGAAACCAAACTTGGTCAGAATCATCACTGGGGTTTCTAGTTTCAAAATTGTATCCGGTGATGCCGTGCACCAACCAACATGGCCGCTGTTACTAAAAATGGAACATATGGTAAAATTGCAGGTTTTGGGTAATAACTCAAAAACCGTTAATAATATGAAAAATCTGACATGGGGTGAAAATGATCAGCACAGCAAGATCTACCTATTCTGCAATGTTGAAGAAAATCTGATTACTCATCTTGGAGTTATTGCCCTTTTTTCATCACATTTGTAATTTTTTTAAATACTTTTCGTCTTATATTTAAAAAACTATAAGAGATAAAGGTTAAGTTTAAATTGCAAAAATGTGCAGCATGTTAAGATCTATTCACCCTGCAATTTTGAAGTAAATACCATTACCCATTTTGGAGTTATTTCCCTTTTTTCATCAAATTTTCAACATTTTAATATACTTTTCGTCCTTTATTTCAAAAACTATAAGACAGATGGTAAGTTGAAACTGCAATCATGTTCAGCATGTCAAGATCTATCTACCCTGCAATTCTGATTACCTATCTTGGAGTTATTGCCCTTTTTAGCTATTGCCATCATTTTTCGTCTCTCCTTCAACGTTTCACATTTTAATCTTCTCCTCAGAAACCACTGGGCCAATTGCAACCAAACTTTGTTGGAATTGTCCTTGGATGGCCCCCTTCCAAATTTGTGTCCGGTGATCCCGACTTCCAACCAAGATGGCCGCCAAGCTAAAAATAGAAAAAAGGGGGGATGAAATTTTAATTGTCCATTGCTGCTTTAGTATAAGTCGAAATGAGCTCAAATTTTAACTGCAGCTACATGGCAAGGAGTAGTTTAACATATGTTCGGGGTTTTTGTGTGAAATTTTTCTTTCAGCCGATTTATACCGATTATGCAAATTACTAGTAAACCAAACCTGGCAGGGATGGTTCCTGGGTCGGTCCCTTTCAAAATTATGTCCGATAGCCATGCCCTCCATTTAAGGTGGCGGCCTTACTAAAAATAGAAATTTCTTCAAATGGCCAAAACTGCTTTATTTTAAGGCAGAATGTGTCCAAATTTGAACTGTATAAGCATAATGATGAGCTTTTTAACATTTATTATGGGATTTTTTATGAACTTTGAACTTTTGCCAATTTTGACCGATTATGCAAATTAGGCACAAATAAGCAGATAATCATTTAAAAATCTTCTTGTTAGAAACCACTTGGCCAATTTCAACCAAAGTTTGTCTGGGTGATCTTAGGTGGTCTCCTTTCAAAATTGTGTCCGTCAGCTCCGTCCTGTATCCAAGATGGCCGCTGTTACAAAAAAATATAAATTTCTTCAAATTGCCAAAACTGCTCTATTTTAAGCCAGAATGTGCCCAAATTTGAACTGTATAAGCATAATGATGAGCTTTTGCCGATTTTGACCGATTATGCAAATTAGAAAAAGGGGGGGGATGAAATTTAAAAAAAATCTTCTTCTCTGAAACTACTGACCCAATCTCAACCAAACTTTGCTGAAATGATTCTTGGGTGGTCCTCTTCCAAAATTGTGTCCGGCATTTCAGAACACCGACCAAGATGGCCGCCACAGCCGAACTTAATTTAACATAGGACCCTATGGGAAATTCTTGTCTGAAACGATTTGCTCAATAAGAACAAAATTTTGATGAAATAGTCATTGGATGGTTCTCTTCCAAAAATGTGTCTGGTGGTTCGGCCCTTCGACCAAGATGGCCCCCACAGCCGAACTTAGCTTAACATAGGACCCTATGGGAAATTCACATAAAAATCTTCTCAGAAACCACTGGGCCAATTGCAACCAAACTTTTGTGGAATGATCCCGACTTCCAACCAAGATGGCCGCCAAGCTAAAAATAGAAAAAAAGGATGAAATTTAAAAAAAATCTTCTCTGAAACTACTGGGTCAATCTCAACCAAACTTTACTGAGATGATCTTTGGGTGGTCCCCTTCCAAATTTATGTCTGGCATTTGAGACCTCCGACCAAGATGGCCGCCACAGCCGAACTTAATTTAACATAGGACCCTATGGGAAATTCCCATAAAAATTTTCTTGTCTGAAACCATTTGCTCAATAAGAACTAAATGTTGATGAAATAGTCATTGGATGGTTCTCGTCCAAATATGTGTCCGGCGGTTCGGCCCTTCGACCAAGATGGCCCCCACATCCGAACTTAGCTTAACATAGGACCCTATGGGAAATTCACATACAAGTCTTCTTGTCTGGAACCAGTTGCTCAATTGGAACCAAACATTGATAAAATAGTCATTGGATGGTCCTCTTCCAAAATTGTGTCTGGCCAAGATGGCTGCACAGCTGTACTTAGTTTAACATAGGACCCTAAGGGAAATTCACATAAAAACCATCTTGTCTGGAACCAGTAGCTCAATTAGAACCAAACTTTGATGGAATAGTCATTGGATGGTCCTCTTCCAAAATTGTGTCTGGCAGTCGCGCTCTCCCACCAAGATGGCCGCCACAGTGCAGTTGAGTTGTTATTGAAAGCAGCTTTGATCCAGGTGAGCGATTACAGGCTCCTGGGAGCCTCTTGTTAAAATTCTAAATAAAATCATTGCGAGAATATCATGACAAAATATTAAGAAAATATCAATTGGCATTTTTTTTCTACATGCAAATTTATTCATGAAGAAACCACTTATAAATAATCCATATTCCACAAATAAGTAGAATTTTTGGACTACTTAATCTATTATTGGCAATGTACATGTTCATCATCTTTGAACGAAATTATCATAGGAAGCTATTGCAAAAAACTGGATGCAATTATCTGTTACCGTTTTGAAATTGTGATATTTTCTTTACCGCTATAGAAATCCGTATTTTAAAAATTTGTCGAAAAATGGTCGAAATTCGATCGTAAATATCTCGAAAACTAAGTCACGAAGGTATATTTTTCTTTGCATATTGGAAAAAATGTTTAAAAGTCTTCTCATATGAAACCAGTAAGTCAATTTAAAGCAAACATGGCATAAATGGTACTTAGGTGGTCAACTTTCAAAATTATATCCTGTGACCCCGACCTCCATCCAAGATGGCCACCGTCAGCGGACATAGTTTTAACATAGGACCATATGGGGAAAATGTTTTAAAAAAAAATCCTCTGAAACCAGTAAGCCAATTTAAGGCAAACATGGCATGAATGGTCTTTAAATGGTCAACTTTCAAAATTATATCCAGTGACCCAAACCTCCATCCAAGATGGTCACCGTCAGCGGACATAGTTTTAACATAGGACCCTATGGGAAATATGTTTTAAACTCTTCTCCTCTGAAACCAGTAAGCCAATTTCAAGCAAACATGGCATGGATGGTCCTTAAGTGGTCAATTTTCAAAATTGTGTCCGGTGATCCTGAATTCCATCCAAGATGGCCGCCTTCAGCGGACATACTGTAGTTTTAACATAGGACCCTATGGGAAAAAATGTTTTAAAATCTTCTCCTCTGAAACCAGTAAGCCAATATAGCAAACATGTAATCGATGGTCCTTAGGTGGTCAACTTCCAAAATTGTGTTCAGTGATCCCGATCTCGGTTCAAAATGGCCGCCGTCAGCGGACATCGTTTTAACCGGACCCTATGGGAAAATTGTTTAAAAGTCATCTCTTCTGAAACCAGTCGGCCAATTTAAAGCAAACATGGCATGGATGGTCCTTGGGTAGTATACTTTCAAAATTATGTCCGGTGACCACGACCCCCATCCAAGATGGCTGTTATGCGCAGACAAAGTTTTAACATAGAACCCTATGGCAGTATGGGATTTGAATAGTAACTTAGATGAGCCTCTAATTTATCTTTTTATTTGGAAGGGCATATTACAAGGTAGTTTACTTTAAGAAATTTAAAAAAAATCTATGGACACCCCATCTACCTTAAGGCCTACGTGACCAAAATCACTTTTGCACACGTCTGAGACGTGACGTCTCGCAATATTATCGATTGACGCTTCCTTTTTCAAATTTCCAGTTACAGAAGCAGACGTGAAATTTGGATTGGTAAAATTTTGTTAAATTTTCTTCATTTTATATGCAATTTTAACACGACATTTTGCTGAAAACAGTTAAGAATAACATTGTTGCGTGTTTGTACAATGCATTTTATACGAATTTATCTCTCTGGAACACAACAATACAATACAATATTTTATTCCAATTAGGATCCCTCAAGGGGCAATAACAAATATACATTCATAATTATATCAACAGTTACAACAATACAAGACATCATTTAACTTGTGTAGTCCTAACACATAGAGCCGCGGCTGAGCATGCGCAAAATACAGCTGGTTGAGTAAACGAGTCTCCCCAAAAAATGGGAATTATAGATGGATAACTTAAATATTTAATCCTGAGTCTATATGATATTATATAACTACCTATATTAATGTGAAATATCAATACAAAGACTGATTTATACAGTAATTACCGAACTAATTAACATTTCACTAAACCTGTTCCGATCTTGTTTACATAATCCGAGATGTCTGCGCCCAGTAGAGTCAACAGTGATGACAGTATTTCTTGTTCTCAGCCAAATATATCCACTTCAACTCCTATTACTAATAAAAGAGCTTCACCTGACAGTCCCGATGACCTCCCAGCAACAGAAAAACAAGAAAAAAGACAAATCAGGCGACGAAACTCAATTTCTGATCTAACCGACATCATTCCCAAAAAGGCCCCCAGTACCAGGAAAACTATTACGGACAAAGTATTAGAGGCTCTCACTAGCCCTGACATTCTCAACAAAATCATTCCAATCCTTTCTGAGAAAATATGTGAAACAATAGAAGCAACCATAAAAGATATTGTTGATGATAAAATCAAAACACATGTTGATGCTCATGTAAATCCATTAATAGAAACTGTCAACAAGCAACAAAAAACAATAACTGAGCAGGCACAAACACTTTCAAAGCAAGCAGCTATTATTACTACTCTCCAAACAACAGCTAAAGACCATACATTGGCTTTGAAAGAACATTCAACTGAAGTTGATGCATTGTACAACAAAATTATAGAGCTTGAATCCAGGATAGAAGGTCAGGAACAATATTCAAGGCGTACCAGCCTTCGTTTCCACAACATTAAGGTGCCTGTTGATTAAAGGGGAAATGTCAAGCACCCTGTTAATACAGATGAGCTTATTCTCAATGTGTGTAATGACAAACTTGGGCTTGATATAAACTTACATGACATTGGAAGGTCACATATTATTGGGAAGGTAAAAGATGGAAAATCTCAAGTAATTGTGAGATTCATTTCATACAGAACACGTAACAAAGTGTATAGTAATAAAAAGGGCTTGAAAAACCACCCAGATAAAATCTTCATCACTGAAAACCTTACCAAATACCGAACCGAACTTGTAAAGCAGCTTGCAGAACTAAAATATAATGGCCTACTATACACATACTGGACGTCTGATGGTCGTATATTTCTTAAGCAGAACACAACAAGCCGTAAAATACTGATAAACAACCGTGATGATATCCTGGACTTCATCCACAGCACTGAACATGACACATCCACTTAGACATATACAATATCACAACACCTGTTATTTTGAATACAATTTTGATTTTAATTTATTTTGTTCATTGCACACACATTTTGTTATTTTTTTTTTTCTAGGTTTGCTCGAATAATCTCCATTGTTAATAATACTATTTGCCATGTCATTTATCTCAAATTCAGTAAATATTTGGTTTTCTTTTTAAGTATATCATTACACAATGTACGTTAAATGATAAAATAAGCCAAACATAAATATATTACTGTGAGTCCAGTACCATGATATCATTTAAAAAAAAAAAAAATAATGTTATTGTTTTTTTCCCCTACCTCTTATGACCTTTGTGTATTGTAACATGTGATTTATAAATAGTATGGAGGGTTTGTCTCAAAGTACAAATTATGCCAAAAAATGTATACATTCAAAAGTTATTTGTTTATAAACTGAAAGAAATTTCCACACACCAAACATGACAAACTTGGCTATCATCCAATTCACTATACTCATGACACTGATTATCAAATTCAATCTACGAATAAAATTGAATTACGACAACAATCGTCCAAATATTCAGTAATTTATCATTCACTATTACTATTTGTGATATGATTTGGTGGTTCTTTACAGTATATGCCGTATATTTCTAACAGCTAGGTATACTGGTTCTATATTCATATCTTTGGGGGCCTGATATTTCTAATAAGATTATAAATAGCTAATTTGAATTCAAAGAATGTTTTATTGTTATACGATGTGCATTTTTTTTCATGTTTTCCAATACTGTGCAGACGTACCAAGATAACATTCTCTATCACCCACATGTTTTTAATGTTATTGTTTTTTTGCTACCTTTAGGGACCTTTGTGTAACGTAACATTTGATTGTTAAATAGAATGGAGGGTATGTCTCAAAGGACAAATTATGCTATAAAAATGTACACATTCAAAAGTTATTTGTTTATTGATGGAAAGAAATTTCCACACACCAAATATGATAAACTTGGTTATCATCCAATACACTATATTCATGACACTGATTATTGAATTTAATTTAGGAATAAAACTGAATACGAAATGGTCAAAATATTAAATAAATTATCATTCACTGTTTTTTTTGTTTTTTTTTATAAGAAACACTGGTCGTTAATATAATTATTTAGTATGTGTCGTATATCTCTAACAGCTGGTTTTATTGTAATATGATGTGTCCCTTTTCATGTTTTCTCAAAACTGTACCGACATTATCGGTGTGTTCGTTTCCTCACACATTTGGACTGAAACTAGCATACTTGTCATTCACTTATGTATGTTGTAAACAATTGGATTTTTGTGTATTTAATAACATGTTATGAAATTTTAAGCTTATACAGTATTTTGTCGGTAATTGGAGTTAGAATTTGATATTATAATAAAGTTTTAGTTTTCAACAAACATCATGTTTTTCGAACTGGATAAAATATTAATCCATGAATAATTCTTTTAAATTACCGACGGGACATGTAGTGACATTTTTTTTCTCAAATGGGTCTATCATCTCATATATGCGGGGACGCATAAGTCACCCATGATGTGGGGGGATGGATTCATTCTCGATATAAAGGATGTCATATAGATTTAATTATGACTATTATGTAACATTCCCATTTTATTTTTTCGAAACTTTTCATTCAATGACATTTCAATTACATGTACATTTTCCAAACTGTTTATATGTAGTATCTATGTTTGTGATCTTACTTTTTTCTAGATCACAAGTGTTTAATTTTCTAATATCTTTAATACACAAGGAGATGTGTTTGGTTCTGGGTCGGCGAAACATCTGCATAGCCAGGAAGCAAATGATAAAACCATTTTTTTTAAAACCAAATGGGTAACAACTTAGATGCTTATAGAGCGGCTATCGGACTGTTTCATGCCTGTAAAATGAGTCTTAATATCGGCTATGATTCTCACTCTGACACCTTTCATGATATCTTACTTACTAACTTACGATGTTCCTTCCTATTTGCTTCACTTTTAATCCTTCAAAGTCTAAATCCAAAAGTTAATGTTGCCTTCATCCTTTTTGTTTTACATTTTTTATTACTGGTTGGCAATATTGAATCCAATCCTGGACCTGAGTCTGCTTACATATCGAGTACACCGTTGAGTGCGGTAGATATTTTGTCTGATAAATCCATATCCATATGCAATATCAATATTAGAAGTATAAGAAATAAAATAAATTTTCTCCAAAATTTTGTTGATGAATTCGATATTATTGTTTTAACTGAAACACATCTTGACAACAGCATTGAAAACAGAGATATCGAACTCGATTCATTTGATAAAAATCCTCAACGAAAAGATCGTACTAATTCTGGTGGCGGGTTACTTATTTACTCAAAGGAAGACATCGGCATTTGCAGGAAACACGAACTTGAAAATGACATAGATGAAACGATTTGGGTTGAAGTTCATGCCAAAGGTCACTCTTTTCTTTTGTGTAATACATATCGACCTGAATGGACCGACTCTGAATATTGGGCACGCTTAAATCATGCTATAGGTTTAGCATATCAAGTCAACGAAAATATTGTGATCTCTGGAGATCTGAACTCTGACCTTATGTCTTTAAACAATAACAAATTGATTGATATGATGAGGCTTTTTAACTTTAAAAATGTAATAGAGAAACCAACAAGGGTAACAAATCATAGTAGAACATTATTAGATCCCATTATAGTAAGTGACACAATTAATTATGTATTTTCTGATGTTTTTAAATTACCTGATAATATTAGTGATCATGATGCCTCAGTCGTAATTCTTCAATGTTCCAAAAATATCTCACGATCATTTAAAAGAGAAATTTGGCAGTATCAAAAAATTAATTACGAAAAGTTTGAAGAAAAATTAAATGAAATTAACTGGAATGAAAAACTTGACCACTTGAATGACGTTGATGAAATGTGCGAAAAATTTACAAAGTGTTTCCTAAAAATAGCACAGGAATGTATCCCGACAAACATAATAACTATTCGGAATAATGATAGGCCGTGGTTTAACAACGAAATACGAAAAGAAATTCGCATAAGGGACCGATTTAGAAAAACTGTTTTGAAATATCACAGGGAAAGGGATATTAAACTATATAAAAAACAGAGAAATAAAGTAAATAACATGAAAAAAATTGCAAAAGAAAATTTTGAAAATAATTTAGATCACATTCTTTTAGAAAACTCGTCCAATCCAAAAACAAACTGGAAAATTATGAAAATGCTTATCAAATCAAATAAGGGAAACAACTGTATTCCTCCTCTTAGAAACTCTATAAATGATGAAAACTTCGACGATATTGTGTATGGAGATGAAGACAAGTGTGATTTATTAAATAAATACTTTAGTCTTATATCGAAGTTGGAGGAGGAGAACGTGTCTCTTCCAGACTTTGATATAAAAACTAATAATGTAATAAATGAGATTTTTGTAACCATAAGTGAAATTGTAGATATTTTAAAAATTATTGATCCATACAAAGCTTCTGGACCCGACAAAATTAGTCACAAAATGTAAAAAATTTCCCCTGAAAAGATAGCCATCCCACTACAAATTATTTTTAACAAATCTCTCCGCCAATGTAAATATCCCTCTAGTTGGAAAAATGCGCATGTTATTGCGATTTTTAAAAAAGGTGATACATCTTTGCCTTCTAATTACCGCCCAATATCACTGATTAGCTGTGTCGGAAAAGTAATGGAAAGGATTATATACAAACACGTATATAACCATTTAATTCAAAACAAGCTTATCTACCAGTATCAATCTGGTTTTTTGCCTAAGCATTCCTCAGTCCACCAATTAATAGAACTATATAATACTATCTTAAACTCTCTTGAAAAAAAAGAACTATGTTGCTTCGTTTTCTGTGATTTCTCAAAGGCTTTCGATAAAGTTTGGCACAAAGGTTTGATACATAAAATGAATTGTTATGGAATAAAAGGGAATTTATTAAAATGGTTTGAAAATTATTTATATTGTAGACACCAAAAAGTAGTAAACAGAGATTCGTCGTCCTCATATGTGTCTGTGTCCGCTGTGGTCCCCCAAGGATCTGTCTTCGGTCCTCTGTTATTTCTGGTTTATATTAATGATATTGGTGATAAGCTTCTTTCCTTAAGCCGTTTGTTTGCTGATGATACTTCCCTTGGCTATGCAAGCCAAGATGAAGATCAAATAAAATATGTCATAAATCATGATCTACATGAACTTGGTGACTGGTCAAAGAGATGGTTGATGTCTTTCAACCCAGACAAAACTGAAATCATGCTTTTTAAAAATGTAGAAAACTCAACAAATTTTAATTTTTATTTTGATGGAAAATTAATTCCACTTAAATCAAACCATAAACATTTGGGGATAACATTTAGCGAGGAAGCAAAATGGAATAAACATGTAGCAAATTTAATAAAAAGTGTCTCTAAACACATATGTGTTTTGCGTAAATTGAAATATAAATTAAATAGAAAAAATTTAGAGAAATTATACTTAATTTACATTCGACCAATATTTGAGTATGCATGTGAGGTCTGGGACAACTGTGGTGTCTCTAATTCGTGCAAATTGGAGAGGCTACAGTTGGAGGCAGCTAGAATTATCACCGGACTTCCAATCTTTACCAACACAGAATATCTATATAGAGAAACTGGCTGGGAGAGATTGGAAGAAAGAAGAACTAGGAGAAAGCTCCAATTATTATATAATATCCAAAACGGTAGCACACCCTCTTATTTACTCGATCTTATTCCCCCAACAATCCAAAGTACGACTATTTATCCCCTTCGAAATGGCAACGATATTATGGTTCCATTCTGTAGACTATCTTTAACTAGAGATTCTTTCGTCTCAGCTACAGTAAGGGAATGGAATAACCTTAATCTTTCAGTGCGTAATCTTGACACACTATCTAAATTTAAAAAGGCAATCCGCAGTTCAATCTCAATGCCAATTCCGAGACACTATTCTTATGGTTCTAGAAAACTAAATATAATTCTAACACAGCTTCGCTGCAATGCATCCTTCTTGAATTACGATTTATGTAAAGTAAAAATTTTATCAAATGCTTCCTGTAACTGTGGCGCACCATGTGAAAATTCTCACCATTTCTTTTTTGATTGTGATAAATATACAGATAATAGGGAAATAATATTTAATAGTCTTAACTGGCTACCTTCTAACATTAATATTGATGTAAATCTACTGACAAAAGGAAGTGATCTCCTAACATATGAAGAAAATATAACCATTTTTAAACATGCTTTTAAATATATTAAAGACTCCAAAAGATTTACAATTGTCTAAATGATCTAAAGAACCAACACACATCTCCAAAAGTATTTATTCTCTTTTCTTTTTTCTTTATTTATTATTTTTTTTTTTTTCGTATATTGTCTATAATTATGTTTTTGTATATAGTCATTCTTTGTATATTTAACTCTATGCTATTATATACATATTATATCATTTCATTGCGCATGCTAATCCATATTGTAAATTATTGTATTCGGGAGAAGACTTCATAAGTTGGAAAAACTTGTGTCCGATCCCTATTTGTTATATTTAGCAAATAAAAATATGTTTAAACTAAAAAAAAACACATAGTACCTCGGGTGGCGATATTTACTTTTTGTTTTCTCCGCATGAAATAAAAAATGAAAAAATCCCAATGAAAACGTAAAATATGAACATGAAATGTGAAGTCGTATGTTATATAAGACTATTGACTTTGTGTTATTCGCATGCAAACGTCCACATGGATCACAGAGACTTGCTCACGGCCTTTCGTTATCAATAATTTTAACCCTACTATCAATGTGCGTACTAAAATACTTTTAATTTTAGTACCGCACATTGATAGTAGGGTTATAATTATTGATAGCGAAAGACCGGGAGCAAGTACACACCACAGGCACTCGACGTTCAATGAATAAAATGTAGGGTTAATGTGGAAAAAAAAATATATAACAGTGACACTATTTTTTTCCCCACATTGACCCTACATTTTATTCATTGAACGTCGAGTGCCTGTGTACACACATAATCTTGATAACTAATGTAATGATATGTATTTACTTTGTATTGATTTGAACACTCACTTTGTAACATTTATTAGTTTAGAGCATAGGTACTTGTGGACAGGACACAGCATCCCCCCTTTTTTCATTTCCATGGCTTAGAAATATGTAAAACAGCAATAATATGCCGCTTTCTGATTGCATATGTCGACTGATATGTATGAAGAAAAGGGGGGATGCTGTGTTCTGTCCACAAGTACCTGTGATTTAGAGAAAAAATTTAGTCATCTGTCAAAAGTATTCGGAAATGTAAAAAAAATCCCTATATAATCAACCAAACCATATTTTTAAAATTTTTTATTATGAAGTAATTTCTTGATAGATTTTAACAAATGTTACACCAAAACATTCGGAATTGTCAATATTTTGATTGTTTATTTACTCATTATGTTGTTATGAGTGATTTTTATTTGTACATAATTTAAACACAACAAATAAAAATTGACTGAATTTCCTATATATTTCAATTAAAAATAAATCCTAAAAATTAAAAATCGTGGAAAAATTATGTACAAATAAAAACCACTCGTATAAACATAATGAGCAAATCAACAAACAAAATATAGACAATTCCGAATGTCTTGGTGTAAAATATGTTAAAATGTATCCAGAAATGACTTCACAATGATTTTTTTAAAAAATATGGTTTTGGTTTGATTATATAGGGATTTTTTTACATTTCCGAATACTTTTGACAGATGAAGGTGTGTTGCATATATCGTGTAAAAGGCAATATTGACTTTCCGTTACAAGTAATTTATTTTCGCTTTACATCAA
Source organism: Bathymodiolus septemdierum (assembly GCA_963383655.1). Taxonomy (NCBI): domain Eukaryota; kingdom Metazoa; phylum Mollusca; class Bivalvia; order Mytilida; family Modiolidae; genus Bathymodiolus; species Bathymodiolus septemdierum. The sequence continues at coordinate 22,596,101 of OY726527.1, read as the reverse complement.
AGTATTAAGTTTGAAGTCTAAGAAATGTGTATAATGTCATTAATGAGGTGTAGAGGACGACCATTTAATATTTAGGGGATGTCTTTCTTTTTTTCCCAAACCAAAAATATTTTTGACACGAAACAAGAATATATTTTTATATGAACAAATTTAAATGTTATTTTTATTCAAATTTAAAAAAAAAAAGTTGCATCTTTCAGGACACTATATTTTTTCTATTAAATTCGAGCCTTTTTTTTTACAAACAAAAATATACCCCACCCTCCAAAAGTTAAATGGTCATATATCGAATATAGTATTAAATTTTTTTTTCCGAGAGAGGTAAGAGACAAGAATAAAGAGTCATCAATGTATACACAAAATTCCTGAATTGTGGACATTTGTTTGATCCTTTTGTACTTGACAAAATGTGGTTACTGTTCAAAGAGTTTGAAGATAGCAACAGGGTAATCAGAATCCGTATATCGAAGAAGAACAGACAACACAATGGCCAAAAGAAAAAGGACAAACAACAATCTATAAAACATACACATAAACGTGCAAATAAAATATTTTTCACATTTTCATTAGCTTCAATCCCAGGACTACGCACCAAACCTCGCAATCCCAAGCAATGCAAGTTTGGACCCATTTGAGACCCCGAAGCCACAGGCGCTCGTGGCATGGACCCCTCCCCCCTTTTTATAACTTTCTGTTTACAAATTTATTTTCAATAACATTTCTGTATTTCTTTATTATTTCATCTCTTTTTCCTTATTTTAACTTGTTCGTGTCAATATTCATACAATCTTATGCTAACATCAAATTGCATGTGTCGACCCTATATAGATACTAATAATCTTAGTATCTGATAGGGTTAGAAAAAGGGGGATGGTCCGTGCCACGAGCGCCTGTGCCCGAAGCCCATTGCACACCTCGCTAGATTTGCTTAATGCTCTGCATTTAAATTATGGGCATAGTAGGGCATCGCTAGCACTTTGGTAAGTGGGCGAGACAAAAAGGGGGAGGGGAACTACTTCACTTGTTATGGCAGAAATTTAATTAGCAACTGGATTTTCAGTATGAAAGCAAAAACAAAATATTAAGTTGCCAGCCTCTGTGTTTGTTTGTTTTTTGTTTTTATTAATTTGTGTGTTATTTTTGCAAGCTTACACCCCTCATGTCAACTCCAAATGACCCCCCACCTTCCGATTCATTTCTAACGCTTGATCTTTGCATCTGTAGCCCTTTGCTACTCCACTGCATATGCATAATGCACAGAAAACATCGGATTGGACGAATAGCAGTCGAGCTATTGGAGATTTAAAAAGTCGATATTTTAAGATTATAATGTTGATTTTTTTTTTATTAAAAAATGTTAAGATTTTTATTTTTATAAATAATCAATATAATATTTCTACTTGTAGATCCATCATGGAAACAATTTGTGATCCATGTTCAGAAAAAAACAAAAGGCTTGTTGCTGAAAAATATTGTTCGGACTGTGAAGAAAAGCTATGCACAGAATGCGCCGAATGGCATCTGAGGTGTAAGGCATTTAGATCTCATCATGTAATTGATTTGTCGTCGGTGGGATCAAGAATACCACCATCTTCTAAAATAACCTGTGAAATACACACAGACGTCCAGATTGATTATTTCTGTAGTCAGCATGATGTTGTATGCTGTAGAGCTTGTCTTTCTGATAGCCATAGGTCTTGTGAGTCTGTTTTACCTTTAGACTTTGCTTCAAAGGACGTCAAAAATTCATCTTTACTTTCCGATACGTTAAAAGAACAAGATTATATGACTGAAACATTACAGAAAATGGAAGGAAATAGAGCTGAGAATCAAAAATTACTGAAACAGAAGAAGTCATTGATAATAAAACAAATCAGTGCAGCTAAATCAAAAGTTCTAAAATATCTAGATGACATTGAAGAAAGATTAATAACAGAAGTAGCGTCTGTACAGGAAAAAAATGAGGAGAAAATAAACACAGAAAAACATGAAATTTGTCAATTAACATCGATTTTAAAAGACAATAAACAAGAACTAGAATTCCTAAAAGACCATGGCTCTAATAATCAGCTATTTTTAACTTTACGAAAACAAATAACAATCATCCAGAAAACAGACAAGAAGATTCATGACATGTCGTCTGCTATTAATGAAATTGACATGGAGTTTGAAGAAATGAAGAATGTCAACATTGAAACAATCGGATCATTGTCACAAATTACCCGACCTTGTCCTATTAAATATAAATCAATGAAAGCACAACATCAACAGGTAGAAGTCGATAGAACACAAACACTGACCGAATTCATCAAAGAAAATGAAGTTAAATTGAAACGTGACGAATCATACGGTTTAACAGACATGGCTGTCACTTCTGACAACAAATTACTACTTTGTAATTATCATTCATCTCATCACAAGGTATATATATACAAGGATTGCAAAACCTATGAAGATGAAATATCGTTTACCAGTCCACCTTATTGTATTACTGTAGTACCATGTACAGATAAAGCAGTAGTTACTCTTCCAGAGGAGAGATCCATACAATTTATCAACACTACTAACAATACAAAGGACAACAAGATAGAGATAGGAGGATGGTGTGGAGGTGTCACTGCTGGAAAGGACAAAATTTACATCGGTGGAAAAGATAAAGTTTTAATATTAAATACAGATGGATCTCGTGTAAGAGAGATAACAACTGATGGTGATTATAATTACAACTTATTGTATAATGAAAGGACTGATCAGTTGTTGTTAAGACAGTACCGGAGATTGTGTTGTATCAATTTAGATGGCCACGTTATATATAGATACAACATATCAGGAGGCAGAGGACTGGCTGTGGATCAACAAGGTCATGTATACATAAGTGGACTTCATTCACACGACATACACAGGTTGTCACCAGATGGAACATTCCGTGATATAGTATTAAGTGAACATGATGGTGTTGACAGACCAGAGGGTATAACATTTAACAATGACTTTACAAAACTGTTCATTATAAATAGAGAAGGTAGGATTGTATTAGTTTATAGTTGTAAATGAAAGATTTTATATTTTGTAGATGAAGGATTTTTATATTTTGTAAATAAAGTATTTTTTGTTTATTTTGTGGACAAGATAGTATTGACAAGTCACAAACCACGTGATATAATATTTAACAATAACTTACAAAACTGTTAATTATAAGTAGAAATAAGACTATTAATTTATATTTTGGAGATGAAGGATTTTTATATTTTGTAAATAAAGTATTTTTTGTTTATTTTGTGGACAAGATAGTATTGACAAGTCACAAACCACGTGATATAATATTTAACAATAACTTACAAAACTGTTAATTATAAGTAGAAATAAGACTATTAATTTATATTTTGTAGATGAAGGATTTTTATATTTTGTAAATAAAGTATTTTTTGTTTATTTTGTGGACAAGATAGTATTGACAAGTTACAAACCACGTGATATAACATTTAACAATAACTTACAAAACTGTTAATTATAAGTAGAAATAAGACTTAGTTTATATTTTGTAGATGAAGGATTTTTATTTTAGTTGTAAATAAAGTATTTTTTGTTTATTTTGTGGACAAGATGGTATTGACAAGTCACAAACCATGTGATATAATATTTAACAATAACTTACAAAACTGTTAATTATAAGTAGAAATAAGACTTAGTTTATATTTTGTAGATGAAGGATTTTTATTTTAGTTGTAAATAAAGTATTTTTTGTTTATTTTGTGGACAAGATAGTATTGACAAGTCACAAACCACTGATATAATATTTAACAATAACTTACAAAACTGTTAATTATCAGTAGAAATAAGACTATTAGTTTATATTTTGTAGATGAAGGAGTTTTATATTTTGTAAATAAAAGTATTTTTTGTTTATTTTGTGGACAAGATGGTATTGACAAGTCACAAACCACTGATATAATAACTTACAAAACTGTTAATTATAAGTAGAAATAAGACTATTTTAATTTATATTTTGTAGATGAAGGATTTTTATTTTAGTTGTAAATAAAGTATTTTTTTTTTTATTTTGTGGACAAGATGGTACAGTATTGACAAGTCACAAACCATTTGATATAATATTTAACAATAACTTACAAGACTGTTAATTATAAGGAGAAATAATTCTATATTAATTAGTTGATAGCTTTAAATGAAGAATGTTTTTTACTTTGTGATAACAATATGTTTCCTCATAAGTATGTACTGTAGATAAAAGTAGTAAAATATAGATCTAATTAATTTTACTGGATTATTATACCCCCCCCCCCCCCCCCCCCCCCCCCACAACGAAGTTGTAGGGGGGTATACTGGTTTCACCATGTCCGTCCGTCTGTAGACAAATCCTATGTCGTACGATAACTTGAGTTGTGTTTCTTAGAATCTTTTAAAATTTTATCAGCTGTTTACTGGTGAAGAGAGGAGGATCCCTTTCTTTTTTGACGATTTTCACTTTTGCTGTTCCAGAATTAGATGGAAAATAGGATTTTTACGCTGTCGTATGATAACTTGAGTAGTGTTTCTCAGAATGTTTTGAAATTTTATCAGCAGCTTACCGGTGAAGAGAGGAGGGTCCCTTTCATTTTTGGTCGGAACAATCAGTAATGTTTTGGTTATGGAAATAGGTTTGACAGATGTGGGGAGCGGGGGGTATATCTTAGTGAGCTGTGTGCTCACAGTAATACTAGTTTTAATTTGATTTGTGTTAATTATTGGAGTATAAAGGATGCTAATTAAAGGATTATTGCTAACATTGTATATTTTGAGGTGAAGCTTGGAACTTTTGTTCATTAACATTGAAGTACCTGTACCAAGCCACCAAAATACTAGTAGTTGATTTTGGAATTGTTCCCAAAGTGTGGTGTTTTTTTGTTTTTTTTTACATTTTATCACAACAGTTGGACAATTTAGAACATTCCGCTCATTTATATATATGGACAATTAACAATCGTTGGATGGTTTACAATATTTGGACCATTCACAATATTCGGACAATTTACAACATTTGGATCATTAAAATATTTGGACAATGTATAGCATGTTTTTATAGAATATTTCATACATACAATTTATAATAAAGTATAACCTGTACAACGTGTCTATTTATATCATATCAAATACACATTTATTATAAGTCCAATACATAACAGATATATCATGGCAATGGAACAAACATTTTTTTTGGCCTAAAATTAAATAAAAATAAAAATCTAGATAATATATATTAAGGTTTTATGGTTTATGGTATTTAACACCACTTTCAACAATATTTTAATTATATCGTGTCGATCAGTTTTATTGCTGACAGAGTTCCCAGAGAAAACTACAGACCTGTCGCAAGTCACTGACAAACTTTATCACATAATGTTGTATCGAGTACACCTCGGCATAAATTACTTGCTGTTCCATAATAATGTTCATCCTTAACAGCTTAACCTCATATTTTGCCTTATTAATAGAATGAGGGAAATTACAGGAATCATCTATGGGAGATCTTCTATTAAAATTGCTCATTTTGTCTTGTTCGGTTAGAAAACATGGCCACCACAGACAATTCTTGTTTCTGATTGGTTAATTTCTTAAAATTCTTCTCCTCTGAAACTCAGTTGCCAAATGAAAAAAAATTTGGTAGGAAGCACCTATGAAAAGTTCTGTATAAGGTTTCCTCAAAACAAAATGAAAGGTGAGCAACAAAGTGTTTTAGCTCCCTGACACGTGGCAGTTCTTAACATAGGAGCCTATTGGGAAATGAATTACAGCTTTTCTTAAGAAGAGTTTCAAGATACCAAAGCCGAAAGGGGTAATAAGAATCTGTAAATCGAAGGACAGACAACACAATAGCAAAAAAGGACAAACAATGATCTACAAAACATACACATAAGACTAAAGATCGTATAACACAAGCCGCACTAAAAACCGGGACTGAACTCGGGTGCTCGGGGAAAGGTAAACTGTTCCTGCTCCACTAGTGGTACTCGTCGTGTTAATCTGATTACAAATCCGGTTATAGGTCATAAATGAAGAGATAGGCAGGAGGTCAAAATACTGTGGATAGGGGGGTAGATTAGCTGCAATAATGTAGCTCCTGTGACAAACTTGTGTCTCGTCAGAGCTACAACGCAGTCCCATTCGTCACAATGGAGCAAAAAAAAAGTTGCAGTTGAAACATAAAAACTCACTATTTACGCTTCAAACATTTCATTATAACAATTACTGATGATCCCAGTCCTTGTTAAATCGGTTTGGCTGAGAAATGTATGCTTTTCAAAGTTAGCAACAACCTTGTTCAAATTTATCGATCGTTTTCCATAACCGGAAACTACGGAAGGCGGAACTTTTCTAAATATGGTATTTCTTATTACAAGCTGATGTAAACATTCCAATCGTAACTACTCGGCCATTCTCGCTACCCTGTTATTTGCAGGGTAGCAAGAATGGCAGAGTAGTTACGATTGGTAAACATTCACGCCTAAATCGCCAAATATCGTATCGACATCCAAATAGTGAGGCCGCAAATGACGAAATTCAAAATTTTCAGAGGAGATTTTTATTTTGTGGGAATTACATTCTAAAATACTGGTAGGTGATAAAAATTGTTATAATAATGGACAAAAGGAAAGGTTATGTCTTATTATTGATAAATGCAGGCGTCAGAAGCTCTGTAAGCGAGCGCAAAAAATCTCGGCGGCTGCTCCATTACGTGTAATGGCATCCCGTTATAACCCTTGCGAGTAAGCGAGCATTTAGGGTTTTATTATTAGAACTAGGGGGTAGATATACCATGGATAGGGGGTCAAAATACCGTGGATAGGGGAGTAGATATACCATGGGTAGGGGGATCAAAATAACATGGGTATGGGGGTTGATATGCCATGAGGAGGTGGTCAAAATACCATGGGTAGTGGGGCTTAAATACCATGGGTAGGCAGGGCTTTCATTTGATTGGGTTTGTCGTCCGTCAGTAAACATAATATGTGGTTGGGTTTATTGTTGTTGTCGTCCGTCAGAAAGCTCAATATGTGGTGGTATTATGGTTAGCTTTGTCGTTGCTGTCGTCTGTCAGTAGACATAATATATTGTTGTATTATAGTTGGGTTTGTCGTCGTCAGTCAGTAAACACAACATGTGATGGTATTATGATTGGGTTTGTCGTTTTTGTCGTCCGTCAGTAAACATAATATGTGGTCCTATTATGGTTGGGTTTGTTGTTGTTGTCGGTCAGTAAACACAACATGTGATCGTATTATGTTTGGTTTGTTGTTGTCGGTCAGTAAACACAACATGTGATCGTATTATGATTGGGTTTGTCGTTTTTGTCGTCCGTCAGTAAACATAATATGTGGTCCTATTATGGTTGGGTTTGTCGTTGTCGGTCAGTAAGCACAACATGTGGTCGTAATAAGGTTGGATTTGTCGTTGCTGTCGTCCGTTAGTAAGCACAATATATGGTCCTATCATGGTTGGTTTTGTCGTCAGTCAGTAAGCACAACATGTGGTCGTAATAAGGTTGGATTTATCGTTGTTGTCGGTCAGTAAACATAATATGTGGTCCTATTATGGTTGGGTTTGTTGTTGTTGTCGGTCAGTAAACACAACATGTGATCGTATTATGTTTGGTTTGTTGTTGTCGGTCAGTAAACACAACATGTGATCGTATTATTATTGGGTTTGTCGTTTTTGTCGTCCGTCAGTAAACATAATATGTGGTCCTATTATGGTTGGGTTTGTCGTTGTCGGTCAGTAAACACAACATGTGGTCGTAATAAGGTTGGATTTGTCGTTGCTGTCGTCCGTTAGTAAGCACAATATATGGTCCTATCATGGTTGGTTTTGTCGTCAGTCAGTAAGCACAACATGTGGTCGTAATAAGGTTGGATTTATCGTTGTTGTCGTCGGTCAGTAAACACAACATGTGGTCGTAATAAGGTTGGATTTATCATTGTTGTCGTCGGTCAGTAAACACAACATGTGATCATCTTATGGTTTGGTTTGTTGTTGTCGGTCAGTAAACACAACATGTGATCGTATTATGATTGGGTTTGTCGTTTTTGTCGTCGGTCAGTAAACATAATATGTGGTCCTATTATGGTTGGGTTTGTCGTTGTTGTCGGTCAGTAAACACAACATGTGGTCGTAATAAGGTTGGATTTGTCGTTACTGTCGTCCGTTAGTAAGCACATTATATGGTTCTATCATGGTTGGTTTTGTCGTCAGTCAGTAAGCACAACATGTGGTCGTAATAAGGTTGGATTTGTCGTTACTGTTGTCCGTTAGTAAGCACATTATATGGTTCTATCATGGTTGGTTTTGTCATCAGTCAGTAAGCACAACATGTGGTCGTAATAAGGTTGGATTTGTCGTTACTGTTGTCCGTTAGTAAGCACATTATATGGTTCTATCATGGTTGGTTTTGTCGTCAGTCAGTAAGCACAACATGTGGTCGTAATAAGGTTGGATTTGTCGTTACTGTTGTCCGTTAGTAAGCACAATATATGGTTCTATCATGGTTGGTTTTGTCGTCAGTCAGTAAGCACAACATGTGGTCGTAATAAGGTTGGATTTATCGTTGTTGTCGTCGGTCAGTAAGCACATATCTGTAGCATGGTCATACCGGTATTATGGATTGGGTTTGTCGTTGTTGTCATCAGACAGTAAAGACAAAATGTGGCCGTATTATGGTTGGGTTGATCGTTGTTGTCGTCTGTCAGTAAGCAAAATATGTGAAGGGGAATTTTGGTTGGGTCTGATGTTGTTGTCGTCCGTCAGGAAACGGGTAGCACTAAACTGAGAAACGAAAACGAAACGAAACGAAATACAACGAAACGAAATGAAGTATCACAAAACGAAACGAAAAATGAAGAAACGAAACGAAATACAACGAAACGAAACGAAATGAAGTATCACAAAACGAAACGAAATATATCGAACAAAGCATAAAAGATCTAAAAACAATCAATGAAGGGGTAAAAATCAACGAAATATTGAGTGGTTAGTTCGGCTATTTATAGATCTAAGCTTGGATGCTTTTCTGTTGCAAAATTCAAAAAGGTCAACAAAAGTCATGCATCACTACAGTAAATATATATTAAATTCTTTAAAACACCGTGTCAGTTTCCGGCGCCGACCCGCTTCAAAGGGTTTACTGAATGTGAGAAAATGGACTTCAAAGCCTGGCTTCAAAGAGTTGGTTCTTTTGAAGTGTTGATACAAGTAAAAACCCCGAATGAGGGTTTCGTGATATATTTATAAGGGTGCAGATTAAAGTCCCTCTACCGGATAGAGGATATTGAGATGTAAGTTGTATTTATTTTGCAACATTTCAGCTAAAGTTTAATTTGAGTATGTCAGAAAGAAATATTGTGGAAGAATTTTATGTTACTCATCGCCGCCCAAAATTTCATGTCGAATTCAACTTTAAAAATTTAAATTTAAAGTACACTTGTCATGACAGGTATTCATTCTGGTCAGAAGGCAAAAGTATCTAAGCCTCGTAAAGGAGGACGAACACCTCTTGAGAAGGACACTACAGACCAAACTGAAAGACAACCATTGCTGGAGACAAGTTCTGTCCAAGGAGCTTTAGATTTGCTCGATCATATTGATGAAAATAATCCATTTGAATTGATTTATCTATTTCAAACAAAAGCCTCTTTGTGCTGGGTACCGGTGTCGTAAAATTTTTAGCTACCCATGAAAATTAGCTACCTCCAACTTCCGGTAGCTAATTTTCATACGGCGGAGCATAATAATTAGCTACCTATGAAAATTAGCTACTTGTAGCATAAACTTATAGGATTTGTCTCCCTTATTATGTTTACCAAAATACAGATGTGTATTTCCAATGGAGAGTCAAAATGAAAACTGCATGTACATAAACAGGAAAAGAGTTACTGATTGACAAAGAGAGACACATAGATCTCAGGGACGAATCCAGGGGGGGGGGGGGGGGGGGGGGGAGGGGGGCGCCCTCCCTATAATTTGAAAACATGATTTTTTTTGGCGTAAAATCGTGATTTTTCACACGAAATACCCCCCCGAATTAACTCATTTACTTACTTATTGACATTCAAGAAATAAATAATATTATCTTCCATATATATTTAATAATGAAAGTTGGGAACTTTATTTATTACAATATTAAAGAACTGGTAGCTATTAGATTAATTTCAATTCGAAACTGAAACTATTTGCACACTCTTGATGACAATTTCTTATTTGGATTTTGTAAAAATAGAACCCTAAATCATAAATTTCCAACAGAATGTGGAAGATGGCAAAATATGTGTACAGAACATGGTTTGACCCGATCGGGACTCGAACCCACGATCTACCGCACTCGAGGCGAGCACGCTAACGATTACAGTACCGATGAGAGTCTTTGGTGAGCATTTCTGGTCTGTTTCTCAGCGAATACATATATTGTCGAGGGGTGGATCCAGGATTTCAAGTTAGGGGAGGCGAACTTTAAAAAATTGCGCCGAGCGGAGGGAGGCGCTAAACATTTTGGGGTATTTTGTGTGAAAAAATCACGATTTTACGCCAAAAAATCTTATTTTTTCAAATTTGGGGGGGGGGGGCGCCGGATGCTTCCCCCCCCCCCCCCTGGATCCGCCCCTATTGTCTACATAAATGGCAATAGATAACGTAACAATACAAAATACATTGTGCAACGCACGTCAACTTTTCGCGTTTTCACAATTCTTCGGCAGAAGACACATGAAAAAACGACTTTTTGAGTACATGTATATAAACAAATTCATATTTCAAACCAAAGATTATCAACTGGTATTTGTTGCTTACAATGCAAAGCACGCAGAATTAAGGAGAAAGAGCAAAGACTGGTTGCTTCGGAATCAGGATAATGTGTCAGAGTGGAGCGACATGTATATCCGCGGACTGTTGTTTCCGTTAGCTATCACTATAAAAAAAAACTAAGCATGTTGGTCTAGAAAAAAGCGAACATCATCATCTCATTAACTTGGTCTCGCCATGATATAGCTATAAAATTGCTGAGTTGGTGTTAAACAATAATCGCTCACTCACTAAAGCTGTTACGTACAGTTTTTATATTTCCCCGACAATGTACGTATATTGTGTTTATTTTATAGTTAAAAAAACAACTGGCAAATTGTCTAAAAAGAGCAGAAACAGACTTCGTTCTAAGCGTTTTAGACGTCCGCGCTTATAGTGTAAGTTTCTCGGCGTCGCTCGACATGAATCAGTTACCAGAAAAACTATATCTTGGTCAAAATCTTAAGCAATATGTGATGAAAGAAGCTGTTATATATAAAATCTTTAGGTACAGACAAAACAGATGTCACACCAATGAGGAGCGATGGACAGATCACAGCTGACACAAAGCAAAAATCCAACATCCCCAACAGTGTCAGTCCGTATTCACCGACTGCACCAAAACCCACATCATAAAAACAGCACTCCCAATATCTCTACCAGGTGTAAAAGAAACTCCTACATAACATCAATACCCATAGATTTTGTGCTCCCAAAACTATTAAATTATTTGGCTTTCCAATCTTTTGATCTTGAGCTACCTGATGAAGGTTATTCCAGAAAAGTTCATGTGCACTAAATTTGATATCTACGTTTTTATTACCTCTTTTTAGCAATGTAGCTATCTGAATGCTTTCTTTGAAAACAAGATACACTCATTGTTTAATATGATAGATACAAAATGTATGTAGAATTTCCAGGTATATTAGTTACCTGTATCTCTTATGAAAATTATGTGTACAGAACTAAGTCAGATTGATAAAAGGTCCATTCATGTTGGTTTTTTTTCTTTCTGTTTGATATTTTTGATTGGTTTGTTTTGTTTTGTATTTGTTTGTTTTTGATAACAGATTAATATCTAATTTTATTTCTATTTTTTTCTGTTTTGAGGATATAACTTCATAAGGGCCTACAAATTTATACATCTTGTAATAACAGTAGTACTTTAGGTTGCCTGCATCCTAATTTCTTATGTACATGTATCTCTATTCTTTATCAATAAATGTTTAGAGGTTTGCGCTTATATTGAATCGGGGCCTTGATTGGAGAGAGGCTTAGCGATGTGCCTTACATCTGATGTATCTTTCACTGTACTATTCATCACTTGGATGATGTACTCAGCCTTTAGAAAGTAGATTGCCAGACGCTGGTACAAGATAAATTATGAAAATGTCTGTAATGTCATTGAATATAGCTCAAATAAATATTTTGCATCATGCTGGTATATTTTGTAAGTACAGATACTTGTATCACACATACTTGTCAATATAATAATTAAATAACAGCCATATATACATGATAATATCTCGCACACAAAGTATCTTAACACAAGTTATTTCTTAAAGATTTTTTTGAAAAACTCAGATAGGCATGGTGGAACATTAGCATACATATAATACAATACAATATATAGACTAGAGGCTCAGTAGGTTGAGAATTTTTTTTAGAAATCAACCAATCAGCAACAAGAATTGCCTGTGATGGACATGTTTGTTAACGGATCGGGACTAAATGAGCAATCTTTATAGAGGGCCTTCCATAGCTGCTACCTATCAAGTTTCGGTTCATTTGGCCAAGCGGTTTCAGAGGAGAAAATTGTTTATGAATCGACCAATCAGCAACACGAATTGCCTGTGCTGGCCATGTTTGTTAACAGATCCAAAATTAGCAATCTTTATAGAGGGCCTTCCATAGATGCTACCTACCACGTTTCGGTTCATTTGGCCAAGCGGTTTCAGAGTAGAAGATTTGTTGGGAATCTACCAATCAGCAACACGAATTGCCTGTGCTGGCCATGTTTGTTAACGGATCCAAAATGAGCAATCTCTATAGAGGGCCTTCCATAGATGCTACCTACCACGTTTCGGTTCATTTGGCCAAGCGGTTTCAGAGTAGAAGATTTTTTAGGAATCGACCAATCAGCAACAAGAATTGCCTGTGCCGACCATGTTTGCTAAGGGATCAGGACTAAATGAGCAATCTTTATAGAGAGCCTGCCATATATGCATCCTACCAAGCTAGGTTCATTTGGCCAAGCGGTTTCAGAGGAGAAGATTTTGTAGGAATCGACTAATTACTCTAAAAAGAAATTATGGATCTGTATTCCTTACTCAGAACTATGAACTACAATTTACTTTTAATGTGATCATTACAATAACATACAGCACATTGTAAATTATAAACAGCAATTCTCAATTTCCTTTTTTTTCTTCATAAAATATGTTGTGTCATACAACTATGACCAATATTCAATCCATCATGATTTTATACTATTAGTAAATATTATAACATACATTTGCACATTTTAATAATATATATATCAAATAATTTCAAACATTCTGTCAAAGTCTATTGTGGATATATAATAAACTAGCAGTTAATATAACCTGTGTCACAGATAAAATGTGTAATTAAGGTCTTATGACAACAAATTATGTAACAATCGCCATTGCTAAATTTCACACAAAAAATCCAAAATTTTACAAATATTACAACTTGCAATTTGTCAGTTAATTTGTAATATGTATGATTGAAAATATTTTGTTATTCTAGTACCAGCATCATACGTAAATGTTTCTGAAAATTATAATTTACATTTTGCTTTTTATATAATATCTTTATTGAAATTTATATTTCTTTGTTAAACTTGTTGTATAAGAAATCTTCATGACGTACCTATGTTTTGGTTTATATAAAATATTTCTTTATCTTATGGGAATCATGAGGATATTGTGAGTCTTTCATAGAAGCAGTTTCATATATGAAATCTTGAAAGTTATGTCAGATCATTTATAAATTTTAGAGCTTGTTTTGCTTTACACAAGCAGACAAACTTTTTTCACTGAAATTTTGAAACCCAAAAGAAATTGCAATTGAGATATTTGTTTGTTGTCTTTGAAGCCATAAATAATATTTAATACTTTTTTGGTAGCTGTGATTGTTTTGATTGCAATTAAATATAGAATAATATCTTTTGATCATGTAGTGAATGCCACTTTATTTTAATATATTTTTGGGGGAGTTTTTAACAATTGAATTTCAGGTGTCTTCTATCTAATCCCACTTTTTAAAACTACCTATTCCCACTTACAAATAACTTAAAATTAATGAATTTTTAAAAAGTGGGATTATGTGGAATGAAAGGAATTTCATTATATATTTTTTTATTCAGATGTCAATAAACTAAATATTTTTCTAGCAAACTTGTTTAATAAATTTCATGAAGAAAATTCATTTACACAAATCAAACATTAAATACCTAAGGAGATATATGTTTCAGCTAATATAAAATAAGTCAAAATGATGAAAAGTAATCTAAATGTAATAAGACAGTAATCGTGATTACAGGGTCAACATGAATGTAATCGATTACATTACGATTACATGTAATAAAAAAAAATATGTCCGATTACAGATTACATCCGATTACATGATAAAATGCAATCAATTACAACTGATTACGATTACAAATTACGATGACCCCATGTCTGCCAATCAGCATCAAGAACTGCCTGTGGGTTCAGTAAATTACTGTTTCCAGCAATTTACCGTGTCGACACTTGTTTTTGTTTTGACATACGTATACGCTTTTTCAACTTTCCCTTGCCGACATGCTTCTATCTGCGTAGCCCTTTATTTTATATTATTTCTTGAATAATTTACTATCCAAAGTCTCGTATAATTTTTCTCAACTTTATTTCCTTTCAATGATTCTGTCAGTTTTATTTTATTTTTATTTTGTTTTCTTTGAAGTGACCATGTTATTTGTAAATCTTTTCATATGTAGCATTTGTCAAAATTTGTCACAATAGTGATAAAAACCAATTTTAAAAATATTAAACATTTGATTTTATTTGAGTTGTTATTATTTTTATACAACGTCTTTTTCATTCACAATGATGTCGGGTGATCCACAGTATCTTGACGTTTTATCTGGCGAAATAGAGAAAAATCTGTATAAAATCTGTATATTATATATATAAAATCTGTATAAAATCTGCATATTATATATATAAAGTGTCTTTATATATATAAAGACGTATGCAATCTGTATATTATATATATAAAGTGTATATTATATATATAAAGACACTTTATATATATAATATACAGATTTTATACAGATATTTTTCTATTTCGCCAGATAAAACGTCAAGATACTGTGGGTGATCACAGGCGTAAGGGGAGCTAAAAATAAACTATCGCTAGACATTTGGGAGGGGGGGGGGGGGGGTTAAGCAGTAAATTACAGTTATGTATGTGATGTGCTCAATGTTTGAGCTGAATTTTAGATTCTAATTGATTCTGATTCCTCTTAGGATTAAAGAGCTCGACAATTCAATTTAGACATCTTTATTTTAATCTTAATTAAAGATCTCTTTAATGTATTATGAGTGATCACAGTTTTATGTTCACATCTCCCTAACTTAGAAAGATCCTTCATTCAATTCTAATAATTTCAATTAAATCTCCCTTTCGTTTTATTTACGTTCCTTTGGTCCATAAAAAGAATTAAAAAAAACCCAGAAGTATTACCATTAGTATCCTACTATGAACTAGAGCAGGACTGTCAAATTTTTGAATTTCAGAATTATAATGTTGTCCAATTTCGGAGATGTTTGACTTGTTCTACTACAGTAATCCTTGCCCCTATTATCAGAATAAACGTACAAATAAAATCAGATTTTGGAAAATAAAAAGTCATAGATATTGTCAGAGAAATGGAATGAAGGAATGCGAGGTAGCTAATTTTCATGGGCAAGCGACTGATATTTATGCTTATGTTTGAATGGTGCCAGGTAGTTTATTTTCATGGAAAACACTTTGAAACCTGTGTCAGACATTGAACAGATGTAAGGTAGCTTATTTTCATTGAACACTTCATGACTCCTATTCCATGCAATGAAGAAAGGTCAGGTAGCTAATTTTCATGGACCATGCAACGAAGAAATGAGAGGTAGCTAATTTTCATGGGCACACTTCTGATACATATGCTTATGTTTGAATGGTGCCAGGTAGTTTATTTTCATGGATAACACTTTGACACCTGTGTCATACATTGAACAGATGTAAGGTAGTTTATTTTCATGGATAACACTTTGACACCTGTGTCATACATTGAACAGATGTAAGGTAGTTTATTTTCATGGAAAACGTCATGACTCTTATCCAATGTAACGAAGGAATGCGAGGTAGCTAATTTTCATGGGCAAACTTCTGATGTTTATGCTTATGTTTGAATGGTGCCAGGTAGTTTATTTTTATGGATAACACTTTGAAACCTGTGTCATACATTGAACAGATGTAAGGTAGCTTATTTTCATTGAACACTTCATGACTCCTATTCCATGCAATGAAGAAAGGTCAGGTAGCTAATTTTCATGGACCATGAAATGAAGGAATGAGAGGTAGCTAATTTTCATGGGCAAACGTCTGATGCTTATGCTTATGCTTGAGTGGTGCCAGGTAGTTTATTTTCATGGATAACACTTTGACACCTGTGTCATACATTGAACAGATGTAAGGTAGCTTATTTTCATGGAAAACGTCATGACTCCTATCCAATGTAACGAAGGAATGAGAGGTAGCTAATTTTCATGGGCAAACTTCTGATGCTTATGCTTATGTTTGAATGGTGCCAGGTAGTTTCTTTTCATGGATAACACTTTGACACCTGTGTCATACATTGAACAGATGTAAGGTAGTTTATTTTCATGGAAAACGTCATGACTCCTATCCAATGTAACGAAGGAATGCGAGGTAGCTAATTTTCATGGGCAAACTTCTGATGTTTATGCTTATGTTTGAATGGTGCATAGTAGTTTATTTTTATGGATAACACTTTGACACCTGTGTCATACAATGAACATATGTAAGGTAGCTTGTTTTGATGGAACACGTCATGACACCTATTCCATGCAATGAAGAAAGGTCAAGTAGCTAATTTTCATGGACAAGCTTCAGATGCTTATGCTTATGTTTGAATGGTGCAAGGTAGTTTATTTTCATGGATAACACTTTGAAACCTATGTCATACACTGGACAGATGCAAGGTAACTTATATTCATGGAAAACTTCATGACTTCTATCTCATGTAATGAAGAAATTATGCTGACTAGTCTTTGCTTTTATTCTTTTACGCCATATGCCAATATAAATTGCATAGTCTTTGGTTTGATCAGATCGTTGATCGAAACCACGATCTACCCCACATGATGCGAGTACTCTTAACTATTTCACCACAGGAGCGTTATTGCTTGTTGTAACTAAGCGTCTTATTTCTTTGGAATAGATATAGTATAAAATAAACATATTTGATTAATTAATTCAGTATTACACATTATGATAATACACATATAAGTGGAATAGATATACACATTTTTGTATATATGCAAAGCAGAAAATGCATTATGTACAGATAAATAATATGGTGATTGATATATAGAAACTTGTTCATGTCACAATAAATATATAATTTTTTTTAAATATTATTAGACTTGAATTTATATATATATATATATATATACAACCCCGCGGGAACCCCGTGTATAGAAATGGGACCGAGAGCTTCTTCGGCTTGAAGGGGCATCCGTCGGTTGTGCGGGATGTATAAATTCACAACCAACCCGTCCTTCGGACGAGACGTAAATTAAACCGAGGTCCCGTGTTGAGAGATTGCCATCCTCTTCGCACGTTAAAGAACCCAGTGTAACAGCTCATTATGAGCAGTATGCTCATGATGAGACCTGTTGTACTGGCTAAATTATCCGTCCCTCCCCATACACCTTTCCTTGTTTCGAGTCCCGTGGCGTTTAGCTTTTTAAATGTTCTCGTCCTGAATATAGCTGAAATATTGCTCGCTGGACGATAAACACCAACCAATCAATCAATCAATCAATCAATCATATATTTCATATCGAAATAACTTATTTTCATCCAGATTTTTCTCCATGTAAGCAAGGATTTATATATATATATATATATATATATATATAAATCCTTGGTGTAAATGAATGAATAGGAGTTTGCTATCCATTTCTTGGATAAATCTATCTAATTAAATAGATTTCCTCGCCTACATCCACCCCCTTTTTTTCGTTCAAAAATACTAATTACCAAGAATCTATCAAAACATGGTAAAAGGGGAATAACTGGCATAATCCTTTTAATGTATTATTAAGGTAGCTAATTTTCATGGCTATCATTTGGAACACCTTTGTGGTTTACGAAAATCTAGTTCCGAACGTCAAAAAGTAGCTAATAATTATGGTAGCTAATAATTATCAATCGTAACTACTCGGTCATTCTCGCTATCCTGCAAATAACTTCGTATGCATTAGGCGTATAAATCGCACTACTTTTCACATGTCAGTTACATGAAAGTTTGATAAAGTTATATTTTAAACAATTTTCTATATTTCAATTAAAGTTTTAATTAGTTTTGCATGATTAGATTTTACATAATATGTCTTCCATATTGGATTTTCGTGGACTATGTTTTTGTGCGGCTTAACTTCCGGCAAACAATTTAAGAAGAATTTCTACTATGTACGTACGAGGTTATTTGCAGGGTAGCGAGAATGGCCGAGTAGTTACGACTGAATAATTATAGGACACCGGTAAACTGAGAAACGGAAAGAAACGAAACGAAACGAAACGAAAACAAAATCCAACGAAATCTGTAAAGTAAGAAAACGAAATCCAACGAATTGAAACGATATCTGTAAAGTAAGAAAACGAAATTCAACGAAAAGAAACGACGAAATCTGTAAAGTAAGAAAAGAAAATATAACGAAAAGAAACGAAATCTATAAAGTAAGAAAACAATATCAAATGAAAAAAAGAACGAATTTTGTAAAGTAAGACAAGAATCGAAACGAAATAAACGTTTATTCTTTGTAAGCACTACTAGAGATATCCAATAAAATTACGTAACTCGACCTAAGCTACCTATCGAGACGTATCTTTACCTATGAATTTACCTATTGATTGAAAATTACAATAACATTCAGCATTCATTCAAATACTAGTATTCCACATCTCAGTATTTTCTATTTGATACCGACTGGATGCGCACTTCGGATTGATTTATTTATTGTTGTTTGTTTAACGTTCAGTCGCTAATATTTCATGCATAATCGGGACGAGAACAAGTTGAAAAAAATCAATTTGCAAAATACACAGGCGGGTATATACCCCATGCACAACAACACCAACACCCATAGTATTTCACGGAAAGACACAAGGGAAATACCGGTATCAGTTGCTAGACAAACAAAATTTTTAGTAGCCCAATCCTATCTAAGTAACTAAAATAAACCTCAATTTCTAGTAGCCCAGCCAAATTTTTTAGGGGCCTTGGGCAACTGGGCCCCTGCTAATTTCCATCCCTGAGTATTTGATGTTTTGATGGAGTAGTATGTCGTTAATTTTTCCTTTTTATGGGGGGTGTTTTTTTGCAAGTCTACATTTATATATCTCAATAGTGAAACGACCTTCACTCACAATACTACCCGATGTGCATATGTATAAGGCAGTATCATCAAATTTCAGGGTTGCATTTGTGGGCAGTTTTCCGAAGAAGAAATGTGGTGATGGGAATCGATGTTCGGTGGGTGTCCAGGGGGAGGAGGGATGTTGTTTCTTATCACAAATGGATGACAAGTCATAACTTTTTCGATTTTGGAGTTACCTGTTCAACTTTTATTTCACTTTGTCCGAATATAAGGAACACCGGGCTTTATTTTTATCTAGCTTTTGATTTTTTTAAACTTCGGAAAAATGGAGAAAATGTCTTTTCACAAGGACCAAAATAGCTTCCAGATGTAAAAATGCACCCTCTTTCGATTGAAAACTAATCTGATAGTATACATTCTTATATATATATCTTCGTAAAGTGACATTTTCCCTATATAAAGAATGAGGTTGTTATTAGAGCAGAATTTATTCAAATTCTACATTACTGATTAGTAGTGCACCTGATTTGTCGAAATCATTATTTTTCCAATAACAATTCATAGCTCGGCCGTCTTAGGTTTGTCGAAAATACTATTTTGCCAAAATAATGGAAATACTGAGATGCTGAATAAATGTCCACGAGACAACGATCCGACAAAACAGCAAATTACAAAGCCTCATTTATATACATAACGCCCAGCATTCTTGTCAAAATAAGTTTCATATTGGGTCCTATATCAATAACACCAATAGTTTACAAAAATCAAGTAAGTGGCTATGGTTTCTGGACTAAATTTTTCATGGTTTTCTCATACACTGTATTTCTCAACAATATGTTTTTAAGATACAGGGGCGTATCCAGGATTTCAGGTTAGAGTAAAAAAAAAAATAATAGGCGGGCTGAGCGAGGCGAGAAATTTTTTGGTATCAAGATTTCATGCAAAAATCGTATTTTTTCTATTTGTAGGGGGGCGTACGCCCCAAACCTCCGCCTGACTAGTAATCCATATATCTATTAGGATATTTTGAACCATTCATTTACAAAGCAAAAATTCTAACTTTTAGGTGGTAATCAGTTGGATTAGAGTCAAGGCCTCAATGTCCGCCAAATGTCAATGAGTTCCATTCAAACTCCATATTATTTCTAAGGACAATAATGTATGCTTTAAAACAATATATATACTTTACTGATCTATTCTAGGTCTACATGCCCGTGCCCAGACATTTTCAAATGGGTGTGATTCCTATGGAAAATTAGATTTTAGTGAATTTTCTCTACAGATTTAATATGCTCTTTTAAAACTGAGGCAGGGGGTATTTATTCAAATAAAACAATGTTTATCAATGTTTTGGTGAAATGGTTTAAAAAAACAAAAGTACATACGTTATCTATAAAACTTTTCAGTTAGTAAATTTCAGATAGTTAAACCATCGGACGTCTTGTTTTAAATTTTTACCTTAATATTCCTCATACGACATGTATCTGAAACAAAAATTCGCCTCTAAGGGACCAGTGCAAAAGGCCATGGGACAAAGATATTTTTGCAACTTTTTGTTTTCATGGGACCTCAGTCACGTTTTCTTGGAAGAATTTGGTAAAACCTATATTATTTTCATTGAAATTAGGCATGAGACATGTAGTTTTTTTCATAAATATTGAACCACATGCCTGTGTATTGAACATGGGACAAAGACTTTTTAAGAGGCAAAATTGAAATGCATCGGTCCCAACCTCTGATAAATTTTGCCTGGTCCCTAACTACCGAACAGCCCGTGCTTAGGGCACGTAGCTCCCAAAATGTGCACTTACTGACTTATCCCGTTAAAGAAAATATTAATTATATAGTTAATGTGCATAATTTTGACAGAGGACATTTTTCAAGATGTTGTTTTCCGAAAGCACTGTGCGAGTCACGGGCGTCATAAAGAATAGGCCTGAAGCAGATCTCGGCTTGTCGTAAAAGCCGATTAAGAGTACTTAGAGTCTGGCCGGGGGTCGGATGTTCAGCCCCCCCAGCACTAAGGTGTGTAACTTAGGTGACTCGATGGCTAAATAGGGTAGCCCTCGCTTCGGGAGTTGTCAGACTATTAGAGGAAAATCTTACCGCGGAACATAGTAGGCCAACGTGTGTGGAGGGTGCCACTCTTCATGCACGTATAAAAAATATCCCATCTGTAGATTTCGTAAGAGTATGCCCCTATGCTACCTTGGGGCCGCTACAGATGGCAAAATTGTCCGCCTCTATCCAGCTCTTCCCTTTTCCAGGCCATTGCAGTCAAAAATAGTTTTTCCTGTTTCTCATCCCAACCTCGCTTTTCTTTATCAATTTGATTTTTTTCAACTTGTTCTCGTCCCGATTATGCATGAAATATTAGCGACTGAACATTAAAACAAACAACAATAAATAAATCAATCCGAAGTGTGCATCCAGTCGGTATCAAATAGAAAATACTGAGATGTGGAATACTAGTATTTGAATGAATGCTGAATGTTATTGTAATTTTCAATCAAACTTAAATGTAGGATCCCGTGAGTCATGCTTCGTGACCATAGGTGAAGATACGTCTCGATAGGTAGCTTAGGTCGAGTTACGTAATTTTATTGGATATCTCTAGTAGTGCTTACAAAGAATAAACGTTTGTTTCGTTTCGATTCTTGTCTTACTTTATAGATTTCGTTTCTTTTCGTTATATTTTCTTTTCTTACTTTACAGATTTCGTCGTTTCTTTTCGTTGGATTTCGTTTTCTTACTTTACAGATTTCGCTTCATTTCGTTGGATTTCGTTTCTTACTTTACAGATTTCGTTGTATTTTGTTTTCGTTTCGTTTATTTTCGTTTCTCAGTTTACCGGTACCCCTTTGTGCTACGGTTGCAGAACAAAGTTCAGTCGGGAAACTGAACAAAACGACCTGATAATAAGACATTATTGCGATCGCGAGTATTCCGTTCAAGGCAAAGAAAAACAAAATAGCAATTTGCTTATTTCCGTCTAAGAAGTTCCTGTGTGTGTAAGAAATTTCCAGATTTCAAAAAGGAAATGCTTAAGATTTCTAAAGAGTCAAAAGACATTTTACCACGGGAAGTACGACAAAAACTGAGGGCAATGGGAATCGGCATTTAGCACATGAAAGTAAATGAAAGAGCACGATACTTCCAATTTATTATGTACTTTTAATAGTTTTATTTTATGCTTTTGCGCAAAGACACACCGGGATAATTTGGATTTTCTTTTGACAAATTAATAGCTACAAATGTCATTAAACTGATTTCATTTTGACGCATTTTTACTTATGCAACTACTTATATCAGAGCAATGGTATGATAGTCAATCCTTTTAAAGGATCCACTTTGTATCCTAGATCGTGACTATATTTGCGGTCGTTGAATAGATACATGCATGTCGTTACCTTATACATTGTATTTCGTAAAGGACCAACCCGCCTTCACCATCATGACCACTGTGTAGTGACTGAAGCCAGAATGTAGACTTCATTATATATATATTACACTATTATGTCTACTCATTTTTGTTTTGTTTGGGAGTATAGTTTTTGGCTTCTGAACAGCAATTGTTGTATGGTATTACATTGTTTTTGGCGTTTTCCAGTTTCACATTTATGATATTTGTGTTGAAGCGTCCCAACCGGACGACGGAAAGACAGATTAGTGTTTGTCTGGTTCGTTAAATGCAATTTCGACAGACGTCGCATGCAAATCAAAAGGACTGATTATCCTTTCGGAACACTTGATTCTTTCTGATTGGAAGTTCGTGTTGTTCAAGTATGTTTTATGTATTTTAGCTCACCTGGCTCAAAGGGATAGGTGAGGTTATGTCACAATGTTGCGTCAGTCGTCTGTCATCTGTATGATTGATTGATTGATTGACTGGTGTTTAACGCCACTTTCATCAATATTTCAGCTATATCATGGCGACCAGTTTTAGTGGTGGAAGAAGCCGGAGTACCCGGAGAGAACCATGCACCGATCATGGGCGAGCAACTGGTAAACTTTATGACTTGCGGTTTCGAGTCGAGTGCAACCTATTTTGTAATTTACAAATCTGGGCGCGAACCCACGCCGTATTGGTGATAGACTTGTATGAGTTGTTAAATCCAACGACCTAACTCATTGAGCAATCCCCCCCTCCTCCCGTCATCTGTAATCTTTTCTTATCTCAAAATATACTGGTCTATTGAACCCAAACTTTATAAGCATGGTCTAAAATTATCGGCCAAGACGAATTGCAATATTGCAGGAATGATGAATGGAAAATATTTTACAAACTTTCCTAAATTCATATTGATCAGACATTCAGCATTGCCACCAGAGGCAATAATAAGATGAGACAAACACCACAAGGAAACATACAAAAACAAAACAAAACAAAAACACTTAAAACTAAAGCTTGGACAATATACGAACTCTCATCAAAACCTATAGTCACATCAGGTGCTCCGGAAAGGTAGGCATGTTCTTCTTCGTCAGCGACACCCGTCATATTGCCTATTGGTCAAAGTTGGTGAAATCAAAATCAGTTGTGAAGAACGCCCGGGAAGAACGTCAAATGGTTACGAAATCATGGTAATTTGCGAAACAGGTATCCTCTAATTCACGATGGCGTACATAAAATTTACCGAGTGATGACTCTAATTTTCCTAGGCTTTACTTAACCCAGGGTAGCTTTTCTGACAGCAGTTGTCCTCTCTCTAGGAAGTCACTGCATTGGACACACACTTTAGCGTATCGGATCAATTTTGAATGTAGACACCATACGCCGATGACGCGGGTATATTTCTACCAAGAAAGGGAAAATTCACAATTGGAGGGTCAAAACCATATATTTTTACCCCCTCAAGAATTGGAGACAGCTATTGTCCCCTCTTGTCCTGATCTTCCTGTTCCGCCACCTATGTTCCAATTATGTATTTGGGATGGTCACGTGAAGCCTGATTGAAAATAGGATGTGATATCGTAGAAAAGATACGCTCAGGTCAATCCTTAATAAGGTCAGAGACATATGAAACCATGTATCTGATAATGTCTAGGTCAAGCATTTTAACTTTTTTACAGCTACTGATTATGAAGCTACTTTTGCAATAGCAAAGCAGACTGACATGTATAGTCTAATAGATTGCTAAAAGACTACATTTCAACCAATCTACTCAAGCGCAGTTCCAAACAATTTTAAATTAAACAATTAGTCTAATTTTCGACACTGATACACGTAATTTTTCAGTTTCCGAGAAAGGGTGTTCAAACCACTGGACCCTCCTCCCCCTCCTCTGGATCCGCCAGCGCTAACATTTTAAAGAATTAATATTTATTTACTATATTTACTGTATTGGTGCATGACTTTTGTTGACCTTTTTGAATTTTGCAACAGGAAAACATCCAAGCATAGATCTATAAATAGCCGAACAAACCACTCAATATTTCGTTGATTTTTATCCCTTCATTGATTGTTTTTTTTTTATCTTTTATGCTTTGTTTGATATATTTCGTTTCGCTTCTTCATTTTTCGTTTCGTTTCGTTGTATTTCGTTTCGTTTTGTGATACTTCATTTCATTTCGTTTCGTTTCTTCATTTTTCGTTTCGTTTCGTTTCATTTCGTTTCGTTTTCGTTTCTCGGTTTAGTAGTACCCTCAGAAAACAGAATACATGGTCGTATTATGGTTGGGTTTGTCGTTGTCATCAGTCAGTAAACACAATATATTGTCGTATTATGGTTGGGTTTGTCGTTCTTGTCGTCCGTCAATAAACACAATACGTGGTAATATTATGGATGGGTTTGTCGTTGTTGTCGTCCGTCAATAAACACAATACGTGGTAATATTATGGATGGGTTTGTCGTTGTTGTCGTCCGTCAATAAACACAATACGTGGTCGTATTATGGATGGGTTTGTCGTTGTTGTCGTCCGTCAATAAACACAATACGTGGTCGTATTATGGATGGGTTTGTCGTTGTTGTCGTCCGTCAATAAACACAATACGTGGTCGTATTATGGATGGGTTTGTCGTTGTTGTCGTCAGCCAGTAAACACAATATGTGGTTGTATTATGATTGGGTTGTCGTTGTTGTCGTCCGTTAGTAAACACAACATGTAGATGTATTATGGTTGGGGTTGTCGTTGTCTGTCAGTAAACATAAAATGTGGTCGTATTATGATTGGGTATATTGTTGTTTTCGTTCGTCAGTAAACATAATATATATGGTCGTGTTATGATTGGGTTTATTGTCAACGATAGGGTCAGAAAAGTTCAAAAAAATTATTAAATATTTTGGAACTTTTCTGACCCTATCGTTGAAGTTAATGCAGTGGTACGTCACTAGATACGATAACGTAACCCTCAGTCCGCTTTTGCTCCCAGCGAGGGTTACGAATCGGTCCCATTCAACGTATGGGAGCAGCGCCCGGAGTGATTCACACCGGGCGTTGTTTTTGTCCTAATTCCGTTGTAAGTGGTTGGAAAAATTAACGGGGGTGAAAGATAAATATATTTAGGTAAATCTTGAGGTGTTAGGTAAACGTTGCATCAATCCATGGTAGACTTATATCCATCTGAAAATTTAAATGCATGAAATCTTCTTTCTGTCCGACATTTTGTTTACAAGTTGCTATTTCACGTGCACTTGCCTGGTTTTGGAGATATCCTTATTTGGATCAATCGTAGTAATATATTATAGTAAAGTTTTCCATATTTGGCATTCAGATTCATATATGGATAGGCTCCTCCCATCACCAGAGTATACGTAAGGTGCCATGGCGGACAAGAAACAATTTTCGAATACTAAATCGATCGTGAAGGTAAGAAACAGGTATTGTAACACTTATTTCGTATCGCCATTACTTAAAAAGTGTAGGGAATAATAAGCTATAACCAGATATGCAAAAAGAAAGTTGAAATATTCACTTTACGAACATTTTAATTTGCTCCCATACGTTGAATGGGACCGATTCGTAACCCTAACTGGAGCACAAGCGGAATGAGGGTTACGTTATTGTATCTAGTACGTCACTTCCGTCATCCGTGGGTCCTTATACCAAACATTTGGCAATAAATGTGTGAAAATCTTAACTTGAATTCTGGAGAACTGAACTATCGTATGCACAAAACAAAACAGGGGCAAAATGATGCGTCTTTTAGGAATGGATATATGTCCTAGTTTGAATGACATAATGGAAATAAGGTGCAATAAATGTACTCGAAGCGAGCAGGGGTTCGATTATTAAACCTGCCGAGTTGCATGCCTTGTGGATTATTAGGGAACGACCATTTAACTTGAAAGGGGAGGGGGGGGGTATGTTTTTTTTCTAAAAACATATTCTGATTCCCAATGTTGCTGAAAAAAATATTCTGATTTTGGTGGAGGGAAAAAATATCTGATTCAGAGTTTTTGTCATATAACCTAATGTTAAATTCTGGAAAAAAATTTCGCCCTTCGCGCGACAAAAAAAAATATATATTCAAACTCTCGTGTAATCCGAAAAAAAAATCTGAACGAAACAAAAAACCATAACCCCTCCTGCAAGTTAAATGGTAGGTCCCTTAGTATCTATATAGGGTCGACACATGCAATTTGATGTTAACATAAGATTGTATGAATATTGACACGAACAAGTTAAAATAAGGAAGAAGAGATGAAATAATAAAGAAATAAAGAAATGTTATTGAAAATAAATTTGTAAACAGAAAGTTAGAATAAAGGGGGGTGGTAAGCCCGTGCCACGAGCGCCTGTGATCCATACTTATTAAATATAAACTATGGCCGATATAATTTGTGGACGAAACCTACTATGACCGAACCGGAGTTCGGACGAGACGTCTGGAAAGCGCAGGGACCAAGTAGTAGTAGAGCTTATATGTAATATGTATATATTCCGGTCAAAATGTGATTATTGATTCTTAAAACTAGTTGTGTAAAAATAATATTCATATAAAATATCTTTTTAATACAAATGTGTATAGAAAATATTGAAAAGTTGACCGGATGCAACGTCCACTTTCAACTATATGCTGATCGACCACTAACCCGAATAATCCAGTCGTTATATCACGCTCCCGCTGGTCACTATATACATTTAGAGGGCGCAGTATTGTTCGAGTTAATCGACCACTAATTCAAATTTGGTTGTGGTCGATCAGCTTATAGTTGATCGACCACTAATTCAAACTTTGGTCGGGGTCCGTCGTGGCCGTGATCGTATGGTAGTTGGATTTACAACTAACTATGCAAGCAGTGCCTATCACCACTAATGCTGTGGGTTCGAATCTCGATCAGGTCGAGGTGTACAACACTATGTGATAAAGTTTGTCAGTGACTTGCGACAGGTCGGTGGTTTGCAACCTCCAACTTTGGAATATGTTGTTAATTTACTTGAATCACATCAATTTGGTTTAATATATTATTCCAAGCTAATATAAAGGATCTTTTAAATTTCTTTTTTTAATTTATTATCACTATACTTTAAAATGAGTATATTAACATGGCCGTAAATCAGCCTTAGTTATGGAGGAGGCAGTTATTCAGGAGGGTATCTGGGGACAGCTCTGTCCCCAAAAGCTGAGCATTTCATGGTGCAAAATCCTTTATTTTGAGAAAACCCAAGGCTTATTTTGCGTCTAAGCTGAATAAGAGTTTCAGGAAAGTATGAATGAAAGAAAAACAGATATATTATACAATCATAGTCTTTTGTTGAGGTCAATACGAGTTTTTATGGACCTTAGAACTGGCTGAAGAGAATATTATAGTATTATTACGTGATGTTTTTCATATTGGCCTAGATATAGGTCCGAGGCCTGCTGTATTGGCCTGAGGCGCAGTCGAACGCCAATACAGCAGACCAAGGACCTATTAATAGGCCAATATGAAAAACATCACGTAATGATACCTTTATTAATTAACCAGTCCAATATCTCTCGGGATTTTTCCTTGCAATTGTCGATATGTCTAGCGGATTCCGATCTAGTTGTTATTGGACTGACTGGAATTGGGCCAATACGGAAAATATCCGTACTGGACTGGTTTTTGCCTTATTGGCCCAATGGAATTTTTATATTGTATTGACAGATTTGATCATATAATGGCTAATAAATCAAAGTTAATTAATAATATAGTATTATTACGGGATGTTTTTCATATTGGCCTAGTTATAGGTCCAAGGTCTGCTGTATTGGCCTGAGGCGCAGCCGAACGCCAATACAGCAGACCGAGGACCTATAACTACGTCAATATGAAAAACACCACGTAATGATACCTTTATTAATTAACCAATCCAATATCGTTCGGAACTTTTCCTTGCAATTGTCGAAACGTCTAGTGAATTCCGATCTAGCTGTTATTGGACTGACTGGAATTGGGCCAATACGAAAATATCCGTATTGGACTGGTTTTTGCCGTATTGGCCCAATGAAAGTTTTTATATTGTATTGACAGATTTGACCATATATAGGCTAATAAATCAAAGTTAATTAATAATGATTTCTAAGGTCCACAAAAACTCGTATTGACCGATACAAAAGACTGTAATTGTTTTATTACATTAAAATGAAAAGTGAAAGTGAAAGTGAAACCAAGTCAATACGAGTTTTAATCAAACAATATCAAATTTTACGGAATATCAGGTGACAGCATGATAGCCAATAAAATTGTTTAAATAAAATCATTATCTAATAATATAAATTATTCACTAAAAGAAAAACAATAAGATGACAAAAAACAACACTTTCTAGTAAAAAAAAGCGCGGCTGATGAAAAGTCAAGTCTATTCCAGCTGTTCATTAACTTGCTTGACATTAAAAGCGCGGCTGATGAAAAGTCAAGTCTATTCCAGCTGTTCATTAACTTGCTTGACATTAAAAGCGCGGCTGATGAAAGGTCAAGTCTATTCCAACTGTTTATTAACTTGCTTGACATTAAAAGTGCGGCTGATGAAAGGTCAAGTCTATTCCAACTGTTCATTAACTTGCTTGACATTAAAAGCGCGGCTGATGAAAGGTCAAGTCTATTCCAACTGTTCATTAACTTGCTTGACATTAAAAGCGCGGCTGATGAAAAGTCAAGTCTATTCCAACTGTTCATTAACTTGCTTGACATTAAAAGCGCGGCTGATGAAAGGTCAAGTCTATTCCAACTGTTCATTAACTTGCTTGACATTAAAAGCGCGGCTGATGAAAGGTCAAGTCTATTCCAACTGTTCATTAACTTGCTTGACATTAAAAGCGCGGCTGATGAAAAGTCAAGTCTATTCCAACTGTTCATTAACTTGCTTGACATTAAAAGCGCGGCTGATGAAAGGTCAAGTCTATTCCAACTGTTCATTAACTTGCTTGACATTAAAAGCGCGGCTGATGAAAAGTCAAGTCTATTCCAACTGTTCATTAACTTGCTTGACATTAAAAGCGCGGCTGATGAAAGGTCAAGTCTATTCCAACTGTTCATTAACTTGCTTGACATTAAAAGCGCGGCTGATGAAAAGTCAAGTCTATTCCAACTGTTCATTAACTTGCTTGACATTAAAAGTGCGGCTGATGAAAGGTCAAGTCTATTCCAACTGTTCATTAACTTGCTTGACATTAAAAGCGCGGCTGATGAAAGGTCAAGTCTATTCCAACTGTTCATTAACTTGCTTGACATTAAAAGCGCGGCTGATGAAAGGTCAAGTCTATTCCAGCTGTTCATTAACTTGCTTGACATTAAAAGCGCGGCTGATGAAAAGTCAAGTCTATTCCAACTGTTCATTAACTTGCTTGACATTAAAAGCGCGGCTGATGAAAGGTCAAGTCTATTCCAACTGTTCATTAACTTGCTTGACATTAAAAGCGCGGCTGATGAAAAGTCAAGTCTATTCCAGCTGTTCATTAACTTGCTTGACATTAAAAGCGCGGCTGATGAAAAGTCAAGTCTATTCCAACTGTTCATTAACTTGCTTGACATTAAAAGCGCGGCTGATGAAAAGTCAAGTCTATTCCAGCTGTTCATTAACTTGTTTGACATTAAAAGCGCGGCTGATGAAAAGTCAAGTCTATTCCAACTGTTCATTAACTTGCTTGACATTAAAAGCGCGGCTGATGAAAGGTCAAGTCTATTCCAACTGTTCATTAACTTGCTTGACATTAAAAGCGCGGCTGATGAAAGGTCAAGTCTATTCCAACTGTTCATTAACTTGCTTGACATTAAAAGCGCGGCTGATGAAAAGTCAAGTCTATTCCAACTGTTCATTAACTTGCTTGACATTAAAAGCGCGGCTGATGAAAAGTCAAGTCTATTCCAACTATTCATTAACTTGCTTGACATTAAAAGCGCGGCTGATGAAAAGTCAAGTCTATTCCAACTGTTCATTAACTTGTTTGACATTAAAAGCGCGGCTGATGAAAAGTCAAGTCTATTCCAGCTGTTCATTAACTTGCTTGACATTAAAAGTGCGGCTGATGAAAGGTCAAGTCTATTCCAACTGTTCATTAACTTGCTTGACATTAAAAGCGCGGCTGATGAAAGGTCAAGTCTATTCCAACTGTTCATTAACTTGCTTGACATTAAAAGCGCGGCTGATGAAAAGTCAAGTCTATTCCAGCTGTTCATTAACTTGCTTGACATTAAAAGCGCGGCTGATGAAAGGTCAAGTCTATTCCAACTGTTCATTAACTTGCTTGACATTAAAAGCGCGGCTGATGAAAAGTCAAGTCTATTCCAACTGTTCATTAACTTGCTTGACATTAAAAGCGCGGCTGATGAAAGGTCAAGTCTATTCCAACTGTTCATTAACTTGCTTGACATTAAAAGCGCGGCTGATGAAAGGTCAAGTCTATTCCAACTGTTCATTAACTTGCTTGACATTAAAAGCGCGGCTGATGAAAAGTCAAGTCTATTCCAGCTGTTCATTAACTTGCTTGACATTAAAAGCGCGGCTGATGAAAAGTCAAGTCTATTCCAGCTGTTCATTAACTTGCTTGACATTAAAAGCGCGGCTGATGAAAAGTCAAGTCTATTCCAGCTGTTCATTAACTTGCTTGACATTAAAAGCGCGGCTGATGAAAAGTCAAGTCTATTCCAGCTGTTCATTAACTTGCTTGACATTAAAAGCGCGGCTGATGAAAAGTCAAGTCTATTCCAACTGTTCATTAACTTGTTTGACATTAAAAGCGCGGCTGATGAAAAGTCAAGTCTATTCCAACTGTTCATTAACTTGCTTGACATTAAAAGCGCGGCTGATGAAAGGTCAAGTCTATTCCAACTGTTCATTAACTTGCTTGACATTAAAAGCGCGGCTGATGAAAAGTCAAGTCTATTCCAGCTGTTCATTAACTTGCTTGACATTAAAAGCGCGGCTGATGAAAAGTCAAGTCTATTCCAGCTGTTCATTAACTTGCTTGACATTAAAAGCGCGGCTGATGAAAAGTCAAGTCTATTCCAGCTGTTCATTAACTTGCTTGACATTAAAAGCGCGGCTGATGAAAAGTCAAGTCTATTCCAACTGTTCATTAACTTGTTTGACATTAAAAGCGCGGCTGATGAAAGGTCAAGTCTATTCCAGCTGTTCATTAACTTGCTTGACATTAAAAGCGCGGCTGATGAAAAGTCAAGTCTATTCCAACTGTTCATTAACTTGCTTGACATTAAAAGCGCGGCTGATGAAAAGTCAAGTCTATTCCAGCTGTTCATTAACTTGCTTGACATTAAAAGCGCGGCTGATGAAAAGTCAAGTCTATTCCAACTGTTCATTAACTTGCTTGACATTAAAAGCGCGGCTGATGAAAAGTCAAGTCTATTCCAACTGTTCATTAACTTGCTTGACATTGTCAAAATCAAGAGCGATCTTGCGGTGCCCAGATGCGTCCTATTTTTTAGTACTGAAGTGGTATTTATTTCGACCATTGTGTCACTTCCATGAATATGTAGCATCAAACGACTGCACAATCTTGATGACGCGCCTTTACAAAGTTACCCAAGCTATAGGGAAGCCCTATAATCTGGGAGTCAAAAATTCCAATCATCATAAGGATTGATGGGGAAGCCCTATTAATCTCTTATCGAAGAAAATGAATCATCAGAGTATGATGGCGGCACATCTGGCCAGTTTAACCCCCATCGTAAAATCCAAAACCGCTAACAAAAGACAAAGAGTTGGCAGCAATACATGCCCGAAATGTGACGTCACACTCAAACAAGAACAGGAATGCATATCATGTTGTGTTTGTGAGCTCAATTTCTGCATTGAATGCATTTAACATTTCGCCAGCTCTATTATCAACCCTAAAAGAGGATACTACCCAGAATATAAAATGGACATGTAATGATTGTAAACAAAACTTTCCATGCATGACAGGTCTATCAAAACAACTGAAAACAATCTAAAAAAAACACACAGCAGAATATCCAAGATAGAAAGAAAAATGGAAGACATTAACACTGACATAGGGTTTAGAGTAAAAACGAGGTCGCGTCACTAAAAACAGGGTTGGTAGATGAGGTGAAAACGGAAATAAAATCTTCTCTACAAGATGAGGTGAAAACGGAAATCAAATCTTCTCTACAAGATGAGGTGAGAAAAGAACTGTACGAAATTGAGGATCAAAGACAAGGAAGCAGGTCAAATCGGCCCCAAACCAAATCGGCCCCAGTCAAATCGGCCCCAAGTCAAAATTATTGAAGAATTAAAACTGTCTAGTAAGTACAGTTATGTTTTGTACCAGTAAATGTTTACCATTGATACGAAAATAAACTAAATATAAACGTCTGACTACATTGTATATCTAGCAGGTAGCATCCCAAATTGCCGAATCCAATTAGCCGATATGGATATGTGAACAATAATTAAATAAATACAAATTTTTTTGTTTTGTAAATACGCCCGAAAGTTGTTTGGAGTTAATCAATTGCTGATCATTTATTAAAATCTACCATAATCACCTAGCTTGGATATTGTGGTTATAGTACTAGTTCATTTTTAGATTACCGAAATCATCAATCAGTTCTAAATAATTTGCTATTTAGCGACAATTTTCGGCACTATTTTTCTTTCTTCCTTAGTAAAGCTCTAAAAAACCATTTACTTATTTGTATTTTTTTCCATTGTTCTCCAATTGTTTGAGTAATGAGTATCGGCGTCTCCTATTCAACAATCAGTATGCATTTGATTGTAATTTTTCTAATTAAAATTGTGCGAAAAATTACTGCTTTCAATAAAATATGTACACATCATCAATATTTTTTTTTAAATGAAAAATAATATGATGAAATTTTGTAATTTTTAAAAAAAATCGCCAATATGGAAGTCGGCAATATGGGATTCGGCAAAATGGAATCGGCAATCTGGTATTCGACAATCTGGTACTAATTCATCTAGCCATGCTTAAAATAATCAATGATCTTGCCGATAAAATTTCAGTGTCTGCA
Source organism: Bathymodiolus septemdierum (assembly GCA_963383655.1). Taxonomy (NCBI): domain Eukaryota; kingdom Metazoa; phylum Mollusca; class Bivalvia; order Mytilida; family Modiolidae; genus Bathymodiolus; species Bathymodiolus septemdierum. Next base: position 22,562,205 of record OY726527.1, on the reverse strand, counting down.
TATATATAATGCAAGTTTCCTCCATGTACTTTGGCCATGAGGAGGACTTTAATTTCATTTTGTTTAGTCATTTCCAGTCTAAATGTCCTTTAGGCACCGGCCCTTGATGACCTCTGTATATGAATGGCATTGTTCTCATGCATGTACGAGTGCATTGGTCATGGGGAGGACGCTGGATTTGCCTTCTGTCATTGAATTAACGCCTTGTAAATATAAAAGGGTTTATTTCTATTTCGGTGTTCAGAAGAAATTATTTTTTATTTATTTATTCTTTTTTCATTTTTATTTTTTGGGGCCGATTTGACTTTCATTTTGAGGCCGATTTGACTTGGGGCCGATTTGATTTGGGGCCGATTTGACTGGGGCCGATTTGACTGGAAATCAAAGACAAGGAGCACTTAACTTAATAGTATTTAATCTACCAGAATGTCAGAGTAGGATAAGTTCTGAAAGAACAAAGTATGACAATGCAAAATATATGGAATTATGAAAAGTAATTGGTGTTGATGAACCTGATCTGAAAATAGCTGTCAGACTAGGAAATCCGAAAGAAGGGGTAGTCAGACCTTTGAAAGTTGTCATGAATAACGAAAAACACAGAAAAAACATCCTAGACAATGCTTCCAAGCTAAAACAACTGCCTCATACAAGTGAATTTGTTAAATGTATAATAGCCAAGGACCTTACCGTGGGACAAAAGGAGTTAAACAAGAACAGAAGAGAACACAAAAAAAGAGATAAAGCAAAGAGTGCCAAAAAAACCCGAAACTATCTGATAACCCATATGATGAGGAAACAATATGTCATGTAACCTCAAAAATAGTAACACCAGTTACTATTGAAAATGTCTACCTACAAAACATGGACCGACTAGACATGTCATACCACCAATATCAATCTCAACCCATACTGGCACCTATATGTCGTTTTGAGGCACCTAGCGATCACATCATGAACATGCTACATGTACCTGAAATGAATGAGACGAATGATATAGGGGATGATACAGTTATTGGAGGTATAAAATCACAATTACAGCCGCAATCGAAATTGTAGAAGAAACTGAAAGTTCAAAAAATTCAGTTTTAATGTTTTAGATACCACTGTAAATAGTGCACAGTTTTCAGTAATGTATACAAATGCTGATAGTCTTTTTTAACAAGTTTGGTGAACTCCAGACACTTATTTCCGAGAAGAAATATGATATTATAGCCATAACAGAGATATTTCCTGAAAACCAAAATTTAGACTACAATGACAATTTATGGAATATACCTGGATATACTTTTCACTATCCAACACAAAAAGTATTCACTGCCAAGGGGTGTATTATCTACACAGAGGTTACATTAAAAGCCTACCACATTGAAAGCCGGGTAATGGATTACACTGAACATTTACAAATTGGAATACAAACTACAGACGGACCCAACCTATTGGTTTCATGTATTTACAGGAGCCCTAGTACAAACAATGACGCATGCGTAGGTGAACTATCAGAAATATACCTGGATATACTTTTCACTAGTCAGACCTCACTTGGAATATGGCAGTGTGGTTTGGTCAGTCATAAAAAAAAGAGGCAATACTAATAGAAAATGTACAAATGAGAGCCAATAGACTTGTAAAGACTTGTAAAGAGATACAACACTTGGAGATAGACTAAGAAACTTAATTGGGCCTTCCAACTCTTCAGTACAGAAGGATTAGAGCTGACCTAGTTGAAACATACAAAATCATCAACAATGTCGACAAGGTAGACTGTACCAACATATTTCCAATCAGAAAAACAAATACTAGAGGTCATAAACATAAAATATTTAAAAAACACTAGAACAAATAGGAGGAAATACAGTTTTTGACAAAGAGTCATGAACCATTGGAACTCATTACCAGATAAAGTAGTTGAAGCCAGTAGTGTAAATAGTTTTAAAAGTTCAATAAATAAACATTGGTGAGAATACATGTAGCCCATGTAGCCGTTGAAATGTGTTCCCGACTTTTATGGACCGGAAGCTGGGATAAGCGGAAACTCACTTGAGATGGATCATAGAGGCTGAGCCTATAATAGATCTCGACGACAAGGTAAACAAGGTAAAGGTAAATATCGGTTTTTACCTCTCAGACGTTTCGCACGATATTGCGTCCAGTGAAAATTGGTGTCAATGTCTTGATAAAAAAGTCCAGGATTTCAGTGTTGTAAAGCAAATTCAAATATGCGTATATCTAAATCAAGCCTAAAGCAACGCGCTTCTGTCCGACTATTATTCCTAAGTTCCTGATAATTTATTCTAATTATTTCAGTGTTCAAAGTTGTACTCTTACGCTAATATTTTGCTGTCCGACGTAACAGTTTGAAGTTGGTTTCTCGGTAAACTCGACTCCGAAATGCGCGCAATTTGACATTCCAACTCTATGTAATGTGTTTATTGTGACGTCATATCCGTTTGGTTGTCGGTTGATGAAATCGGACAAGACAAATCCAGTCTCGACATCTGTCCGAACTCATAAACAGGTAAGACAACCCTCATTGTGCAAGTATTTAAACAAAAACAGACACATATTATTTCTTTTTTACTACAAGAAAGTACCCATAAAACAGATAACATCTATAGGTAAAATGCTAAAATCGAGTTTTCCTTTTTGCGATAATGACCAAATTGCTAGCCCGGGGTTCTATGGTACCGCGGTACTTAATGCTTAACATCTGTGTAACGTAACTAGTTTTCGGAATTAATTTAAAAATGTTATATTTTATTCCCCGGTATAGAAACCTATTTTCTCCCACAATTCATTTTATTCTTTGAATTTGTTTAAAAATACATCGTAACTTTTCCTTATGAAAACGCCGATGTACCTCCCAGAAATGGTTTCCTATGATATCGCGGTAATTGCAAAATTAATGTTATGGGACACAATGTTTGACAAATCAAGACATCGTTTATAAATACTAAATCAAGGTGAATATCTGGCAAACTTATACCATCAAGAAAATCTTGATAATTTATCACATTATTTAATAAAGTAAAGTTTCTTTGAAATAACAAATGTAACGAAATTGAGTCAATTTGATGTAACGTTATGTTGGTTAAACTTTGAGGGATATCGTCTACCAGCTGCGTAATTTTTTCGACTAAAAAAGCTGACTATCGTTACCGGAAGCTAATTAATTATGCACTGATCTGGGCGAGACCAACTCTATTTATTTATCTATTTTTATGTCAGTAGCCCGGATGCTGCAGCATGGATATTGAGGTAAGTTTCTATAAAAGTTGAGGAAAAAAAGCTATTTGCGAACCGATTGTATCTAAAAGACGTAGAATAAATAATTTCTGTATCAAGAATAGATTTTCTTTGATGAAAACTACATGCCTTAACAGATTCAGACGATATTTCCACGATAACCATTGAAAACATGCCAGGAGGCACCCCATGGGGACAAGCTCAACTACGTATTTTCGATCGGAAATTTTTGCCGGCGTTAAATATAACTAAATTAGTTTTTTTCTTCTTATAAGGTATGAAGTTGTTCCCCGAGATTTTGATACATGTGTTAAATTAGCCAGTTTTACCGACAATATGAAAACAGAGACATACATGTAGAACACAGTGAAATACATGTCTGATGAAAACGAATGACGTAGCCAGTGTTGTTTTATTTGTTAATTGACTGGAATGTTTCAGACAAATTTGGGCTGGATTAGAAACAAAAGAGACCTTACTTCTAGTTCCACAAGACAGTTGCTGCAAAATAATATGGGACTAACCATTTACCTTGAAGGGGGCTGTCACGTTTTTTTCCGTAGAAATGTTTTTTTCAGACGCCACAGAAATCATATTTTCTTATTTTCCGGCGAAGTGCCAATCTAATTAAAACAAGGTGAACTGTGATCTAATGCTCACTTATGATACCCCTGCCACTTCCCATGATATAGGGTACCTATATGAAGCTTGTGACCAAATACCAGATTTCTGCCATCAATAGTTGTTGAGAAAAATGTGCATATACGTTCAATGTGGATAAAAACCAACTAAGTCGGCAAACAAGAAGTAGGAATCTGATGGTTCCAAAAACGCTTCCCACGATATGGCATACCTATGTGAAGCTTGTGACCAAATATCAGATTTCTGCCATCAATAGTTGTTGAGACAAATGTGACGAAAAATATTTTGGAAGGACGGATGGACAGAGGTAAAACAGTATACCCCCCTGCCCCTTCGAGGGGGGGGGAGGTATAATTAGATCTAAAATAGGGAGCAAGTGCGTAGATCTAATTTTAATTAGATTGGCGAAGTGCTGGAATAATTTTTTTTCTTCAAAATTTTGTATATGATTATACTGTGAAAATAGCAAGTATATGATTATACTGTGTAAATGTCAAGTCGGAATATATTTTTTTCTTCAAGATTCAGAATCAAAATATTTTTTTAGGAAAAAAAACATAAAATTAAAATTGAATAGCTTGAGGGGTAAATTGATAAAAAAAAAATTGCAAGACCAAAATGGTTCTCCCATATACCAACAAAAAAAAAAAAAACGAAATAAAACTGTGGTCATAAGAAAGTCCCACGAGAAAATCTTTCCTTCCAAAATAAGACTTTTTTTTATTTCTCTAAACTGAATTTGTGCAAACTATTTCACTTATAATGAATTATATTTCTTTTTTAAATAGAGCTCATTTTTCTAGATGAATGTATAACCATATGTCTTTACTCTGTTTTTATTAAATCTCTTGTCTTTATTACAGGACTTTGATCGGATTGTCCTTGATGAGGCAGTGTTGGGGGTTGCTAGAATGTTTCGAGAGGAACTTGTAGTAATGCCCCATGACGAGGATTACAACAGATCCAATAGGTATGCAGCCAACCGCCAGTATACCATTTGGGCACATGGCCGACTTGGAGCTGGGATCAGACGTGTGATCCCAAGCTGTTGTACTTGGAAAATTAGGGACAAGTATCCTGATCTATATGGACAATACAAGGGTTTCATTCCTAGACGATTTAATTAAAACTTGTTCATGAAATATTTTGTATTTTATCCCATATACCCTAATGATAAAGTTTACCACTTGCTTCCCTATGGTCGGTGGTTGTCCGGGTACTCTGGCTTCCTCCACCACTAAAACTGTTCGCCATGATATAGCTGAAATATTGCTGAAAGTGGCACTAAAACACCAAAAATAAAAAATAAATCAATCCTAATGAGTTGTTAATTTCACAAGTTGGTCAGTTGGAATTGTAAATTTAATTTGAAAGTTTTGCCATCTTATTATTATTTTTTGTTCCATCAGCACTGACAACTTCTTCTAAAATGGACTGACAGTCTTTTATATAATTCAAAACCAAACTTGGCAGAGATGTTTTCTATGAGGTCCTACACAAGAGTTGCTACTTTTGTGCAGATTCGTCAAAAAACATGGCCACCATATGACTTTGAAAATTCTGATTGATCGATTTTCAAGAAACTTCTTCTCAAGAACCGCTGAAGGGATTGAATTGAAATCTGGTATATATGTTCCTATGAATGTCTTTAACATGTGTTGTTACTGTTTGCGCCATTTGAAAATTCAAAATGGCCACCAGCGGAGGTCAAAGTTTGTATTGAAACCCTTTGGGAAACAACATTTTCATCTTCTTCTTGAGAACAGCCGAACAGAATTTAACCAAACTTGGCAGAGATGTTTCTTGTGAGGTCCTAAAAAGTTGTCCTGGTTTGTACTAACTAGACCAACACACTGAGTGCTATCATTATTGTGCATTGGACAATTTGTAATGCCCATTATCCTGAATTGGGTACTTTTCTGCTCTAAATGTGCAGAACTTCTGTTAGACCAGGAAAAACAAAGAGTGACAATCTAAATTCATTTTATGCGACAATATAGTCAATTGTTTTGTCTTGGTCTTCAAATCTGGATTTCTGAGATGCTACAATATTATCCTGAGTTGGAGGTTGTGGAATTGGTGCAAGATGGACCGAGATTCTTCTGGGATCATCTACTTCCAACTGCACACGTTAATTCATTCCTTCATTATCTTGCAGTCTCATACAAATGATGACCCTTAATAGTCTTGGAACATAGGAATATGACTTGTCAGCTTTAACAGGCTGCACAGACCATCTAGCTGTCTTTTTGTTGTAACTTCTCTGCCACCTGAAGTAGAAAAATACATACAATGTAATTCACAAGAATAAAACAATAGAATTGAGATTATGATCTATGGAGCCCTAACTTTCAATTCAAGATGAATATCTCGAATATATAGTGAATGAGCAACTAAACATATCATTACAAGTCCACTTTATGAAGGATTTGAGTGATTTGTAGACAGATTTTAGGTTGTGGTCATCCCTCAAGAAGTTCTACAGCAGGCATCACGAGCTGGTCAATGGTTACAGGGTGTCTGTTACCCAAATCAGAACTGATCTTCATTTGTTGTTGATGTCTTTCCCTTCATCGGATGGGACTTCTACCGAACTTGACCATGGACAACGCAGCGGGTTTGCGACTTTCGATTGACCCTTCTGAAGCCTATGATCAAATATCAGATTGCTGCCATAAATAATTACTGAGAAAAATGTTATGAACATCTTGGGACGAACGGACGGACAGAGGTAAAACAGTATACCCCCCCCCCCCTTTTTCCAGTGGAGCGGGGGTATAATAAAGCTCCTATGATCATGCATGGTTCTGTTATTAGGACAAAATTTCAAGTATGTAAGTTACAACTGAAACATATGAAATTAACATGACAAACCTTAGAGTGAAGTTGAGGCTAGGTTCAAAATCTCCATCGTCAGAATCATCACCAACATCACTGCCCTCTTCAGTAATATCTATTGAGAGACTGTAAGAATAAAAAATAATTGTTTATTACAGTACGAAACAAATTTTGTTATATGGTTCTGATGTGCAGCTGTATAACGAAAAAGCTTTTCAAAATAATATTAAATCTATATACATGTATCCAGCACACATCTACACAACCCAATATAAAGAGACAAAATTACATCAAAGTTCCAGGAAAAAATTTGGTGCGCCAGAGGTGCGTCAATTCTGTCCCAGTTTGGTTTCATTCCCGTAAGTAGCTAAGGAGGACTGGCCATTTCAGCTTGTGGATTGATGAAAATGTAACGATGACGCAGAAGCCAACATGATCCCTATATAATATAGCTACTAGTAGTATCACTATGCAAGCCACAATAATTAATAGGAAACTGTTATACAAGTGACTGTGTTGAACAATATTGACAATGTTACCTATAAACATAATGTAGAATATGTCTAATCTTTAACAAAATGAACATACTCAAATGGGTTTACAAATGAACTCGATTTCTCCAGTTTCATCCGTTTCGTTGAAATGTGATGGCTGCTCATTTCTTCTACTCTAGAAATACCTTGGTCAGAATATCTAAATCAAAAGTACAAATATCAATGACTACAAAATCACATTTGTCTGAAATTACCAGTTTTTGTAGTAATTTGCCTAAAAAATTAAGATAATTTTACAAAAACCTGCATGATTTTAACACAGACATGGGCCGTCGGTCTACTGTTAAATTCACACACTGTGAAACATGCAAATTGCTATGGATCTTCACATTATTTCTTAAAAATTTTGTTTATAAATCATACTTACAAGATCCAAACTAAACAAGGGCAAAGCGTGGCGTATCCCCTCGCCTAAAAAATTGACCCGGTGACCTTGACCTTTGACTTTGAAAATCAATAGGGTTCCAGATTCTCTTAAGGACTAAGTATGTACCAAGTTTGGTCAAAATCCATTGAAGGATGTTGATTCTAGAGTGTTCACAAGGATGTTACGTGGTAACATTTTGACCCGGTTATCTTGATCTTTGACCTATGAGGCTATGACCTTGAAAATCAATAGGGTTTCGGTTATCTTAAGGACTAAGTATGTACCAAGTTTTGTCAAAAATCCATTGAAGGATGTTGATTCTAATGTTCACAAGGATGTTATGCGGTAAAAATTGAGCCTGTGACCTTGATCTTTGACATACGACCTTGAAAATCAATAGGGTTCCAGATTCTCTTAAGGGCTAAGTATGTACCAAGTTTGGTCAAAATCCATTGAAGGATGTTATGCAGTAAAAATTTGACCCTGTGACCTTGACCTTTGACCTTGAAAATCAATAGGGTTTCAAATTCTCTTAAGAACTAAGTATGTACCAAGTTTGGTCAAAATCCATTGAAGGATGTTGATTCTAGAGTGTTCACAAGGATGTGACGGACGGACGGACGGTAGCATTACTATATCCCTTCACAACTTCGTTGGCGAGGGGATAAAAAGCAGTTCAAATGACAATTCTTTAAATAGAAAGCCTTTATATGAAAAATACATATTGATTTCCCTCTATCATGTCTATGTTGATAATTCTAAGATAGTAAAGTATAATTTTGGCTCCCTGAACTAAAAATTATGTCCAAAATTGTTGAAATGTAGTAAAAAAACTAGTTAATGTAATGTTTTTAGAATAGTCAAGAAATAAACTTGGTTTGCATAAGGAAATTGAAAACGATTTTCATTTAGTCATAGTCTAAAATATGCAGTTCAGGACATTTCAGTAAAATTTTATAGTCACATATATAGAAAAGTTTCTGAAACTTGCAAATTTCTATGGATCTTCATATTATTTTTTAAAAACCTTGTTTATGTATCATACTTACATGATCCAAACTAAAAATGCTACTGAAATGACACTTATTTAAATGGAAAGCTTTTTATATAAAAGATACATACTGATTTTCCACTATGGTGATAATTCACAGACAGGAAGATATAATTTTGGCTCCCATAACAAAGTTTTATGTTCAAACTGGTTGAAAAGTACATTTAACCTTATTTATGTAATGTATTTCCAGTACCCAAGATATAAACTTGTTTGCATAAAGGAATTGAAAATGATTTTCATTTAGCCATGGTCTAAAATATGCATTTTAGGACATTTCTGAAAATTTCAGTAAAATTTTGTAGTCATATATAAAAAAAGTTCTGAAACTTGAAAATTTCAATGGATATTCATATCATTTCTTCAAAACCTTGTTTATAATTATATATTATACTTACAGGATCCAAACTAAAAGTGCAATTGAAATGAAGCTTCTTTAAATAGAAAGCTTTTATTTGAAAAATACATACTGATTTTCCATTATAGTGATAATTTGCAGAAAGTAAGGTATATACTTTTGGTTCCCAAAACTAAGTTTCATGTCCAAGTTGTTGAAATTTAATAAAATTAAAAGCCTAATTATATGTTGCATATCAAAGAAATAAATTTGCTTGAATAAAAAGAACTTTATAGGGTTTTCATTAAGCCATGTACAGTTTTAATTCTGGCATTAAAAATGAATTGATTCGATATTTTTTTTTAAATTGATAATAATAAACTGCATTGCCATTGATACCATTTTTGCACTCCCATTTCCCCTTTGCTGGCCTCTTAAAATTTGTGTTTGTTTACCTCGCAAATACGGCCGTTTTATGCTACTCATTGACAATAATTTGCTGTTGCCAGGTGCAAAATTACATATATTGATTAATATCTACCGAAAATGATCATAGGCATCATCATAAATTCATAAAATATGAAAAACGATTGAGAAAAGAAGGCAACATGCTCGGCTTACCTATCAACAATAATCAAGCACTTCCTTGAGTTCGCACCATCCAACGGCAACGGTCCAACTGATCCCCAACATATATCCTGCATTTGTTCCATTTGGAAGATACTTCACTTCTATTCCTCTTTATCTCTGAATCCGTCAAAGTCCGCTTTCTTCCACGCGTTGACAGTTTCTTTTTTGCCCATGAACCACATGTTGTTTATTGTTTCTAAACAGTGTGCATGCTCAAGACGTATTCACATAGAAGGCCATATGAATAGATTTGAATATTGTCATCCAGACAATAATTCTTATAACGATAGTTTTGGGTCTTTTTTGTCAAAAAATCGTATCTTTTGCAACATAACTCGGTGTTAATCTTCATTTTATGAAGGTCAGTACGGAAATCGACAATAATTTTGGGTATGAAAAAATTACGCAGCTGGTAGACAATATCCCTTTAAAGACCGTGTTAACTGACAACTAGCTAGGAAGGTAGAATTCGGTGGTTAAAGACAGTGTTAACAGACAACTAGCTAGGACAGTATAATTTGGTGGTTAAAGACCGTGTTAACTGACAACTAGCTAGGAAGGTAGAATTTGGTGGTTAAAGACAGTGTTAACTGACAACTAGCTAGGACGGTAGAATTTGGTGGTTAAAGACAGTGTTAACAGACAACTAGCTAGGAAGGTAGAATTTGGTGGTTAAAGACCGTGTTAACTGACAACTAGCTAGGATGGTAGAATTTGGTGGTTAAAGACAGTGTTACCTGACAACTAGCTAGGACGGTATAATTTGGTGGTTAAAGACAGTGCTACCTGACAACTAGCTAGGACGGTATAATTTGGTGGTTAAAGAGTGTTAACTGACAACTAGCTAGGACGGTATAATTTGGTGGTTAAAGACAGTGTTAACTGACAAATAGCTAGGACGGTAGAATTTGGTGGTTAAAGACAGTGTTACCTGACAACTAGCTAGGACGGTATAATTTGGTGGTTAAAGACAGTGTTAACTGACAACTAGCTAGGACGGTAGAATTTGGTGGTTAAAGACAGTGTTAACTGACAACTGACAACTAGCTAGGACGGTAGAATTTGGTGGTTAAAAACAGTGTTAACAGACAACTAGCTAGGACAGTATAATTTGGTGGTTAAATAGAGTGTTAACTGACAACTAGCTAGGACGGTTGAATTTGGTGGTTAAAGACAGTGTTACCTGACAACTAGCTAGGACGGTATAATTTGGTGGTTAAAGACAGTGTTAACTGACAACTAGCTAGGACGGTAGAATTTGATGGTTAAAGACAGTGTTAACTGACAACTAGCTAGGACGGTAGAATTTGGTGGTTAAAGACAGTGTTAACAGACAACTAGCTAGGACAGTATAATTTGGTGGTTAAAGAGTGTTAACTGACAACTAGCTAGGACGGTACAATTTGGTGGTTAAAGACAGTGTTAACTGACAACTAGCTAGGAAGGTATAATTTAGTGGTTAAAGACCGTGTTAACTGACAACTAGCTAGGAAGGTATAATTTGGTGGTTAAAGACAGTGTTAACTGACAACTAGCTAGGATGGTAGAATTTGGTGGTTAAAGACAGTGTTAACTGACAACTAGCTAGGACGGTATAATTTGGTGGTTAAAGACCGTGTTAACTGACAACTAGCTAGGAAGGTAGAATTTGGTGGTTAAAGACAGTGTTAACAGACAACTAGCTAGGACAGTATAATTTGGTGGTTAAAGACAGTGTTAACTGACAACTAGCTAGGATGGTAGAATTTGGTGGTTAAAGACAGTGTTACCTGACAACTAGCTAGGACGGTAGAATTTGGTGGTTAAAGACAGTGTTACCTAAAAACTAGCTAGGACGGTATAATTTGGTGGTTAAAGACAGTGTTAACTGACAACTAGCTAGGACGGTAGAATTTGGTGGTTAAAGACAGTGTTAACTGACAACTAGCTATGACGGTATAATTTGGTGGTTAAAGACCGTGTTAACTGACAACTAGCTAGGAAGGTAGAATTTGGTGGTTAAAGACAGTGTTAACAGACAACTAGCTAGGACAGTATAATTTGGTGGTTAAAGACCGTGTTAACTGACAACTAGCTAGGAAGGTAGAATTTGGTGGTTAAAGACAGTGTTAACTGACAACTAGCTAGGACGGTAGAATTTGGTGGTTAAAGACAGTGTTAACAGACAACTAGCTAGGAAGGTAGAATTTGGTGGTTAAAGACCGTGTTAACTGACAACTAGCTAGGATGGTAGAATTTCGTGGTTAAAGACAGTGTTACCTGACAACTAGCTAGGACGGTATAATTTGGTGGTTAAAGACAGTGTTACCTGACAACTAGCTAGGACGGTATAATTTGGTGGTTAAAGACAGTGTTAACTGACAACTAGCTAGGACGGTATAATTTGGTGGTTAAAGACAGTGTTAACTGACAAATAGCTAGGACGGTAGAATTTGGTGGTTAAAGACAGTGTTACCTGAAAACTAGCTAGGACGGTATAATTTGGTGGTTAAAGACAGTGTTAACTGACAACTAGCTAGGACGGTAGAAATTGGTGGTTAAAGACAGTGTTAACTGACAACTAGCTAGGACGGTAGAATTTGGTGGTTAAAAACAGTGTTAACAGACAACTAGCTAGGACAGTATAATTTGGTGGTTAAAGAGAGTGTTAACTGACAACTAGCTAGGACGGTAGAATTTGGTGGTTAAAGACAGTGTTACCTGACAACTAGCTAGGACGGTAGAATTTGATGGTTAAAGACAGTGTTAACTGACAACTAGCTAGGAAGGTAGAATTTGGTGGTTAAAGACAGTGTTAACAGACAACTAGCTAGGACAGTATAATTTGGTGGTTAAAGACAGTGTTAACTGACAACTAGCTAGGACGGTACAATTTGGTGGTTAAAGACAGTGTTAACTGACAACTAGCTAGGAAGGTAGAATTTGGTGGTTAAAGACAGTGTTAACTGACAACTAGCTAGGAAGGTAGAATTTGGTGGTTAAAGACAGTGTTACCTGACAACTAGCTAGGACGGTAGAATTTGATGGTTAAAGACAGTGTTAACTGACAACTAGCTAGGACGGTATAATTTGGTGGTTAAAGACAGTGTTAACAGACAACTAGCTAGGACAGTATAATTTGGTGGTTAAAGACCGTGTTAACTGACAACTAGCTAGGACGGTATAATTTGGTGGTTAAAGACAGTGTTAACTGACAACTAGCTAGGACGGTAGAATTTGGTGGTTAAAGACAGTGTTAACTGACAATTAGCTAGGACGGTATAATTTTGTGGTTAAAGACAGTGTAAACTGACAATTAGCTAGGACGGTAGAATTTGGTGGTTAAAGACTGTGTTAACTGACAACTAGCTAGGACAGTAGAATTTGGTGGTTAAAGACAGTGTTAACTGACAACTAGCTAGGACAGTAGAATTTGGTGGTTGAAGACTGTTAACTGACAACTAGCTAGGACGGTAGAATTTGGTGGTTAAAGACAGTGTTAACTGACAACTAGCTAGGAAGGTAGAATTTGGTGGTTAAAGACCATTACCTTTACATACATAGGCAGTAAAAATAAAAGAAACAGGTAGCAAAACAAGTCTATTACTTTATTTATCAGATATCTAATATAAATTTATATATTTATTTATTAATATATATAATGTCTAGTAAACTGCAAGAATACAAACATGTTTCTTCAGCTAATTAAGTGACATGATATTGCTGAAATATTGCTAAAGTTGGCATTAAACACCAATCAATCAATCAATCAAGCAGTTAAATGCATCTAACCTGTATATGAATTTTAATTTTAATAGATTTAATAAAACAATATTCAAGATGTTTTCTTTACTTATTATACATGTATTAAAAAATAGGATCTTTAACAAATAATACAGTTTACAGTTAAAGGGGAATTTGTGGGCGGACCTTATCATCAAAATTCTCCGTTGATATGAACAGCATACATGTATTTATGAAACTGTAGGTCACATGACCAACGTGACCTAAAGGTCACATACCTCAGAAATTTGAATTTTCGAAGTGATTTTTGTAGTTTTTAGACTGATGAAGAATATCATTTTTAAACAGACTAAAAGTTTGGTATGGAGGAACACTAGTGACCATGCCTGTCATATATTTTGCTCCAAAAGTAACAGTGAAGCTATGTATCATTGATTTTTCCTCCTCGAGATAACCGTGGTCAAGATAATGAACAATCTGAATGTTTGCGCCGCCCACAGCTATTTATACCCACAGTCCCGGTTTAAGATAACAGCACAAGCATTGGTTGATTATCAAGAATTTTTTTTTTAAATATCCCCTTTTCCATATCTCAATTTATTTTACAGAGATTTTTTCCACATATTTTTTTAATTTGATTGTGAAATACAAAGAAAAATAACCAAAAATAGAAGACACTTTAAATTAAGTTGATTAAACTTTCTCCTGCAAAAGTTGATCTTTTGATCAATGTCACTTCATAAATATCTAAATTTTGTTCCAAAAAAAAAAAAAATAGATTAATTGAGAGTAATTTGTGCTCTTTGTTCTGATTGTAGGATCACTAAATGATTATTTGTATGTTGTATAAATGTGAAGTATGGTAGTCTATAAACTGAATGTAAATTTGTATTCTATTTAATTCATGTTTGGAATAAACAATAATATTTTGAAATGTTGTCAACATGATTTAAAATATTTCTAAAATAAATGAGTATTTTTTTAGTTTCTTTATTTCTGACCAAGGGGGTGAATGGGGAGGAGATGTCATTTATATATCTTTTAGAATATTTGGATTCCACTGTTATTTGTTCAACAGGATTCATGTCGCATCATAAATCTGCACTCGTCAATTTTAGCACACAAGGAGAAGTTATTCCACCAAGCACCGATATTAACACACAAAGGGAAATTATTCCACCAAGCATCAATATTAACACACAAGGGGAAGTTATTCCACCAAGCATCAATATTAACACACAAGGGGAAGTTATTCCACCAAGCATCAATATTAATACACAAGGAGAAGTTATTCCACCAAGCATCGATATTAACACACAAGGGGAAATTATTCCACCAAGCATCAATATTAACACACAAGGGGAAGTTATTCCACCAAGCATCAATATTAACACACAAGGAGAAGTTATTCCACCAACCATCAATATTAACATACAAGGGGAAGTTATTCCTCCAGCATCAATATTAACACACAAGGGGAAGTTATTCCACCAAGCATCAATATTAACACACAAGGAGAAGTTATTCCACCAACCATCAATATTAACATACAAGGAGAAGTTATACTACCAAGCATCAATATTAACACACAAGGGGAAGTTATTCCACCAAGCATCAATATTAACATTCAAGGGGAAGTTATTCCACCAAGCATCAATATTAACACACAAAGGGAAGTTATTCCACCAAGCATCAATATTAATACACAAGAAGTTATTCCACCAAGCATCAATATTAACACAGAAGGAGAAATTATACTACCAAGCATCAATATTAACTTACAAGGGGAAGTTATTCCACCAAGCATCAATATTAACACACAAGGAGAAGTTATTCCACCAAGCATCAATATTAACACACAAGAGGAAGTTATACTACCAAGCATCAATATTAACACACAAGGAGAAGTTATTCCACCAAGCATCAATATTAAAACACAAGGAGAAATTATTCCACTAAGCATCAATATTAACACACAAGGAGAAGTTATTCCACCAAGCATCAATATTAACACACAAGGAGAAGTTATACTACCAAGCATCAATATTAACACACAAGGAGAAGTTATTCCACCAAGCATCAATATTAACACACAAGGGGAATCCAGCTAGCACACTACGTATTCCCAACGTTGCAGTTTGGTCAGGTCCTTTTCTTACGTGAAAATTCCGTTGCCACAACGTATCTAAAATACGTTTTATGCAATTCGTTGTGACAACGTATTTTCCAAACTCAAACGTATTTTTACGTCTTGGTAACGTATTTTAGAATACGTAATATGCAGGTCGTTGTGACAACGTATTTTCGAACGTTTTTGCTACGTACGGATATGGTCTTGATACTAACGTGAAACTCGAACGTAATTTTTACGTCCTGATAACGTATTCCGCGTTATATCCAAGTCGTTTTGACAATGTAGTTTGAACGTTTTTGTTACGTACGGATATAGTCTTGATGCTAACGTAAAAACTCAAACGTATTTTGTACGTCCTAGTAACGTATTTCAGAATACGTTATATGCAAGTCGTTATGACAACGTCCCTACTAGCCAAATTACGTTGTCAAAACGTAGTGACAACGTAACCTTTTCGTTGTTACAACGTAAGAATTTTACGTTTTAACTACGCCGATTTGTAGACTCCCCTAAGCGTAACTACCACGTTGTGGTACTACGTAGTAAAAGACCTTTCTACAACCAAACGACAACCATGACCATGTAAGTACGTTTACACAACGTAACCACCAACCATCACAGGACCTTAATACGAGGTAAATACAACTAATTAAGGACGTTTACACAACGCAACTACCAACCATCATTGGACCTTTATACGACGTAATTACAACCACCAAAGGACCTTTACATGACGTAATTACAACCACATAGGGTCCTTTAGACAACGTAACTACAACCACCTAGGGACCTTTACACAACGTAACTACGACCACCTAGGGACCTTTATACAATGTAACTACGACCACCTAAATACCTTTAGACGACGCAACTACAACCATCTCTATATATTTATACAACTACAAAAAATGTACAACCCTAAAAGGACTTGTATAGCCAAATTATGTTGTTAAAGCATTGTGACAACGTAATTTGGATAGTAGGGCAACTATAATCACATTAAGACCGTTACACCATGCAACTACCGGTACCAACTACAAAAATGTACATTATTTTTTGTGTATTTAAGGACCTTTTGTGATGTTCTTAATTTTTTTGAGTTAACTAATAAAATATAAAATTCTAAACATTTATTAATCCAAATTATTGCAAGTTTTACAGATGATGAAACACTCTTTCTACTCTCAGACTCATCCCATCATAATCTATTTTAAAGATGCCAAAATGTTTAGATGTAATTATTATACAAATATGTCAGGTACATGTAATAATAAATATATCAGATTAAAAAACATGTAAAATAAATGTACTAAAAATCTTTATCTTGTGAAAGTTGCATTTGACTAAATTAAAGATGTACAAATGTATATAGATAACATCTATAGAAGTAATGAATAGGTATACATCCAGTGGAGGACCTACATTTTAAGGTCAAAAGGGCCATGAACAGGGTGTTGGAGTGGAGTCCTTGACAATGGGCCAAACATTGATCCCTTTCCCACCAGCAAAGAGGTCTGAGTAACGGATGGTATCTTCTTCAATGGTGTTGTTCCATGGGAGATTCTGATAATTGTTTGTTTTTAATTTAACCACTATATCTCAGATTTTTATTAAAATTGCTGTACTGGGTTATAAGCATTTTATGCTAGAAAACAGAAATATCTCAATAAATATGGGAACTGAAGCACTAGTTGCTGGCTAAGGAAACAGCAGAAATACATGTATACATATAAAAATATCACCCTGCTAACAATGGACCAAACTTATAAGAACAACTTGACCTATAAATCTATTCTTTAGTTTAAAATTAAACACTAAAAAATATATAATCGAAAATTACCAAAAACGAAGAAAAATTTGTAGGATCATCAATGCACAGAAAAAAGAATTTTTTCATTCTTTAAATTACTAGAGAGGGATCATTAGGATAAACAGGTGATAGTCTTGATTTTTGGTGTTTGAATGCACAAGCCTGAATTAAGAATTCATATGTCCGTTTGTGGTTCCGATTGGTTCTAACATAAGGACTGAGCTGTCAAACTATTAAGCTGTGCACCAACAAAGGATTCGAGGATCCAACTGCCAAAATGTAGGCTATGAATAGATTCTGGTCAAGTCAAGGAGCCCATACAGCTTGGGATTCAGGTACACATTTGGAAATTTTACTAATTGCAGGGACATTTTGAGGCCATATGAAATTGGAATTGGAGCATATTCTAAGGTCAATATTAAGTACTTTAAGCCATTGACATATGATTCTATTACTAAAATAGCCTTATTCTAATAACAAAGACATTAAAAAAAAACTCCATTAATTTGTTGAAAAGTTAGTTCATTAAAAAAGTTGTTTCCGGGATATAAGGGGCCCCAGGCCTGAAGCGTAAGCTTCGTTAGTTTCATAGTAAGATCTACAAATGTACCAGTGTACACATCCCAATCCTGAGAAAGCTGTAACCCCAAAATATTCTTGTTAATGTATATAAAAATATAACAAAGAACAATAATATTTTAAGCTTAGCA
Organism: Bathymodiolus septemdierum; assembly: GCA_963383655.1. Taxonomy (NCBI): domain Eukaryota; kingdom Metazoa; phylum Mollusca; class Bivalvia; order Mytilida; family Modiolidae; genus Bathymodiolus; species Bathymodiolus septemdierum. The sequence continues at coordinate 22,544,166 of OY726527.1, read as the reverse complement.
ATTCAAAATAAAAATATCAAAACCAATATATCACATCCCCTACATAGAAAAAATATAACCCTAATTTTTTTCTCTTTCTTAAAGAAAAAATATATATTATCAAATATGGGGACAGTCATGATCATATGGTAGTTGGATTTATAACTACCTATTCAATCAGTGCACATCACCACTAATGTTGTGAGTTGCGAGGGGTAAAATTTGCGCAGATAATGTTACCCATATCAAAATCTCCAACAAACTTACCCCTTCCATAAATTATTTCTATTCTATTAGGACATATACGGTAAATATTTAATCCATATTCCTCAATAGTGTACCCATATTAAAATCTCCAACAAACTTACCCCTTCCATAAATTATTCCTATGACGTGCTGTTTTGGCTTTGTAAACAAAAGGGTATAATAAAACAGCCAAATACGTCATGATCATTAGCGTGTGTAAGTCATAATAAACAGGGGATTTTTATACCCTTTTGTTTACAAGGCCAAAACAGCATGTCATATTAGAATTCAAAATACTGGCATACAAATCATGATTCTCATTCAACCAATCAACTTTCATTCAACATTATATTATATAATACTATCCTGGATACTTCGGTTTCTTCTACCTTTATAAATTGCAATATTGTTGAAAGTGGTGTTAAACACTCATAACCTTATAATTAACTCAAACCCACATTATCTCAACCATACTGATACTGATATATATAAATCACAAAACTTGCATACAAAAAAAAAACACATACAAATTCTAACATTTGGTCAGCAAAAAAATGAAAGATATAAAAAACAACAAAGTTAAATGAACAATGAAAGGTTTCCTTCAACTATAAAGTTTTTTTTCTCCATCAAGCATCTGGAAAGCTCCCTTCATTGGTGGATTGATTCTGAAAAAAATAATATGATATTAATATTTTCAGCTAAATGGAACAACTTTAGGGGTGAACATATTTTTAGTAACTATTTTGATCATGATCAGAAGCTTGAAATTATTATATTCAGGAGATAACTGTATTGTATTTTAAGCTTTGCGGATGTAAATCGTCGGTTTTACGGTCGCAAAATGAGTTTACCTAGTGACGCATATCGTAGCTAGGTAAACAGATATTTGTGACTGTAAGTGAAGACACATTGTAAAACCTATAATTAATTGATTATAACTCGGAAATATATTGCATGGATATATATTACAGAGCTAAAGAAAGAAATCCAAAAACAGTGACCAAATATATACGTTAAATTTTATTGATAGGACAAATCTAGAAAAGATACAGAAGAGAATTAGAAGAGATATAGTACAAAAAAAAATGCAGTTCAAACATTTAGATCTATTGCAAGACTACAATATTATCAAAATTAATACTTAATTTTAGAAGAAGCATTTGCAGTATATAAAACATTAGACTCGGAGAGGAACTTACACTTAATATGCAAGAAACTTATATCTCTAGATTAACAAGATAAAGTTCAGTTGCGGTTTCAACAAAATTCTTAATATAGAACTCGAGGTCATAAAGTAGAACTTTCTAAAACCAGAGGCTCTCAAGAGCCTGTATTGTTCACCTGGTAATAAAAAAAAACCAATTGGTCCTATGTAAAAACTATGTCCTGCAGTGGTAGTCATCTTGGAATTACGATCAACATAAAAAACACAAAGTTTGTAAAGGACCTTCCAATGATTGATGCACAGTTTAGGTTCAATCAGTGCAATAGCTTCAGAGAAGAATATATTTCTGTATTTTCCCCATATGGTTCTGTGTTAATACTATGACCTGTGGTGGCAGCCATCTTGGATTTCCGATCGGCATAAAAAACAGAGGACCTTCCAATGATCATTCCTGGGCAGTTTGGTTTCAACTGTCCAAGTGGTTTCAGAGAAGAAGCATTTTGAAACATTTTTCCCATAGGGTCCAATGTTAAATTAAGTCCTGACATAGCCGCCATTTTGAATTTCATATCAGAACAAAAAACGTAGTTTGTAGAGGACCATCCAATGAACATTCATGTACAGTTTGGCTTTAATCATATTTGTAGTTTCTGAGAAGAAGGCATTTGAACATTTTCCCATAGGGTCCAATGTTAATATATGTCCTACGGTGGTGGCCATCTTGGATTTTCGATCGGCATAAAAAACACACACCTTGTAGAGGACCGTCCAATGATCATTCCTGGGCAGTTTGGTTTCAATTATCTAAGTGGTTTGAGAGAAGAAGCGTTTTGAAACATTTTCCCCATAGGGTCCAATGTTAAACTAAGTCCTGCCGTAGCCGCCATTTTGAATTTCATATCGGAACAAAAAACCTTAAGATTGTAGAAGACCATCCAATGAACATTCATGTACAGTTTGGTTTTAATCATATTTGTAGTTTCTGAGAAGAAGGCATTTGAACATTTTCCCATAGGGTCCAATGTTAATCTATGTCCTGCGGTGGTGGCCATCTTGAATTTTCGATCGGCATAAAAAAACAGAAACTTTGTAGAGGACCTTCCAATGATCATTCCTGGGCAGTTTGGTTTCAATTATCCAAGTGGTTTCAGAGAAGAAGCGTTTTGAAACATTTTTCCCATAGGGTCCAATGTTAAACTAAGTCCTGCCGTAGCCGCCATTTTGAATTTCTTATCGGAACAAAAAACGTAAAGTTTGTAGAGGACCATCTAATGAACATTCTTGTACAGTTTGGCTTTAATCATATTTGTAGTTTCTGAGAAGAAAGCATTTGAATATTTTCCCATAGGGTCCAATGTTAATCTATGTCCTGCGGTGGCGGCCATCTTGGATTTCCGATCGGCATAAAAAACAGAAACTTTGTAGAGGACCTTCCAATGATCATTCCTGGGCAGTTTGGTTTCAACTGTCCAAGTGGTTTCAGAGAAGAAGCATTTTGAAACATTTTTCCCATAGGGTCCAATGTTAAATTAAGTCCTGACATAGCCGCCATTTTGAATTTCATATCAGAACAAAAAACGTAGTTTGTAGAGGACCATCCAATGAACATTCATGTACAGTTTGGCTTTAATCATATTTGTAGTTTCTGAGAAGAAGGCATTTGAACATTTTCCCATAGGGTCCAATGTTAATATATGTCCTACGGTGGTGGCCATCTTGGATTTTCGATCGGCATAAAAAACACACACCTTGTAGAGGACCGTCCAATGATCATTCCTGGGCAGTTTGGTTTCAATTATCTAAGTGGTTTGAGAGAAGAAGCGTTTTGAAACATTTTCCCCATAGGGTCCAATGTTAAACTAAGTCCTGCCGTAGCCGCCATTTTGAATTTCATATCGGAACAAAAAACCTTAAGATTGTAGAAGACCATCCAATGAACATTCATGTACAGTTTGGTTTTAATCATATTTGTAGTTTCTGAGAAGAAGGCATTTGAACATTTTCCCATAGGGTCCAATGTTAATCTATGTCCTGCGGTGGTGGCCATCTTGAATTTTCGATCGGCATAAAAAAACAGAAACTTTGTAGAGGACCTTCCAATGATCATTCCTGGGCAGTTTGGTTTCAATTATCCAAGTGGTTTCAGAGAAGAAGCGTTTTGAAACATTTTTCCCATAGGGTCCAATGTTAAACTAAGTCCTGCCGTAGCCGCCATTTTGAATTTCTTATCGGAACAAAAAACGTAAAGTTTGTAGAGGACCATCTAATGAACATTCTTGTACAGTTTGGCTTTAATCATATTTGTAGTTTCTGAGAAGAAAGCATTTGAATATTTTCCCATAGGGTCCAATGTTAATCTATGTCCTGCGGTGGCGGCCATCTTGGATTTCCGATCGGCATAAAAAACAGAAACTTTGTAGAGGACCTTCCAATGATCATTCCTGGGCAGTTTGGTTTCAACTGTCCAAGTGGTTTCAGAGAAGAAGCATTTTGAAACATTTTTCCCATAGGGTCCAATGTTAAACTAAGTCCTGCCGTAGCCGCCATTTTGAATTTCATATCGGAACAAAAAACCTTAAGACTGTAGAGGACCATCCAATGAACATTCATGTACAGTTTGGCTTTAATCATATTTGTAGTTTCTGAGAAGAAGGCATTTGAATATTTTCCCATAGGGTCCAATGTTAATCTATGTCCTGCGGTGGTGGCCATCTTGGATTTCCGATCGGCATAAAAAACACACACCTTGTAGAGGACCTTCCAATGATCATTCCTGGGCAGTTTGGTTTCAATTATCCAAGTGGTTTCAGAGAAGAAGCGTTTTGAAACATTTTTCCCATAGGGTCCAATGTTAAACTAAGTCCTGCCGTAGCCGCCATTTTGAACTTCATACCGGAACAGAAAACGTAAAGTTTGTAGAGGACCATCTAATGAACATTCATGTACAGTTTGGCTTTAATCATATTTGTAGTTTCTGAGAAGAAGGCATTTGAATATTTTCTCATAGGGTCCAATGTTAATTTATGTCCTGCGGTGGTGGCCATCTTGGATTTCCGATCGGCATAAAAAACAGAAATTTGTAGAGGACCTTCCAATGATCATTCCTGGGCAGTTTGGTTTCAACTGTCCAAGTGGTTTCAGAGAAGAAGCATTTTGAAACATTTTCCCCATAGGGTCCAATGTTAAACTAAGCCCTGCCGTAGCCGACATTTTGAATTTCATATCGGAACAAAAAACCTTAAGATTGTAGAGGACCATCCAATGAACATTCATGTACAGTTTGGCTTTAATCATATTTGTAGTTTCTGAGAAGAAGGCATTTGAACATTTTCCCATAGGGTCCAATGATAATGTATGTCCTGCGATGGCGGCCATCTTGGATTTCCGATCGGCATAAAAAACAGTAACTTGGTAAAGGATATTCCAATGATCATTCCTTTACAGTTTGGGTTCAGTCAGTTCATTATTTTCAAAGAAGATCTTTGAAATTTCAGCCAATCAGAGCATATTATTGGCTCTGGCAGCCATATTGAATATCCGACTTTGTAGAGGACCATCCAAGGAACATTCCTGCTAAGTTCGGTTCCAATCGGCCAAGTGGTTTCGGAGAAGAAGCTTGAAATGTGAAAAGTTTACAGATGACAGAAGACAGACGCCAGACGACAGACGACGGACGCCAAGTGATGGCAATAGTTCACCTGGACCTTTGGTCCAGGTGAACTAAAAATAGATTTAAGACAGCACTTATCTTGCAGTTTTTGATATTTGTTGTTGATATAAACATATCCCGTAAAATGTTTTCCATGATCTCATTTCATTAATGAGAAATTACGAAAATCACATATAAACAATCAGTGGGGAGGAGATAAATATCGATCATTCAGTGATGTGACCTAATTAAATAGCATAATTACCCATGCCCAGTACTTCTCTACTGACCAATATTATCTTCATTTATTACACTTTTATTATTTCTACACTTAATATAGAAAACTTTAAAAAGAAAAGTAGAAATGAACCAACAAATTAAGTCCATGTTACAAAGCTCTGACAAAGGATCATATTATAATTATTTACTCTTGGGAATTTTAGGCATTTTTTTCTGCAGTTTTTTTTACATAACTATATTCCTTATTAATTGATTTCTCAAAATTTCATTACAGGTACAGTTAATTTGTCTTTGGGATGGGATCTCTATCAGATAGGTTGATCTTTTCAAAATGTGTTTATTTTCATTTTATCGTCAACTGTAACTGATGATATTTAACATAAATCTCTTCTTAAGAAATGTTCTGTATTTGAAGTAGATTGCATACATGTAATTAAATGTAACTAGTTCATCTAAAGAACCCTTTGTTTCTGTGATAGCCACACACTGTAAATATGGGAGGAGCTCTATTGGTATAACTTACATGTATAAGTGTATGCATGTATCATTATACATTTATTTTTTAGGCTTTGTGCATGAAGTCTAATTTCTGGTTCATCAATAAATCATCATGGTAGCTTTCGTGATCTGGGTTTAATCCCTATAAAATTGCCTCAGGACTAGATTAGTTGATAGTAAAATGTAAAATATAATGTTGTTGACTTGTCTGGCCTATAGCTAGAAGAACATGAAATTGAATACCTCTGATTAGATGATGGTGAAATTTGCTGTTGTCTAGCTATAGCTATGTGTTGATCGGTCTGACATTACAGGACATGAAGCAGGTGACATCTGTGGCTTCCAATATTACATGGGGCCAGGAATTATTTCGATTGGTTTGCCATATGTTGAAAAGTCACAAGGTCAGCAATGAGCCTATAACAGCTATAACCTCAAATCCAACTGTACTTGTTTACCACTTTTACAGAAATGAACCAGCTCTGAAATTATAATGAAGAAATTTAAACTTAAACTAGTTTATTCATAGTCTCATTTATATACACAATGTACAGGTATCATCAATGATCATACTGTCTTAGCGATAAAAAAAAGAGGCTACTTCCCCCTGCCTCCTAAGTATATACATGTAGCCAGAAATGAGGTACCATTTGATAATTTGCATATCTAAGATGGGGACATCATGGGTGAGTCTGCAATTTTCATATGATCTACATTAAAGATATAATTTCTAATTGCATGCATGTTATTTTCTGAACTTGAAAATTATATACCTTTGGCTAAAATCAAGCTAAATAATAAATGAAATAACAATTAAATGTTCGAGGTTCCTGGACAAAATGAAAATCGGATGCATCTAACCGTTATCTGATCTTAAGAGTCTACATATGTATGTAAAAATGTCTGTAATACAGAGACGTGCAAAAAGTATTCGGTCACTGTGATGTTTTACTATATATTTCATATAAAACCACATTTTTTAAAAACATTATTCCAAAGTCGGCTCTTGTTCAATTTTGATGATTTTTTTACCAACAAAAACAGAATTAAATGTAGTTTTACAAAGTGATTTTAGCATAATTTTATAATCTATAATTTTTATGAGTTCACAATTTAAACACAAAACAAAATTTTGAACGTCAAAAATACAATACAATGATAGTACATTTGAAGACAAATAATTTAAGTTTGCATTTAAATCATGAATATTATATTTAAAATCTGCACTTCCAAAAAATATTTAAAAATAATCAAAGAAAATTACATACGTGCTCGCTTCAAATGTACTATCATTGTATTGTATTTTTGACGTTAAAAATTTAGTTTTGTGTTTAAATCACAGTGACCGAATACTTTTGGCACGTCTCTGTACCTCATTGCTTTGGTTACTGACATAACTACATTTTTGTACATGTACAAGGTATGTATGATTATAAACTTTTGCTGTAAATTAGTGTAAACCTTTATTGTGTTATTTTAGGATCTCCTGTACTTGGCGATCACAATACTGGTATAAAAAAATATTCCAGTATTGTATTCTAGTATTGTTAAATTAGTTATTTTTTGGAAGTATTGTATATATTAACAATACTAGAATACGATATTGGAATAAATTGATAACAATGTGTCAAGTTGTCAATGTGTATTGTAGGACAGGAAATGGCAACATGAATTGACACTTTTTCAAAAGCAAAAAAAACACAAAAAAACATTATCTTATTTTTTTTATTGATTTAAGCACTATTCACTATTTCATTATATAAGTATTGGGATAACATATTTGCAAGTTTTCAATAATAATGTTAATTATTCAAATGTTCATACACAGCTGTTGTTATCAGGCAAATTCTCAAATCTTCAATGGTTTTGTTTTTAAAAACGGTATGTTGGCGTAGGACATCCACAGTTTCTTGAGAATTGCTGATATTTTGCTGTAGTTGTTGTTTGGTCATTCTCATAATATTGTGTAAAAAAATTTTGATTGAGATAGCCGTCTCTATATTTGGATCATCAGCGATGTCATCCTCATTGTTGTCTTGTGTATTTGCAAGTAATCTCTTCCGATACTGGTACTCTGTTTCGTCATCTTGCCGTTTCCGTTTTACAGCATGTCCAGTAGGTTGCTGTGATGGAACTTGGACGGCTCTTTTGCTGTCGTAGCTGGATGAATTTTCCCGCCACAGTATGGTTGCTTGATCTTTGGCTTTAGTTGTAGAGTTGATAGCCTCCGACGACAATTCTTGTAGAAAGTCTTTTGCCCAGTTTGGTGCATTCTCTGATGTTGCCATATTGATGCAGTGAGTCAACTTCTTGTTTCGGCTGACCTCATTTTTCTTAATTCTCTCAGAATAAATTTCTGGCGTTACTGGTTCTATGGGTCTGGTGATGTTGTCTATGTCATCAAGTTGCTGTGATGTCCAGTTTTTTAAAATAGTCATTTTTGTTTCTTGCTACAGTGATGTTAACTCTATCTAAAATAGACATCTGCTTTGGAAAAGCAGGGAATAAAGATGATATACCAGTCATGTTTACAATTGTATAATGAATTGACAATGGTTCACTTCAGCTTGTATAAGCACTTTGATCTTGTTTCATCAAGAAAAATCATACTCACTAAAATAAACAAGTAAGTGTAAAATAAACATTCAATAATAATTTAAACAATAAATCAAAGGATGTCTTTGATCGTTTGTTCTTTAATTAATAAGCTTGGATGTAATTTTAAAATCACATACAATTATTTATGGTTGATTAATATTACTGATATAAATATAATCATGATAATTGTTAAATAATAAAATTTTAATTACAACCTAATTGGGCCATTTTAATTGGATTAATTAATGTTTCAAATAGTTGGTATTTAAGGAATAATACCTTTGATCTTGCTTTAACTGTATTAACTCAGTAACAACAACACAAGCTATAATTTTAAAATATAAAGGGTTCCAAATATCAAGGATGAGTCAGATAAGTCATCATGGCTAACTTTTTCACTGATATTGCACCAAATGTAATATTTAGCAAAGATCCAACAGCAGTTATTGACTACTATGTACAACACAAACTACCAGGAGATGTGTGCAATTGTCCAACATGCCAGAGTTCAATGGAAATGGTATCCAGACCGACAACATTCGCTAAAGATGGTTTTGGATGGCGCTGTGCCAACCAAAGATGTCCGAAACGACGTACATACCGTACCATTCGTGCTGGATCATTTTTCGAAAGGTCTCGCATCACCTTAGATAAATGGTTATACGTCACATACCTATGGAGTCAAGGAACACAAGTTAATTCCGTAGAAAGACAAGTACAGATTGGCGAGAAGACCGTAATACAGATGTTTCAATACTTGAGAGATGTCTGCTCCACTAAACTACTATCAACTCCAGTTGAATTAGGTGGACCAGGTGTGATTGTCCAAATTGATGAAAGTCTTTTTAATCACAAATCAAAATACAACAGAGGGCGACGGGCCAGCAAAGAGCAGTGGGTTTTCGGTTTAGCAGATACATCCAGCAAGCATGCCATTACCTACATGGAAACTGTTGCCGCAACTCTTTTACCTATTATACAACGTGTTGTAAAACCAGGGACAATCATCCATTCAGATCAGTGGAAAGTGTACCATAACATCAGCTCACGACTGCAGCTTAGCCATGGCACAGTTAATCATTCGCTCAACTTCGTGGACCCTGCAACTGGCATATATACTCAAGCAATCAAGTCGTACTGGGCTAAAGCCAAACAGAAGTTTAAAGAGATGAAAGGTGTGTCATCACATCTACTACCCAGTTACCTAGATGAAAGAATGTGGAGAGACAGATGGAGTACCACAGGCGACAATGCATTTACAAACATTCTCATACATATTTCAGAACAATATCCTGTGTAAAAGTGATATTTATTATGGACATGATAGACTCTTTATAATTCTAGTGCTAGTACATTATATTGTGAATGTGATATTATTATTCATAATCATGTTGTTCATCAAAGATTATTAAAAATTTGATGCCATCTACAAAAATGTATGATCATCTATAAAATAAATAAAATGTAAATTATGACATGTTGTTTTATCAATTATTATATATCCTGGTATTGCATAGTTTTATTTACGAACAGTATTGTTAACAATACTGGAATATGATTTTATACCAGTATTGTATTTTTTTTTGTAAAATAATTACAATATTGGAATAATTTTTTATACCAGTATTGTCAACAATACTGGTATACCAGTGGCAGTATTGTGATCGCCAAGTAAAGTCAGGAGATCCTTATTTTATTTTATTTCAATGTTTGAAAATCACTTAAATCACGCTAATCATTGTAACAAATTAATGATGATTTTTCTGTTCTTCGGGGCGTCTTGATTGACAATAAAGTATTTGTTTGTTTGTTTGTTTTTGACACAAAATTTAACAATGAATGACATTTGGCGTCACACTCACAGTATTTTCTTAGATCAATTTGGATTGCTCATTCATACATGTAATTTTATTGACTAACCTTACTGTATATTTTTACCTTCTAAACTGTTCGGGACATCAAAGAAATTGTTAAAATTGTCACAAAACACCAAAATGATTTGAATTTTGGTAGGAATTCAAACTCCGGAAATAGCAATAACTTTTTATTATCGAATCGTTGACGGACACACTGAATTTCCGCATTGTATGCTATTATTTGACAAATCTAATAAACGATCCACTCAGCTTGAAACTGCAGTGATCAAAATCTAATTCAAATATGACGAAAATTTATGAGGAAAAGTACTTCTAATTTTTGGATAATGGTAATTTTATTGCAAGTAATTAAATCTTGGAGATACATTTGTATATTGCCTTCTTCATCACGTCCTACTAAGTTCAGTGGAAAGAAGAACGATTAACGATCAAGAGGCCACCGATTCGATCCTCGTACATGGCGTTTTTATTATGTTTTTTTTTTTTTATTGCCATTGATATACAACTATAGCCAGTTGTATCATCTTAACGCAAAAAATGTAGCTAAATAACAACACAACTTAGTCACATTTTTTACTGATGAACCTGGAAATGCAAAAAGTCCTTATCAACCATGCATTTTTAGAATCAGGAGATCAACTACTATCAAATTCAAAGTCATGTCTAGAGAATACTTTCCAATTTGAAAAATTCACTTTTTAATTAAGAACATTTCCCTTTTCCAGGGAAATACCTTAATGATTGGTGATAAGTACGTACGGTTGTTTGACAACGACTTGCATATATAGTGTATTCTGAAATACGTTACCAGGACGTAATAATTACGTTTGAGTTTTTACGTTAGCATCAAGGCCATATCCGTACGTAACAAAGACGTTGGAAAGTACGTTGTCACAACGTCTTGGATATAACGTATTCTGAATACGTTACCAGGACGTACACATTACGTTTGAGCTTTTACGTTAGCATCAAGACCATATCCGTACGTAACAAAAACGTTCAAACTACAGTGTCACAACGACTTGCATATAACGTATTCTGAATACGTTACTAGGACGTAATAATTACGTTTGAGTTTTTACGTTAGCATCAAGGCCATATCTGTACGTAACAAAGACGTTGGACAGTACGTTGTCACAACGTCTTGGATATAACGTATTCTGAATACGTTACCAGGACGTACACATTACGTTTGAGCTTTTACGTTAGCATCAAGACCATATCCGTACGTAACAAAAACGTTGGAACATACGTTGTCACAACGACTTGCATATCACGTATCTAAAATACGTTGTGGCAACGTAATTTTCACGTAAGAAAGGGACCTGACCAAACAGCAACCAAACTGCAACGTTGTGAATACGTAGTGTGCTAGCTGGGAAGACCATATCCGTACGTAACAAAAACGTTCAAACTACAGTGTAACAACGACTTGCATATAACGTATTCTGAATACGTTACCAGGACGTAATAATTACGTTTGAGTTTTTACGTTAGCATCAAGGCCATATCTGTACGTAACAAAGACGTTGGAAAGTACGTTGTCACAACGTCTTGGATATAACGTATTCTGAATACGTTACCAGGACGTACACATTACGTTTGAGCTTTTACGTTAGCATCAAGACCATATCCGTACGTAACAAAAACGTTGGAAAATACGTTGTCACAACGACTTGCATTTCACGTATCTAAAATACGTTGTGGCAACGTAATTTTCACGTAAGAAAGGGACCTGACCAAACAGCAACCAAACTGCAACGTTGTGAATACGTAGTGTGCTAGCTGGGCTCGTATCTCTCCATTCCTTAAAACCAATGGGGCCTCGGCTCCATTATTTTTTATGGAATGGAGAGTTACTCGGACATTCTCCTTTACGTAAACGCCACATCAGTGATACTCCAGCTATATTGTGTCGAATGACAAAATGAAAATGACTGTTACGTGGGGGGGGGGGGGGGGGGGGGGGGGGGAATGTTCTGACAATCGGGGTCATATTATTGATTATATGTCTGGCATGGGGTAATCTTTTTGTCACAAATGGCTGAAAAGTGGTATATGTTTTTGCTTGGATTATTCTTCAAAAATTGGGGCTTAAAGAGGCTTTAGTTAGACAACAGTCTTGAGATTGGGTCTAAAATTGGCATCAGAATCCGTATGTACAGGGGTCGGGGTCCAGCGGCCCCGGAAGACCCCCACCATTTTGTAAGGTAGGCCGGGTACTGTTACTTGAGAATGTTTATTAGTGCCGCTTCGAAATAATTGCAAAATTACCGTTGTTGTTTAATTATTCAATTATTTATTATATGTATTTTTTTCAGTTTTTGCCCTGAGAATTTTTTTCATTGTTTTCTTAAAGTTTACCCCTTGCTAACGATGAGATAAACAACATATATTCATATTCAAATATGCAACAAATTATGGCTTCTATTATTATAAGAAAGTCTGTCGAGATAAAAAAGACATTTTAAATCGGTGACCAATCTGGCAAAATTTAAACGGTATACTGCACAAAATGGTACACTCATCTTGCAAAACTACATGCTAAGTTTCTTTTTTAAGACTTGGGGACCGGCCATTTAACTTGAAGAGGGGAGGGGACGTGCACATAGGAAGGGGCTGCGAGGAGTGCGAGCGCCACCTCTCCCTTAATTTTGGCAAGAAGTAAAAAAGAATCAAGTTCAGACACAATACTTGGGAATTTTACGTCTATATGACCTGTAAACTTAACAAGCGTGGAATGTTATATTTGTTTCTAACATCATGAATGTTTGTATTGTTAATGATGCCTCATGTGGGCCCTATGATTAGGCAATAAAATATATTCTATTCTATACCCAGCCAAATAACTAAAAAAAATAATTACTTTTGATTAATTACTTTTTTCTTCCAAGCTACAGAATCGGAAAATGTTATTGAAAAAAATGACACATACCCACACCCTTTTCAAGTTAAATGGTAGTTCCCTTTGTAGCTTAGTTGGGTTGAATACATGCAACTGGTTCGTTATTCAGTTTTTACTTTGACTGAAAATAAAGTAAAATGAAGAAAAGATGTGAAAATTATGTCACTTTGAATTAGAATCAAGGAGACATCACTGAAATACCGCATCTTTATTGTATAAGAAAAAGCTTTCGGTTAAAGAGGATCGAATCTTTGAAGAAGCCGGCGTGTTTCGACATTCCCACGCTAGATCAAAGGATGTAGCTGACCAATCAGCACACAAGAAGTCTACTACAAAGCAGTAAAAAACCTTTTATCTTTTTTCAGCTTTAAAACAATTTAATTTAAATCACGTGGAATCCAGGTTCTCTTTACTCTTTCGCTGTTCAAGGAATACAATGGACGGAACTGCGATCTACGATTTTAGCTCGGTAAGTAAATTTAACCGAAATGCAGAACCACTGACCACGGGACATTTACACAATAGTAAGAAATATAAGGGTACCTGTAAAATGCGAAACGAAATCGAAACGAAACGAAATAAATCGAAACGAAATTCACCGAAACGAAACGAAATAAATCGAAACGAAATTGACCCAATCGTTTCGATTTCGTTTCGTTTCGGAAAATTTCGTTTCGTTTCGATGAATTTCATTTCGATTTATTTCGTTTCGATTTCGTTTCGCATTTTACAGGTACCCTATATCAGGCTACGGAAACGATTATCTCCCTTGGCTATATACTCAGCCATTACAACCAATAGGGGGGTGCTAATGTGTGTATCGTGTTAGGTAAATGAGTTTGCCAGACATTTATTTATGGATATATTGTGACAAAATATGGATGTAATTGTTTGAAATATATATTTCCCAATGAGGTTTGTATTATTTTACATTCAACCTACGTCTTCATGTAACATTTTGGATGTGAAGTAAAATACAATCAAAATTTGGACCAAATGTTACCAGCGAGCTGCTGGTAAGATCAGAATCAGAAAGAGTTTTAGTTTGACAAATTTTTCTGAATGGCTTTTTATTCTTTTGTAAGGTAGTTTTACCTTAATAATTATATATAAAAACAGAAAATATAGGTTATATATTTTTATGAAATGAATTAATTAAAAGAAACACGTGTTTTCTTAGAATATGGTAAATCCGAGGATGATATGCAAAGCAGATATTTGTTTACAAACAATAATTATATATACAAGTGTATTTTGTAAACAACTAATAGTAATGGTACGTAGATATATTGTATCTAACATAGTTAACACTTAATCCAAAATTTATTTAGCATACATATGCATTTTGATTATTTTATTTTATGAATATAAATTGTTATTAAAAACAGAGGATCTATTTAGATCATAGATGGGCTTCACACTCCTACAGGAGTACAGACAGTATTGTAAAATATTTATTTCATATTTTTTTTAAATATAAACTTATAGACAAACTGTGTTAATCACTTGGTTAATTTTTTTTTTACAAAAAGTTTTTCAGTAGTGATTTTATAATACTATACAGTACTATGATTATCTCCCTTTATTTATATTCCTTAAAAAGCATTTTCTCCAATAATTATTGTTAATTCAACTTGTTGCATTTAATTGTTATATTTTGAAATTGTTATCAATATTAAACAATAAAAAAAAAGTATGTTCATATTTATATGAATATTATAGTTGCAATTATTTAAATTAAATATACCTACCTTGAAGAACTTTAGATTTATTTATATAATCAACGCCCACTTTATTTTAAATATATTGCTGAATTTCCTTCGATATTTTCCGTATATTACAATTATACTTCGGCATTTTCTGATTTATTTCCGTCGATTCTAAATTTGCATAGACACAAAAAATTATCCAATGGAAAGTTTCTCGATATAGACGAGAATTTCATTACTTATTGTAAAATCCCGAGATACATCGAATGGTAAAATCGGCCATTTTCTAGCATCATTATTTGTTGATTCCATCCCCTTTCCCTATGACATCCCCTGCCTATATGGACAGTGCCGAAACTAAAGGCAGAACTGGTTACAAGAGGTGCCGTAACAACAGGAAGAAAAGCAGATTTGGTTGATAGGTAATAACTAAACCCCTCTTTGTGGTTTTTTTTAAACAAAAACATTTCCCATGTCCGCCCATTTGCCGAATCTCACAGAAAACACGATACAACATTAATAATGTCATCATAATGATTATGTGACAGTGGGTACCGTGTGACAGTTCGGTGGTTTTCTGGTACCGTACTCCGTTTCCCTTAGATATGTATAGGAGAATGTCCGAGTAACTCTCCATTCCTTAAAAATAATGGAGCCGAGGCCCATTGGGTTTAAGGAATGGAGAGATACGAGGACATTCTCCAACTTAAAATCCACCCATTGTACTTTAATAATTAGATTAATTATTAATCTTGTAACAAAAAAATTTAAATAAATTGTTTGTTATTCCCTTTTGCAATTTTAAGCAGGTTGAGGTTTTTGACCTTTAAACTCTAGCTCTGCCCTTGTACATATTGTTCACAACTCTCCATTCCTTAAAAATAATGGAGAGTTTAGACAATAGATTTACATCACAGGTGGATTTTAAGATTACGTAACCCTCATTCCGCTTGTGCTGGGAGCAAAAGCGGACTGAGGGTTACGTTATCGTATCTACGTTTCCCTCCACCATTAAAACTGACTTCCATGATATTATTGCTGAAAGTGGTGTTAAACAGCATAAACCAACCAACTACGTGTTGTAAAATGCAAATTGTACAGCAATGACGGCCCACTTTTATGACTGAGAATATTGTCAACATTAATGTTCAGGTCAGTGATATTTTTTAATAATTCGCTCAAAATTCGATTTAATTTTTATATCACTCCTCCAAAAATATAATGTATATTAAACTGACATGCATAAAATAGAATAATGTTTTATTCCAAATTAAATGGGCCACAAAGTCAAAAAAGGGCAACATAATGTTTCAAACAATAAAACAACATCATTTACATGGTACAGAGAGAAAGAGTCACTTTATGGATAGAAAAGACATAAACTTCAAACTACAGTGACATGGGTTAAAAGTTAAATATAATATAAACAAATATGTCATGTAATAATAAATAATACTTATTGGAACATGCATGTACACAATGTGAGATTTATATACAATAATAATAGTCAACAGATACTTATTGGAACATGCATGTACACAATGTGAGATTTATATACAATAATAATAGTCAACAGATACTTATTGGAACATGCATGTACACAATGTGAGATTTATATACAATAATAATAGTCAACAGATACTTATTGGAACATGCATGTACACAATGTGAGATTTATATACAATAATAATAGTCAACAGATACTTATTGGAACATGCATGTACACAATGTGAGATTTATATACAATAATAATAGTCAACAGATACTTATTGGAACATGCATGTACACAATGTGAGATTTATATACAATAATAATAGTCAACAGATACTTATTGGAACATGCATGTACACAATGTGAGATTTATATACAATAATAATAGTCAACAGATACTTATTGGAACATGCATGTACACAATGTGAGATTTATATACAATAATAATAGTCAACAGATACTTATTGGAACATGCATGTACACAATGTGAGATTTATATACAATACTAATAGTCAACAGATACTTATTGGAACATGCATGTACACAATGTGAGATTTATATACAATAATAATAGTCAACAGATACTTATTGGAACATGCATGTACACAATGTGAGATTTATATACAATAATAATAGTCAACAGATACTTATTGGAACATGCATGTACACAATGTGAGATTTATATACAATAATAATAGTCAACAGATACTTATTGGAACATGCATGTACACAATGTGAGATTTATATACAATAATAATAGTCAACAGATACTTATTGGAACATGCATGTACACAATGTGAGATTTATATACAATACTTATTGTATTAAGGCAAAAGATCATCAATAAATTTACTTATAAAATATCTTTATGTTCAGTGTTTAACATATTTAATAATTGCTCCTCTTTTAACTTATATAAGGCTAAAATTGTTTTCTCTTTGCATGAAATAGATCTCAATAATTGAGCTCTTTCTGTCTTGTATAATTATATTTATCACATGTTATTAATTTTCCAGACCAAAACCAATTATTTAAATATTTTTTGTGCAAGGTTTTGTTTAAAATAAAACCCAACATATTTTTATTAACTGTAAATATATCTTCATTTAAGTTCATCATCTTGTTTTACTTTTCAAAAGAGGAGGACCAATATTTTATCTTCATTGTGTAAATCTTTATTACAAGCAAAAGCACCTGGTAACAATTGAAACTGTGTTTAGATTCTCTAAACAATAACAATATTGTATCATAGATTTAACAATATTAAAATGTAATGGTAATCTTCCTGATTCTGACAGAGATGCAAAGATAACTCTCTTCTTTTTAATACCTAACATAACTTTACATGTAACTGTTCGCATACAAAATAAAATAGGGATACCGTATTACATGTAGTTTTAATTATGCATAATTTTGTTAAAGGTTGACAGCATATGACAGGAATCAAGATTTCCAGCAGCCATCTGTTGCCATCCCAGAGGCATCTGATGTGGAATGGCCAAAGGCAGGATTTAAAGAGCTGATCCCTGACCACCGACTTGTTTTTGCTAAAGTGATAAGAGAGCAGATAGATGGTTATTTTTATACAGAATGGCAGGTAATATCCATCGGGTTACCAAGTTCAGTTAGGGATATATATTAAACTCAAAATAAAAGGAAGGAATGCAGATTTTTTGAAAGGTTTATGTAAAAAGAAAGAAATGTGAGACATTAGTCAACATTGAAAATGTTTAAGCAGTGGCGGAACACGAGACTCCCAATATATGGGAACACTCTAGGCATATGTTTTTCCTGAAGAAAAACAAATCACTTGAATATGTCCATGTAAATATGTGCACAAAAAGCAAACAAAATTAATTAAAAAAAAAAAATGTACAAATTTGAACCTAGAGAAAACTATGCTATGCATGGACTATTTTTAATTTGATTATATCGTTGCAACTTTTTGGTACCTTACAGGAGATAAGCAGCTAAATGGTGATTTAAAGGCTCTACAGAAAGGTCAAGCTTTATTGGATGCATCAAAGGTCATGGCATGTTCAGTGTTGGTCCACTTTATTTGAGTGGAATAGTTGGTGCAGCTATGAAAAAACAAGTAATTAATAGAATTGTTAATTATTGCTTCAACATTTTGTGTGCTAAAGTATCACTGGTTTGCAAGCTAGGAAAAAGTGAAAAAAACATGTCATTAATTCTGACAATTGTCATCAAATATATTAGCTGTATTGAATTGTAGTATTTGGGTTTACCGTTTTACCCTGGAGTCACAATTTTTTTTTGCCGCACTTTGTGCTAATTCTTCATTATTTTGTAATTTCATGACAAAACATTTTTAAAAAAGTTTCCATTATATATATTGGTGAAAACATAAATGGTTGATCTCGTATATTGTAAGACGAATGATTTTTGCCTCATGAAAAATCCTTCCTATGCAAATGGTTGAATTTAAACAACCAAATAAATTTCTTTAATCAAATATGAGTAACATCCCCAATTTGGTATGATTGGTAAATATGATTAAATTCTTTGAACAACTGTCAAAAATGTTAAAATGTTAGAACTGTTTTATAAAAATACAATTCAATTCAATATTTTATTAGCATACATACATAAATTATCAAATAACACAATTTAACATGTTAATATATACTCAAATAACACAATTTAACATGTTAATATATACTCAAATAACACAATTTAACATGTCCTCTTGAGAAAGTTGCTCAATTTACCTGAGAATTCTGGCAGTGTCCTCTTGAGGAAAGTTGCTCAATTTACCTGAGAATTCTGGCAGTGTCCTCTTAAAAGTTGTGCAATTTACCTGAAAATTCTGGCAGTGTTCTCTTGAGAAAGTTGCTCAATTTACCTGAGAATTCTGGCAGTGTCCTCTTAAGAAAGTTGCCCAATTTACCTGAGAATGCTGGCAGTGTCCTCTTGAAAGGTGCTCAATTTACCTGAGAATTCTGGCAGTGTCCTCTTGAGAAAGTTGCTCAATTTACCTGAGAATTCTGGCAGTGTCCTCTTGAGGAAAGTTGCTCAATTTACCAGAGAATTCTGGCAGTGTCCTCTTGAGGAAAGTTGCTCAATTCACCTGAGAATTCTGGCAGTGTCCTCTTAAGAAAGTTGCTCAATTTACCTGAGAATTCTGGCAGTGTCCTCTTAAGAAAGTTGCTCAATTTACCTGAGAATTCTGACAGTGTCCTATTAAGAAAGTTGCTCAATTTACCTGAGAATTCTGGCAGTGTCCTCTTAAGAAAGTTGCTCAATTTACCTGAGAATTCTGGCAGTGTCCTCTTAAGAAAGTTGCTCAATTTACCTGAGAATTCTGGCAGTGTCCTCTTAAGAAAGTTGCTCAATTTACCTGAGAATTCTGGCAGTGTCCTCTTAAGAAAGTTGCTCAATTTACCTGAGAATTCTGGCAGTGTCCTATTAAGAAAGTTGCTCAATTTACCTGAGAATTCTGGCAGTGTCCTCTTAAGAAAGTTGCTCAATTTACCTGTGAATTCTGGCAGTGTCCTCTTAAGAAAGTTGCTCAATTTACCTGAGAATTCTGGCAGTGTCCTCTTAAGAAAGTTGCTCAATTTACCTGAGAATTCTGGCAGTGTCCTCTTAAGAAAGTTGCTCAATTTACCTGAGAATTCTGACAGTGTCTTATTAAGAAAGTTGCTCAATTTACCTGAGAATTCTGGCAGTGTCCTCTTAAGAAAGTTGCTCAATTTACCTGAGAATTCTGGCAGTGTCCTCTTAAGAAAGTTGCTCAATTTACCTGAGAATTCTGGCAGTGTCCTCTTAAGAAAGTTGCTCAATTTACCTGAGAATTCTGACAGTGTCCTATTAAGAAAGTTGCTCAATTTACCTGAGAATTCTGGCAGTGTCCTCTTAAGAAAGTTGCTCAATTTACCTGAGAATTCTGGCAGTGTCCTCTTAAGAAAGTTGCTCAATTTACCTGAGAATTCTGGCAGTGTCCTCTTAAGAAAGTTGCTCAATTTACCTGAGAATTCTGGCAGTGTCCTCTTAAGAAAGTTGCTCAATTTACCTGAGAATTCTGGCAGTGTCCTATTAAGAAAGTTGCTCAATTTACCTGAGAATTCTGGCAGTGTCCTCTTAAGAAAGTTGCTCAATTTACCTGTGAATTCTGGCAGTGTCCTCTTAAGAAAGTTGCTCAATTTACCTGAGAATTTTGGCAGTGTCCTCTTAAGAAAGTTGCTCAATTTACCTGAGAATTCTGGCAGTGTCCTCTTAAGAAAGTTGCTCAATTTACCTGAGAATTCTGACAGTGTCTTATTAAGAAAGTTGCTCAATTTACCTGAGAATTCTGGCAGTGTCCTCTTAAGAAAGTTGCTCAATTTACCTGAGAAATCTGGCAGTGTCCTCTTAAGAAAGTTGCTCAATTTACCTGAGAATTCTGGCAGTGTCCTCTTAAGAAAGTTGCTCAATTTACCTGAGAATTCTGGCAGTGTCCTCTTAAGAAAGTTGCTCAATTTACCTGAGAATTCTGGCAGTGTCCTCTTAAGAAAGTTGCTCAATTTACCTGAGAATTCTGGCAGTGTCTTCTTAAGAAAGTTGCTCAATTTACCTGAGAATTCTGGCAGTGTCCTCTTAAGAAAGTTGCTCAATTTACCTGAGAATTCTGGCAGTGTCCTCTTAAGAAAGTTGCTCAATTTACCTGAGAATTCTGGCAGTGTCCTCTTAAGAAAGTTGCTCAATTTACCTGAGAATTCTGGCAGTGTCCTCTTAAAAAAGTTGCTCAGTTTACCTGAGAATTCTGGCAGTATCCTCTTGGGAAGGTTGCTCAATTTATCTGAGAATTCTGGCAGTGTCCTCTTAAGAAAGTTGCTCAATTTACCCGAGAATTCTGGCAGTGTCCTCTTAAGAAAGTTGCTCAATTTACCTGAGAATTCTGGCAGTGTCCTCTTAAGAAAGTTGCTCAATTTACCTGAGAATTCTGGCAGTGTCCTATTAAGAAAGTTGCTCAATTTACCTGAGAATTCTGGCAGTGTCCTCTTAAGAAAGTTGCTCAATTTACCTGTGAATTCTGGCAGTGTCCTCTTAAGAAAGTTGCTCAATTTACCTGAGAATTCTGGCAGTGTCCTATTAAGAAAGTTGCTCAATTTACCTGAGAATTCTGGCAGTGTCCTCTTAAGAAAGTTGCTCAATTTACCTGTGAATTCTGGCAGTGTCCTCTTAAGAAAGTTGCTCAATTTACCTGAGAATTCTGGCAGTGTCCTCTTAAGAAAGTTGCTCAATTTACCTGAGAATTCTGGCAGTGTCCTCTTAAGAAAGTTGCTCAATTTACCTGAGAATTCTGACAGTGTCTTATTAAGAAAGTTGCTCAATTTACCTGAGAATTCTGGCAGTGTCCTCTTAAGAAAGTTGCTCAATTTACCTGAGAATTCTGGCAGTGTCCTCTTAAGAAAGTTGCTCAATTTACCTGAGAATTCTGGCAGTGTCCTCTTAAGAAAGTTGCTCAATTTACCTGAGAATTCTGGCAGTGTCCTCTTAAGAAAGTTGCTCAATTTACCTGAGAATTCTGGCAGTGTCCTCTTAAGAAAGTTGCTCAATTTACCTGAGAATTCTGGCAGTGTCCTCTTAAGAAAGTTGCTCAATTTACCTGAGAATTCTGGCAGTGTCCTATTAAGAAAGTTGCTCAATTTACCTGAGAATTCTGGCAGTGTCCTCTTAAGAAAGTTGCTCAATTTACCTGAGAATTCTGGCAATGTCCTCTTAAGAAAGTTGCTCAGTTTACCTGAGAATTCTGGCAGTATCCTCTTGGGAAGGTTGCTCAATTTACCTGAGAATTCTGGCAGTGTCCTCTTAAGAAAGTTGCTCAATTTACCTGAGAATTCTGGCAGTGTCCTCTTAAGAAAGTTGCTCAATTTACCTGAGAATTCTGGCAGTGTCCTCTTAAGAAAGTTGCTCAGTTTACCTAAAATATGAAATTTATATCTTTCTAATTAGACTGGTATTTTTCAATACAGTTATTGTATAAAATAGCTAGATCAAAGGTCAAATTCATGGTGAACTTGAACTACATTTCTGGAATCTATCTGTCAGGTAAATACATGATTAAGAAATACACACAAGAATTTCTGAATTTACAATATTTAACAACAGTGTGATCACAGTGTCACGTCTAAATGTTTGACAAAAATGGGAGGGTGGAGGGGGCATATTAATTTACCCCTGTTCGTCCGTTTGTCCATCCGAATATAGATACATGGTTTATACACATAATGGAGGTGTGCATGTCTACAGGATTTTGCTTTTCTTCAAATATTCTCAAAATGACAGGTAGTTGGACTTAGTCATTTTTTTCGTACTAGCTGCATAAAGGGAACATGGTTTGTTCGGCTAACTCCTCCTACAGTTTTAGAGCTACAGCTTTAATATTTTGTATGATGTTTATACACATAATGGAGGTGTGCATGTCCACAGGATTTTGATTTTCATCAAATATTTGATAATGACAGGTAGTTGAACTTAGTCATTTTTTATGCCCCCCGTGACGGGGGGGTTGTCAAATATTCACAAAATGACAGGTAGTTAGACTTCATTTCCTTCTTACTAGCTACATAATGGAAACATGGTTTGTATGGCTTCTACTACAGTTTTTGACTTGTTTATAATTTCTTATGGTCAGGCAGGGGCATCATTTGTGTCTTTGTCCATAATTATCAAGTGTGGGGGCATACTTCTTTTCTAGTTTTCCATTTGTCAAGCTGATCACTGACAACATTCAAGGTTTTATATGGGAAATTTATCATTTTAATTCCAATTTTTGTGAACTGTTGGTGAATATAGTTGAATGATCACTGCTTAAATACAATTTTTTTTTTAGGTGTTGGTGGAATTGAAGCTGAAGCAGTAATGTTAGGACAGTCAATTAGTATGGTTCTTCCTCAGGTTGTAGGGTACAAATTAACAGGAGAAGTAGACTAGATGGTTACCTCTACTGATGTAGTTCTAACTATTACAAAGGTAAAGTAACATCCAAGATGGCTGCCATTACTAAGGTTGTAGGGTACAAGTTAACAAGAGAAGTGAACCAGATGGTTACCTCTATTGATGTAGTTCTAACTATTACAAAGGTAAAGTAACATCCAAGATGGCTGCCATTACTAAGGTTGTAGGGTACAAATTAACAGGAGAAGTGGACCAAATGGTTACCTCTACTGATGTAGTTCTAACTATTACAAAGGTAAAGTAACATCCAAGATGGCTGCCATTACTAAGGTTGTAGGGTACACATTAACAGGAGAAGTGGACCAGATGGTTACCTCTACTGATGTAGTTCTAACTATTACAAAGATAAAGTAACATCCAAGATGGCTGTCATTACTAAGGTTGTAGGGTACAAGTTAACAGGAGAAGTGAACCAGATGGTTACCTCTACTGATGTAGTTCTAACTATTACAAAGATAAAGTAACATCCAAGATGGCTGCCATTACTAAGGTTGTAGGGTACAAGTTAACAGGAGAAGTGGACCAAATGGTTACCTCTATTGATGTAGTTCTAACTATTACAAAGGTAAAGTAACATCCAAGATGGATGCCATTACTAAGGTTGTAGGGTACAAATTAACAGGAGAAGTAGACCAAATGGTTACCTCTACTGATGTAGTTCTAACTATTACAAAGATAAAGTAACATCCAAGATGGCTGTCATTACTAAGGTTGTAGGGTACAAATTAACAGGAGAAGTAGACCAAATGGTTACCTCTACTGATGTAGTTCTAACTATTACAAAGATAAAGTAACATCCAAGATGGCTGCCATTACTAAGGTTGTAGGGTACAAGTTAACAGGAGAAGTGAACCAGATGGTGACCTCTACTGATGTAGTTCTAACTATTACAAAGATAAAGTAACATCCAAGATGGCTGCCATTACTAAGGTTGTAGGGTACAAGTTAACAGGAGAAGTGAACCAGATGGTTACCTCTACTGATGTAGTTCTAACTATTACAAAGGTAAAGTAACATCCAAGATGGCTGCCATTACTAAGGTTGTAGTGGACCAACTGCTTACCTCTACTGATGTAGTTCTAACTATTACAAAGATAAAGTAACATCCAAGATGGCTGCCATGACTAAGGTTGTAGGGTACAAGTTAACAGGAGAAGTAGACCAGATGGTTACCTCTACTGATGTAGTTCTAACTATTACAAAGATAAAGTAACATCCAAGATGGCTGCCATTACTAAGGTTGTAGGGTACAAGTTAACAGGAGAAGTGAACCAGATGGTGACCTCTACTGATGTAGTTCTAACTATTACAAAGATAAAGTAACATCCAAGATGGCTGCCATTACTAAGGTTGTAGGGTACAAGTTAACAGGAGAAGTAGACCAGATGGTTACCTCTACTGATGTAGTTCTAACTATTACAAAGGTAAAGTAACATCCAAGATGGCTGCCATTACTAAGGTTGTAGGGTACAAATTAACAGGAGAAGTGAACCAGATGGTTACCTCTACTGATGTAGTTCTAACTATTACAAAGGTAAAGTAACATCCAAGATTGCTGCCATTACTGAGGTTTTAGTGTACAAGTTAACAGGAGAAGTGGACCTAATGGTTGAGTTCCAAACACATTTTCCATTCTGGAGTTATTTCCATTTATTTGCCAAAGAATACCAATATCTCAGGATTTTCCTCAATAGCGAATCATTTGAAATTTATATACATGGTCAGTTAGATATAATATTTTTACACTTATTCCATTCTGAAGTCATTGCCATTGATTTGCCAAAAGATATATCCAATTTGGACCATTTTACAGATCAATTATTAAACATCAGTTCCTCTTAAGCAAGTAATTTGAAATTAATGATAAAGAAGAATTTGAAGACAGTGATAATCAGGTTATTCTAGAAACATGTGTAAGCACGAAATTAGATTAGGTGAATTCAAAATTAGTTTTTATTGCTTTTATGGTTCCAGAGTTATACCCCTTAGCATGTTTTATAACCACCTCCCTGGTATAATAGTAAGTGTGCTCACCATGAGTGTGGTAGATCGTGGGATGGAGCCCCAGTATAATGGTAAGTGTGCTCACATTGAGTGTGGTAGATCGTGGGTTGGAGTCCCAGTATAATGGTATATGTACTCACCGTGAGTGTGGTAGATCGTGGGTTGAAGCCCCAGTATAATGGTATGTGTGCTCACCTTGAGTGTGGTAGATCGTGGGTTGGAGTCCCAGTATAATGGTATGTTTGCTCACCTTGAGTGTGATAGATCATAGGTTGAGCCCCAGTATAATGGTATGTTTGCTCACCTTGAGTGTGGTAGATCGTGGGTTGGAGTCCCAGTATAATGGTATGTTTGCTCACCTTGAGTGTGATAGATGATAGGTTGAGCCCCAGTATAATGGTATGTTTGCTCACCTTGAGTGTGGGAGATCGTGGGTTGGAGTCCCAGTATAATGGTATGTTTGCTCACCTTGAGTGTGGTAGATCGTGGGTTGGAGTCCCAGTATAATGGTATGTTTGCTCACCTTGAGTGTGGTAGATCGTGGGTTGGAGTCCCAGTATAATGGTATGTTTGCTCACCTTGAGTGTGGGAGATCGTGGGTTGGAGTCCCAGTATAATGGTATGTTTGCTCACCTTGAGTGTGGTAGATCGTGGGTTGGAGTCCCAGTATAATGGTATGTTTGCTCACCTTGAGTGTGGGAGATCGTGGTGGGTTGGAGTCCCAGTATAATGGTATGTTTGCTCACCTTGAGTGTGGTAGATCGTGGGTTGGAGTCCCAGTATAATGGTATGTTTGCTCACCTTGAGTGTGATAGATTGTGGGTTGGAGTCCCAGTATAATGGTATATGTGCTCACCTTGAGTGTGATAGATTGTGGGTTGGAGTCCCAGTCCTGTAAAACCAAAGACTATAAAATTAGTATTTGCTGCTTCCCAGTTAAGCACTAGTTATTAAGGAGTAAGAGCAAAGACTGACTGGCTCAGAATCAAGATAATGTGTCAGAGCGGAAAATCATGTCTACCCGAGTTAGCACTATAAAAATCCAACTAATTTAAAACAGACATCATCATCTCATTGAATGTACATTGTAGCTTGTTTCAGCCATGATATAACAAAAAATTGTGAATTTGGCTTTAAACGACAATTACTCACTCACCAATTGAATAAATTAAATTTTATTGTATTTTTAGCATCTCAGGTAGGAAAATTTGTTGAATTTTTTGGACCAGGTGTATCTAAATTATCCATTGCTGATAGAGCTACTATCTCAAATATGTGTCCAGAATATGGTGATACTGTAGGCTACTTCCCTATAGACAACAACAGCTTAGACTATCTACTACAAACAGGTACCATACTTTCGCACTAAAAGTCGCTCCTTTATTTAGGACGCAGGGCCGAAAATTTGAGATTTTTTTGCTTTTGTACACACAGAAGTCGCCCCTTTAAATAAGACACAGGGTCTAAGAATATTTTCAATGACAAATGACAACTGATTTTGGAACAATTTCATGGTTATTTATATCTATGAACGTTTTTGTTTGTTGTAATAATATATTTCAATAGTCATAGTGTAACATTTTATTTCCGTTTCGCTCAGCTGATTTAGTGATTGTTGCCACTGTCCCCCTATCATTTGAAGATGATTTTTGCACGATCTACTGACAATATTTATGTTTCCTTAACCCCTACCCCGCAAAAGTGCATGTTTACAAAGTCCCCTACCTGTTACATATACACAATAATAGACTTTTCATTTTTAAATGAAGACACGACACGTCAATTGTGTATGACTGCCATTTTTTTTACAGGCAAGTTGTACACGTGATAAAAATATATTTATATTTGTTTTGTTTTTGGTTTTTAGCTCGACTTTTCGGTCGGTTAAGTTTTCGGTTAAGTCCATTTCTCAAAAACTATCACAGATATCCATTTGAAACTTGGAATACTTGTTCACTATCAAAAGAGGAACCAATTACAAGAAGGCAGATGACCCTGTGATTTGTATATCCAGAGTTGTCTGCCCTTGTTTCGACATAGTACATAGAAATTAGGGATATTTTTTTAGTATAATTAAAATTTCTCAATAACTATCAAAGCTATTAACTTGAAACTCAATACACTTGTAGAAAGTGTTGACCCCAATCTGTTGACAAGAGAAGACAAATCTATCCAGCATTTTATTTGAGTTATTTTCCTTTTTTTATTTGCATTTTTTTTCTAAAAATACAATTTTCACAATATAAACTATGATGGGCATTAAAATGAAACCCAACATACCTGTTCACTATCAGAAGGGGGAACACATTACAGAAGGGTAACTCCCAACATACAACAAAATTATATAAGCATCCAAGCTTTAAAAGAAATGCCTTAAATATGGACATTATTTTGTCTTGCTTATCAGTTTCACAATGCCTCCCGTCACGTCTAGAAAGAGTT
Organism: Bathymodiolus septemdierum; assembly: GCA_963383655.1. Lineage (NCBI taxonomy): Eukaryota > Metazoa > Mollusca > Bivalvia > Mytilida > Modiolidae > Bathymodiolus > Bathymodiolus septemdierum. The sequence continues at coordinate 22,516,397 of OY726527.1, read as the reverse complement.
ATACTGCCGCTTGGTCATATTTGAAAATGATTCACAAACAAGGATAATAGTCACATAAAAACATAAAAAGTAAATAATTGTTTATTTCAAAAATAGATGTTCACAATCCAATTGAGTTCTTGTGATAGCTCAGTTCATGCAGTTTACAGTTGATATTCATCTCACAATTATTTTGTCTGGTCACCTACAAATACGATCTTTGGTCACATCCTTAAATAACATGCCCCTTGTTTTCTTCTGGAATAAAATAACGTCTTAACAAAAAATATGGTATACTACTGCTACCTTCACAGAAATTGTCTTATCGTTGTTAATCCACAATTCATTACACTCTGAAACTTTCAATTCATATTTCTAGGGAAACTTGGAAGAATGTGATTCATGCAAATAATTGACATGAAAGGAAAAAAACATAATAAAGCCAATCAGATTTGAGATAATTTGAGTACAAGAAATTTTCTGTCAAGCTTCTCACAGGTGATGAGAGGGGAGTATTGAAGCATGATCAGCTGTGTGTTATTGGCAATACACTACAACCTTGAATGAGTTTGAGTTGGCACCAATTAATATTAAGTATATTCCGTCTCTGCAGATACGATAATAAACGATGCATTTTCATATAGTGAAAATGTATAAAGATAAGGAAGTCAATAAAAATGTCAAAATATTTTTTTATCAATGTGTGACGTAAAAGTGTGACATTTACTTCACTGAATGTGGTACTGCTTTGACAACTATTTTACCTATTTTGTTCCAGTTTAGTTATAAATACTGTTATAGTGACAGCCGTAATGAAAGCGGGAGGTTTGGCGCTTTAAAATCTGATTCAACCTACCATTTCTTTAGAAATGCCTGTACCAAGTCAGGGTAATTACGGTTTTCACAGTTTTTCGGTTGTTGACTGATTTTGTCTGTTTATATACTTATGAGTTTTGACTTTCCCTTTGTAAGATTGTTTGGAGTTCGGTAATTTTGTTATTACCCTTATTTGTAGAGCATTGTATTGTAATTAATTACTTGCTTTTACAGGAAGAAGCAGTGAACAGATCAAGTTCATTGAGCAATACTTACGTTCCGTCACAATGTTCAGAGATTACAATGATGAGACAGAGGACCCTGTTTTCTCAGAGGTCTTTGAATTGGATCTGTCAACTGTAAGAGCCTGTTGTTCTGGACCAAAGAGACCCCAGGACAAAGTGGCTGTAACAGACATGAAAACAGACTTTACAAACTGTTTAAATAACAAAGTAGGCTTCAAGGTAAATATAATCTATTCCAGCTACATATCTCAAACTGTGATCAATCGTTTCATTGGATACAGTAAAATTGTTATTTAGAACTCTGATCAGTCGTTTCATTGGATACAGTAAAATTGTTATTTAGAACTCTGATAAGTCGTTTCATTGGATACAGTAAAACCCTGTTATTTAGAACTCTGATAAGTCGTTTCCTTGGATACAGTAAAATTGTTATTTAGAACTCTGATAAGTTGTTTCCTTGGATACCATAAAATTGTTATTTAGGACTCTGATAAGTCGTTTCCTTGGATACATTAAAACCTTGTTATTTAGAACTCTGATAAGTTGTTTCCTTGGATACCATAAAATTGTTATTTAGGACTCTGATAAGTCTTTTCCTTGGATACATTAAAACCTTGTTATTTAGAACTCTGATAAGTTGTTTCCTTGGATACAGTAAAATCGTTATTTAGAACTCTGATCAGTCGTTTCCTTGGATACAGTAAAATCGTTATTTAGAACTCTGATAAGTCGTTTAATTGGATACAGTAAAATCCTGTTATTAATCCCCTACCGGAGAAAGCTGAAGGGGACTATAGTTTTAGGTTCCGTCCATCTGTCCATCCGTCACATTAAAATTTTAAGTTGTCCGGACTTTTTTTTGACGTCCTTTGAGATATTGACTTGATATTTTGTATGTGGCTATATCTAGATGAGGTAGTTTAAGTTCGAATTTCGTTCCGGTCGAAAGAATTTTTGCTGAGTTATGGCCCTTGAACTTATATTTTTTTTTCAAATTTTAAGTTGTCTGGGCTTTTTTTTACGTCCTTTGAGATATTGACTTGATATTTGGTATGTGGCTATATCTAGATGAGTTATAGTTTAAGTTCGAATTTTGTTCCGGTCGAATGATTTTTGCCATAGTTTTGGCCCTTCAACTTGTAATTTAAAATCTAGTCATTGCAAGGTGATACTTCTAATATTTTAGGTCCTCTGATTTTGCGGCCGGTAGGGGACAATGTATTGCTATGTGCAATACTCTCAGAATTCTTGTTTAAAACTCTGATAAGTCGTTTCCTTGGATACAGTAAATCCTTGTTATTTAGAACTCAGATAAGTCGTTTCCTTGGATACAGTAAAACCCTAAGATCTGAAACCGCTTGGACAAATGAACCGAAACTTGGTAGGAAGCATCTATTGAAGGTCCTCTATAAAGAGTGCTCATTTCGTCACGATCTGTTAATAAACATGGCTGTCACAGGCAATTCTTGCTTCTGATTGGTCGATTTCTAAAAATTCTTCTCCTCTGAAACCACTTGGCCAAATGAACCGAAACTTGGTAGGAAGCACCTATGGAAGGTCCTCTATAAACATTGCTCATATCGTCCTCATCCATTAACAGACCTGGCCGCCACAGACAATTCTTATTGCTGATTGGTAGATTTCTAAAAAAAATCCTCTCCTCTGAAACCACTTATCTAAATGAACCGAAATTTGGTAGGAAGCATCTATGGAATGTCCTCTATAAAGATTGCTCATTTCGTCCCGATCCGTTAACAAACATGGCCCCACAGGCAATTCTTGTTTCTGAATGGTCGATTTCTAAAAATCTTCTCCTTTGAAACCACATGGCCAAATGAACCGAAACTTGGTAGGAAGCATTTATGGAAGGTCCTCTATAAAGAGTGCTCATTTTGTCCCGATCCGTTTACAAACATTGCCGCCACATGCAACTCTTATTGCTGATTGGTCGATTTAAAAAAAATCTTCTCTCTGAAACGCTTATCCAAATGAACCGAAATTTGGTAGGGAGCACCTATGGAAGGTTCTGTATGAAGTTTCCTCAAAACAGAATGAAAGGTGAGCGACACAGGCTCAGTCCACTGAGCCTCTAGTTTGTTTCTCAGCCCACTGAGCCTCTAGTTTGTTTCTCAGCCCTCTGGAGCCTCTAGTTTGTTTCTTCCTTTACTTTATAAAACCAGTATAAACCAGTATACAGTTTACTATCTTAAGATTTCATAGACTTGATGCAGGCTCAATACCAAATGTCGTAAGATGTTGATGGAGTACCAGGTAATGTAATAACATGATCCATCAAATATCTAATTCACTTCTGCCATTTAACTTACTACTTAACATCAACAAATATGCATATACTAATACTATGCTATTTTATAATACTAAGACTTTTATTCACTCTGACAGTATACACGGTTACAAGAGGCAGACAATAGAATACACTCTGACAGTATACATTGTTACAAGAGGCAGACAATAGAATACACTCTGACAGTATACACTGTTACAAGAGGCAGACAATAAAATACACTCTGACAGTATACACTGTTACAAGAGGCAGACAATAGAATACACTCTTGACAGTATACACTGTTACAAGAGGTAGACAATAGAATACACTCTGACAGTATACACTGTTACAAGAGACGGACAATAAAATACACTCTGACAGTATACACGGTTACAAGAGGCAGACAATATAATACACTCTGACAGTATACACTGTTACAAGAGGCAGACAATAGAATACACTCTGACAGTATACACTGTTACAAGAGGCAGACAATAAAATACACTCTGACACTATACACTGTTACAAGAGGCAGACAATAGAATACACTCTTGACAGTATACACTATTACAAGAGACAGACAATAGAATACACTGACAGTATACACTGTTTCAAGAGGCAGACAATAAAATACACTCTGACACTATACACTGTTACAAGAGACAGACAATAGAATACACTCTGACACTATGCACTGTTACAAGATGCAGACAATAGAATACACTCTGACAGTATACACTGTTACAAGAGGCAGACAATAAAATACACTGACACTATACACTGTTACAAGAGACAGACAATAGAATACACTCTGACACTATGCACTGTTACAAGATGCAGACAATAGAATACACTCTGACAGTATACACTGTTACAAGAGGCAGACAATAAAATACACTCTGACACTATACACTGTTACAAGAGGCAGACAATAGAATACACTCTGACAGTATACACTGTTACAAGAGACGGACAATAAAATACACTCTGACAGTATACACGGTTACAAGAGGCAGACAATATAATACACTCTGACAGTATACACTGTTACAAGAGGCAGACAATAGAATACACTCTGACAGTATACACTGTTACAAGAGGCAGACAATAAAATACACTCTGACACTATACACTGTTACAAGAGGCAGACAATAGAATACACTCTTGACAGTATACACTATTACAAGAGACAGACAATAGAATACACTGACAGTATACACTGTTTCAAGAGGCAGACAATAAAATACACTCTGACACTATACACTGTTACAAGAGACAGACAATAGAATACACTCTGACACTATGCACTGTTACAAGATGCAGACAATAGAATACACTCTGACAGTATACACTGTTACAAGAGGCAGACAATAAAATACACTGACACTATACACTGTTACAAGAGACAGACAATAGAATACACTCTGACACTATGCACTGTTACAAGATGCAGACAATAGAATACACTCTGACAGTATACACTGTTACAAGAGGCAGACAATAAAATACACTCTGACACTATACACTGTTACAAGAGGCAGACAATAGAATACACTCTGACAGTATACACTGTTACAAGAGGCAGACAATAGAATACACTCTGACAGTATACACTGTTACAAGAGGCAGACAATAAAATACACTCTGACACTATACACTGTTACAAGAGGCAGACAATAGAATACACTCTGACAGTATATACTGTTACAAGAGGCAGACAATAGAATACACTCTGACACTATACACTGTTACAAGAGACAGACAATAGAATACACTCTGACACTATACACTGTTACAAGAGGCAGACAATAAAATACACTGTTACAAGAGGCAGACAATAGAATACACTCTGACACTATACACTGTTACAAGATGCAGACAATAGAATACACTCTGACACTATACACTGTTACAAGATGCAGACAATAGAATACACTCTGACACTATACACTGTTACAAGAGGCAGACAATAAAATACACTCTGACACTATACACTGTTACAAGAGGCAGACAATAGAATACACTCTGACAGTATACACTGTTACAAGAGACAGACAATAGAATACACTCTGACACTATACACTGTTACAAGAGGCAGACAATAGAATACACTCTGACAGTATACACTGTTACAAGAGACAGACAATAGAATACACTCTGACACTATACACTGTTACAAGAGGTAGACAATAGAATACACTCTGACACTATACACTGTTACAAGAGGCAGACAATAAAATACACTGTTACAAGAGGCAGACAATAGAATACACTCTGACACTATACACTGTTACAAGATGCAGACAATAGAATACACTCTGACACTATACACTGTTACAAGAGGTAGACAATAGAATACACTCTGACACTATACACTGTTACAAGAGGCAGACAATAAAATACACTCTGACACTATACACTGTTACAAGAGGCAGACAATAGAATACACTCTGACAGTATACACTGTTACAAGAGACAGACAATAGAATACACTCTGACACTACACTGTTACAAGAGGCAGACAATAGAATACACTCTGACAGTATACACTGTTACAAGAGACAGACAATAGAATACACTCTGACACTATACACTGTTACAAGAGGTAGACAATAGAATACACTCTGACACTATACACTGTTACAAGAGACAGACAATAGAATACACTCTGACACTATACACTGTTACAAGAGACAGACAATAGAATACACTCTGACACTATACACTGTTACAAGAGGTAGACAATAGAATACACTGTTACAAGAGGCAGACAATAGAATACACAATACATAATGACGAACTGAATGAATGAAACACATTTACATAAATAAACTGAATAAATGAAACATATTTACATACATACAAGGGTTGTCCGTAAAGTTTGTGGACTATCTCAATAAAATCTGACTGACATGTCCGAAATAATTGAAACGAGGATATAATTAATTACATGATTTACTGATTAATTGTACAAAATTTTATCACAGTATATGCTTAAATAATTGTATTCTGTCAATTTAAAAATCAAAAGTAACTCACACCTGGAGCACGGAAAAAATTCCTGACGTTCAACGACGTCAACAGTAGTAAAAGTTAACTTTTCTCGACGTAGTCCCCGTTCAACTCAACACATTTCTTACATCTCTTTAACCAGTCATCAAATATTTTCTCAAATTGTTCCGTTTTCATATTTAGAATTATATTCATCACTTCCTGTCTTAGTTCCGGTAAATCATCGAACCGCTGTCCATGGAGAAATGATTTGATGTACGGAAATACAGCAAAATCCATTGGCGCTAAGTCAGGGCTGTATGGAGGATGCTTCAGACACTCGAATCCAAGTAAATCTAATTCTAGTTGAGTTGTGTGGGAAGTATGTGCCGGTGCATTATCTTGGTGTAGTATCACTTGGTCTAGATTGGCAGCTAAATAAGGACGTTTCTTTCTCAGAGCTTGTACCAAATCTCGCCTCAGTACCTAACAAGATAAACAGACTTTTTACCGTATTGCATCTATAAAGTAAAATCGAATTGATAATATAAAATTAACTCTTTCAGATGAACACATTTTTGAAATGTTTATTATATTAGTTTAAATTTACAGGGAAAATAATTAATTCATTAATTTCAAAAGTAATTATTATGTTTATTACCTTGGAGTAGTATTCAGAATTGACAGTCTGGCAACGGGGAACAGCGTGTGTCAGTAGCATTCCTTTCCTGTCCATAAAGAGAATAAACATATTCTTTCCCAGTGATTTGGTTATTTTTGCCTTTTTTGGTGGAGGAGAGTTACAGTTTTTCCACTGACTTGACTGTTGTTTAGTTTCGGGATCATAGTAGTGGAACCAGCTTTCGTCGGTTGTAATTATTCGGTCTAGAAATCTTATGCCACCACGATTAACTTTTTTGATAAATTGTTTTGACAATTCCACTCTTTTTGTTAAATGTTCAGCTGTAAGAATTCGCGGTACCCATCTAGCACATACTCGGTTCATATTTAAATCATTTCCTAAAATTTGGTGCGCTGTAGTCTTAGAAATTCCACATTTGTCTGCAACTTCACGGACTGTTGGCCGCCGATCACCGTTAATAACGTCCCAAACTTCATTTTTTACAGCATCGGATTCTCTAAAAGATCGTCTGCTAAACTGTCTCTTCCGTCCGCAAACCTTTTGTGCCACTTGAATATCAATGAACGGCTTACTTTACTATGTTTCTCTGACTGTTTTAGGAACTTGTGCGTATCTGTTTGCGTTTTTCCGATGTCCACGCAAAACTTTATCACCGCCCGCTGCTCCACCTTTTCCGCAAACGTCCGTTTTTTTTAGTAATGCCGATCCTGTCTTTAGCGTTTCAAATCCAGATTTCTCAGCCATTTCGAAACTTTGACTTTTCAAATTTAGCAGGTGTAACGTCAAGAGTATTGGCGACGTCATAGTGTAAGTTACAGGTGAATTTTCGCGGAGTTTGATACTTCGAAAAACAAAAATTAAAAACAGCGACTCGCATGTTATGTGGTATTTTTGGCGTGCTCCGGGTGTGAGTTACTATTGATTTTTAAATTGACGGAATACAATTATTTAAGCATGTACTGTGATAAAATTTTGTACAATTAATCAGTAAATCATGTAATTAATTATATCCTAGTTTCAATTATTTCGGACATGTCAGTCAGATTTTATTGAGATGGTCCACAAACTTTACGGACAACCCTCGTATAATGTGTATTGATTTTCAATAAGGGTAATAACAAAATTACCAAACTCCAAACAATCTTACAAAGGGAAAGTCAAAACTCATAAGTATATAAACAGACAAAATAGTGCTAATTTTATTTGCAGGGATTTGCAATACCTAGTGATAGACAATCAACAACAATTCCAATCATTTACGACAACATAGAATACACATTGTCACATGGTTCTGTTGTCATAGCAGCCATAACTAGCTGTACAAACACCAGTAATCCATCAGTCATGTTAGGAGCAGGTGAGTTATGATCACACGTTGTCACATGGTTCTGTTGTCATAGCAGCCATAACTAGCTGTACAAACACCAGTAATCCATCAGTCATGTTAGGAGCAGGTGAGTTATGATCACACGTGGTCACATGATTCTGTTGTCATAGCAGCTATAACTAGCTGTACAAACACCAGTAATCCATCAATCATGTTAGGAGCAGGTGAGTTATGATCACACGTGGTCACATGATTCTGTTGTCATAGCAGCCATAACTAGCTGTACAAACACCAGTAATCCATCAGTCATGTTAGGAGCAGGTGAGTTATGATCACACGTGGTCACATGGTTCTGTTGTCATAGCAGCCATAATTAGCTGTACAAACACCAGTAATCCATCAGTCATGTTAGGAGCAGGTGAATTATGATCACACGTGGTCACATGATTCTGTTGTCATAGCAGCTATAACTAGCTGTACAAACACCAGTATTCCATCAGTCATGTTAGGAGCAGGTGAGTTATGATCACACGTGGTCACATGATTCTGCAGTGTTCCCATTTCCTGTCACCCCTGACAAGTGAATGTTGATAAGGGGAAAGTGCAATTACTGGATTGAAGAGTGCATTTCAAATGATTTCAAAACTTTCTATTTATTTTGCATAATTGTACAAAGGAAGAATCAAAATGTTATTTAAAATTGAGTTTTCATACAAGATCATTGTCAGCAGTCCGAGGGGACATTGTAGTGTAGGGAATGAAACGTGTTGTCAATGTCAGGGAAATACTTGTTCTGTTCTGGGTTTTCCTCCAGTAATTGACGGAGTAATTTAATGATGAGAGTAAAAGTCTTAAAAAAAGGAAATGATAAAATAAGGTTGTAAATAATGTTGTATGTCTCTCAACTATGGAAATTTGATATGCACTTTCCTATGGAAAGTTGCTGTTGCAGAAAAATCCTAGAACACTTCTGTTGTCAAAAGTTGTTTCCCATGTCATATTTCTCCCTCATTTCTGTATAATTTCTATATACCTGTATAGTTAATCTTGTTCTTGTCCTGAAAATGAATGAAATATTTACCGCTGGACATTAAGGTTTAATCAATGACAGCTCTCTTTTTGTCGTAGAAATAGTCTAGAATTGCAGTGTTTTCTCCAGAAATTTGAAAGAAAGGGGGACTTTTCCCCCCGAGCTTTAAATATGAGGGGGATTTTCTCATTTTCATGGGGGATTTTTTCTTTACATAATTAGGCCAAAAAAAAATATATGTGTGTTTACTGTCACATGTCAAACAAATCTAGGGTCGGTCGGTCGGCATTCATTTTTTTTTTTTTTTAAACTATCGGCAACACCGGAAATAGTCGATTCTGTATTTCATTTTTGAAATTTCCGGTAAGCCGTCATTTGTTGAAATTGTTTTATGATGAGTTACGCAGTTTTTCTACCTTCTTTGCTCTTAATTTCGACAAAAAGCTGGCAGTTGAATAAATAAAACATTGCTGCTGATTAAACAACAAAAATGGTTATCCGAATTCTGTGTAAAAATTGATAGGGTTGCTAGCAAAAATTAATGTTGAATAATTGCCGATTAAAAAAGGTTAGGGTCGGCGGCTGAAAAATAGGGTGGGTCGGGTGACCGTAAACACACATATTTTTTTTTGGCCTTAGTGCTTGTAAAAAGCCATACACTGTTCAATTATTCATCTGGTAGAATATTCTTGTCCTAATGATGACTCCTTTGACTTTTCTTAGTCCATTCTGACTTGATGGAATTTTCTTCATTATATTCCAATTCATATGGATAAAGAGTTGTATCATGAGAGAAGGAAGGGCCTGACCACAGTGAAAAAGACACTTATTCCCCACTGCATTAGCATGTAACAACAACAACCAAATTTATGTGTAATACAAGGTCACAAGGTTGATTATCATGGTCATTAAGATGCTTTTTATCACATAATTTGTTTTTGCTGTAAATCTCTCACGAGATCAAGGTTGAAATTTCGTAATAGTCGATCCGGAACCGGATAATATTCCGGATTTTAAAGACAAATCCCGCAACTGTGCTTGCTGAAAGGAGGAAAACAGATTTTGTTTGTGGCATTCCCACGATCCCGCAACCTAGAGAAAAGACTGGAATTGTACTTGAAGGTTTTAATGAGATTTTGTGGTTTCAGGATTGTTGGCCAAGAATGCAATAGAAGCTGGTTTATCTGTCAAGCCCTACATAAAGACAAGTCTGTCACCAGGGAGTGGTGTTGTGACATATTACCTCAGGGACAGTGGTGTCACACCTTATCTGGAGAAATTAGGGTAAGTCTTCTTACAGTTTGGTTTTGGTGTTTAACACGAATTCAACATTATTTCAGTTATATCGTGGCGGTCAGTTTTATTGGTTTGAGGAAACCGGAGTACCCAGAGAAAACCACGGATCTGTCGCAAGTTACTGACTTTATCACATAATGTTGTATCAAGTACACTTGCCTGAGCAGGGTTCAAACTCACAACATTAGTGGTGATAGGCACTGATTGCATAGGTAATTATAAATCCAAGTACCATTTGATCACAACCACGACGGCCCCAAGTGTTGTTACTTATTACCTTACAGTAAAAATAATATATACAGATTTGACAAGGGACCCTAACTAAGCTATCACCCAAAGCCAGAAATTGTCTAAGTTGGGGACTGGAAGTTTCAATAACCCAAGTAGTGTTTTGTTTTTGTTTTGATAGAAATGCTTTAACTGAAACAATGCTTTATCAAATATGTATTAGGATGGTTCCTTGTCTATGACAAAAGGGTACCAGTATGTATGTATAGGCAAGGTAGGGACCTGCCCCCAGTTAAGTATATTAGAATCATACCCTAGCCACAATTTCTTGGTAAGTGACTAATTCTCTGGGCTTCCATGCTTAAATATCCATTGGCCCAGTGGACTAAGAAGAATTTGAAGATACCAAAGGGGTAATCAGAATGTGTATATTGAAGAAGAACAGACAACACAATGGCCAAAAGAAAAAGTATAAAAGGGCAAACAACGATCTACAAAATATACACATAAAACTAAAGATCGAGTAACATGAACCCAACTAAAAACCGAGGGTGAAATCAGGTGCTCGGAAGGGTAAGCAGTTCCTGCTCCACTAGTGGCACCTATCTGTGTTGTCTGTTCTTCTTTGATATACAGATTGTGATTATCTTCAAACTCTTCTTAATCTAGTTACAGTGATAAGTCATGAATGAGGAAAGGACCGGGAAGTGTTTACGACAAGTAGAACTAATGTCTGTTTAAGCTTATCTAGGATCTAAGTTGACACTTTATCATGTTGTATCAGTGTTTTCACTTAGACACAAATTAAAGTAAAGAAACATTTTTATTGCTGTTCTACATCTAAATGTCACAGTAGGGTCTTCAAATCTAATACCCTAACACGAATGTGAAACGGTCTTCAAATCTGATACCCTAACACGAATGTGATACGTTCTTCAAATCTAATACCCTAACACGAATGTGATACGTTCTTCAAATCTGATACCCTAACACGAATGTGAAACGTTCTTCAAATCTGATACCCTAACACGAATATGAAACGGTCTTCAAATCTGATACCCTAACACGAATGTGAAACGGTCTTCAAATCTGATACCCTAACACGAATGTGAAACGGTCTTCAAATCTGATACCCTAACACGAATGTGAAACGGTCTTCAAATCTGATACCCTAACACGAATGTGAAACGGTCTTCAAATCTGATACACTAACACGAATGTGAAACGGTCTTCAAATCTGATACCCTAACACGAATGTGAAATGTTCTTCAAATCTGATACCCTAACACGAATGTGAAATGGTCTTCAAATCTGATACCCTAACACGAATGTGAAACGGTCTTCAAATCTGATACCCTAACACGAATGTGAAACGGTCTTCAAATCTGATACCCTAACATGAATGTGAAACGGACTTCAAATCTGATACCCTAACACGAATGTGAAACAGCCGCTAGCCTACAGCTGAGCAGTACACTTTACTTTTTCGATGCAGTGTTATTTGGTAGATAGAATTTCATTTCTCAGGTACAGTGTTATTTAGTAGATAGAATTTCATTTCTCAGATACAGTGTTATTTAGTAGATATAATTCCATTTCTCAGATGCAGTGTTATTTGGTAGATATAATTCTATTTCTAAGATACAGTGTTATTTAGTAGAGAGAATTCTATTTCTCAGATGCAGTGTTATTAGTTCACCTGGACCAAAGGTCCAGGTGAACTATTGCCATCACTTGGCGTCCGTCGTCTGTCGTCTGTTGTCTGTAAACTTTACACATTTCAAGCTTCTTCTCCGAAACCACTTGGCCGATTGGAACCGAACTTAGCAGAAATGTTCCTTGGATGGTCCTCTACAAAGTTACTGTTTTTCGTTCCAGTCGAAAATTCAATATGGCTGCCAGGGACAATAATATGCTCTGATTGGCTGAAATTTCAAAGATCTTCTTCTCTGAAACTAATGAACTGACTGAACCCAAACTGTAAAGGAATGATCATTGGAATGTCCTTTACCAAGTTATTGTTTTTTATGTCGATCGGAAATCCAAGATGGCCGCCATCGCAGGACATAGATTAACATTGAACCCTATGGGAAAATGTTCAAATGCCTTCTTCTCAGAAACTACAAATATGATTAAAGCCAAACTGTACATGAATGTTCATTGGATGGTCCTCTACAATCTTAAGGTTTTTTTGTTCCGATATGAAATTCAAAATGGCGGCTACGGCAGGACTTAGTTTAACATTGGACCCTATGGGAAAAATGTTTCAAAATGCTTCTTCTCTGAAACCACTTGGACAGTTGAAACCAAACTGCCCAGGAATGATCATTGGAAGGTCCTCTACAAACTTTCTGTTTTTTATGCCGATCACAAATCCAAGATGGCCGCCACCGCAGGACATAGATTAACATTGCACCCTATGGGAAAATATTCAAATGCCTTCTTCTCAGAAACTACAAATATGATTAAGGCCAAACTGTACATGAAAGTTCATTAGATGGACCTCTACAAACTTTACGTTTTTTGTTCCGCTATGAAATTCAAAATGGCGGCTACGGCAGGACTTAGTTTAACATTGGACCCTATGGGAAAAATGTTTCAAAACGCTTCTTCTCTGAAACCACTTGGATAATTGAAACCAAACTGCCCAGGAATGATCATTGGAAGATCCTCTACAAGGTGTGTGTTTTTTATGCCGATCGGAAATCCAAGATGGCCACCACCGCAGGACATAGATTAACATTGGACCCTATGGGAAAATGTTCAAATGCCCTCTTCTCAGAAACTGCAAATACGATTAAAGCCAAACTGTACATGAAAGTTCATTGGATGGTCCTCTACAAACTGTATGTTTTTGTTCCGATATGAAATTCAAAATGGCGGCTACGGCAGGACTTAGTTTAACATTGGACCCTATGGGGAAAATGTTTCAAAACGCTTCTTCTCTGAAACCACTTGGACAGTTGAAACCAAACTGCCCAGGAATTATCATTGGAAGGTCCTCTACAAAGTTTCTGTTTTTTATGCCGATCGGAAATCCAAGATGGCCACCACCACAGGACATAGATTAACATTGGACCCTATGGGAAAATGTTCAAATGCCTTCTTCTCAGAAACTACAAATATGATTAAAGCCAAACTGTACATGAATGTTCATTGGATGGTCCTCTACAAACTTTACGTTTTTTGTTCTGATATGAAATTCAAAATGGCAGCTATGGCAGGACTTAGTTTAACATTGGACCCTATGGGAAAAATGTTTCAAAATGCTTCTTCTCTGAAACCACTTGGACAGTTGAAACCAAACTGCCCAGGAATGATCATTGGAAGGTCCTCTGTTTTTTATGCCGATCGGAAATCCAAGATGGCTGCCACCACAGGTCATAGTATTAACACAGAACCATATGGGGAAAATACAGAAATATATTCTTCTCTGAAGCTATTGCACTGATTGAACCTAAACTGTGCATCAATCATTGGAAGGTCCTTTACAAACTTTGTGTTTTTTATGTTGATCGTAATTCCAAGATGACTACCACTGCAGGACATAGTTTTTGCATAGGACCAATTGGTTTTTTTTATTACCAGGTGAACGATACAGGCTCTTGAGAACTCTGGTTTAGTAGATAGAATTCTATTTCTCAGATACAGTGTTTTTTAGTAGATAGAATTCTATTTCTCAGATACAGTGTTATTTAGTAGATAGAATTCTATTTCTCAGATGCAGTGGTATTTAGTAGATAGAATTCTATTTCTCAGATGCAGTGTTAATTGGTATATAGAATTCCATTTCTCAGATGCAGTGTTAATTGGTATATAGAATTCCATTTCTCAGATGCAGTGTTAATTGGTATATAGAATTCCATTTCTCAGATGCAGTGTTAATTGGTATATAGAATTCCATTTCTCAGATACAGTGTTATTTGGTAGATATAATTCTATTTCTCAGATGCAGTGTTATTTAGTAGATAGAATTCCATTTCTCAGATACAGTGTTAATTGGTATATAGAATTCCATTTCTCAGATACAGTGTTCTTTAGTAGATAGAATTCTATTTCTCAGATACAGTGTTATTTAGTATATAGAATTCCTTTTCTCAGATGCAGTGTTATTTGGTATATAAAATTCTATTTCTCAGATGTAGTGTTATTTAGTATATAGAATTCCATTTCTCAGATGCAGTGTTATTTGGTATAAAGAATTCTATTTCTCAGATGCAGTGTTATTTGGTAGATAGAATTCTATTTCTCAGATACAGTGTTATTTAGTAGATAGAATTCTATTTCTCAGATGCAGTGTTATTTGGTAGATATAATTCCATTTCTCAGATGCAGTGTTAATTGGTAAATAGAATTCCATTTCTCAGATGCAGTGTTAATTGGTATATAGAATTCCATTTCTCAGATGCAGTGTTAATTGGTATATAGAATTCCATTTCTCAGATACAGTGTTATTTAGTAGATAGAATTCTATTTCTCAGATACAGTGTTATTTAGTAGATAGAATTCTATTTCTCAGATACAGTGTTATTTAGTAGATAGAATTCCATTTCTCAGATACAGTGTTATTTAGTAGATAGAATTCAATTTCTCAGATGTAGTGTTATTTAGTAGATAGAATTCTATTTCTCAGATGCAGTGTTATTTAGTAGATAGAATTCTATTTCTCAGATACAGTGTTATTTAGTAGATAGAATTCTATTTCTCAGATACAGTGTTATTTAGTAGATAGAATTCCATTTCTCAGATACAGTGTTATTTAGTAGATAGAATTCAATTTCTCAGATGTAGTGTTATTTAGTAGATAGAATTCTATTTCTCAGATGCAGTGTTATTTAGTAGATAGAATTCTATTTCTCAGATACAGTGTTATTTAGTAGATAGAATTCTATTTCTCAGATACAGTGTTATTTAGTAGATAGAATTCCATTTCTCAGATACAGTGTTATTTAGTAGATAGAATTCAATTTCTCAGATGTAGTGTTATTTAGTAGATAGAATTCTATTTCTCAGATGCAGTGTTATTTAGTAGATAGAATTCTATTTCTCAGATACAGTGTTATTTAGTAGATAGAATTCTATTTCTCAGATACAGTGTTATTTAGTAGATAGAATTCCATTTCTCAGATGCAGTGTTACCAGCAAGAAAACAATATATGGCTGAAGTAATCTTAGAAATACTGTTATCACTATAACATTTTTATTTACAGATTTGACATAGTAGGGTATGGGTGTATGACTTCATAGGAAACAGTGGACCTCTTCCTGAACCAGTGTCCGAAGCAATTGAAAAGGTAAGGGTCTAAACATTGCCCAATGTTCAAAATATCATATTTTGTGGTTATTTTTTAGAATGAACTAAAGGTATTTAAGCAGTAAATGAATTCTTCACTATAAAACTATTTAGAACATTTTTTTATAATACAATATACTGTATAGCACTCTATATCTGCATTGTCAATATTTGTCGGTTTTATAAATCCGATTTATTTAAGGATTGATCTCAATTTTTTTTTCGTTGATGAAGAAATAAACTCAAAAATGTAGTTCACGGGTTACACAAGGGTGTGTACCACATTTTTATACCCCCGCTCCCCGAAGGGGGAGGGGGGTATACTGTTTTACCTCTGTTCGTCTGTCTGTCCTTCCGTCCGTCAAGATATTTTTCGTCGCATTTTTCTCAGTAACTATTGATGGCAGAAATCTGATATTTGGTCACAAGCATCATATAGGTATACCATATTGTGGGTAGCGTTTTTGGACACGTCAGATACCTACTTCCTGTTTGCCGACTTAGTTGGTCTTTATACACATTGAACATATATGCACATTTTTCGTCACATTTTTCTCAGCAACTATTGATGACAGAGATCTGGTATTTGGTCACAAGCTTCATGAAGGTACCCCATATCATGGGAAGCGTTTTTGGACCCATCAGATTCCTACTTCCTGTTTGCCGACTTAGTTGGTTTTTATACACATTGAACATATATGCACAATTTTCTCAGCAACTATTGATGGCAGAAATCTGATATTTGGTCACAAGCTTCATATAGGTACCCCATATCGTGGGAAGCGTTTTTGAACCCATCGGATTCCTGTTTGCCGACTTTGTTGATTTTTATACACATTTAACATATATGCTCATTTTTCGTCGCATTTTTCTCAGCAACTATTGATGACAGAAATCTGATATTTGGTCACAAGCTTCATATAGGTACTCCATATCATGGGAAGTGTTTTTGGACCCATCAGATTCCTACTTCCTGTTTGCCGATTTTGTTGATTTTTATACACATTTAACATACATTTGTATATGCACATTTTTCTCAGCAACTATTGATGACAGGAATCTGATAATTGGTCACAAGCTTCATATAGGTATGCCATATTGTGGGAAGCGTTTTTGGACCCGTCAGATTCCTACTTCCTGTTTGCCGACTTTGTTGATTTTTATACACATTGAACATATATTCTCATTTTTCGTCGCATTTTTCTCAGCAACTATTGATGGCAGAAATCTGATATTTGGTCACAAGCTTCATGTAGGTACCCGATATCGTGGGAAGCGTTTTTTGACCCGTCAGATTCCTACTTCCTGTTTGCCAAAGAGCGGGGGTATCATAGGTGAGCATTAGCTCACAGTTCATCTTGTTGAGTTTATTTCGAATGAACTGAACAAAAAATTGTGATCAATCCTTATAAATTAATTACCAATATTTATTTTGGCAGGGGTTTTTTTAGGGACAAAAATAATTAACTGTTTTGACCATTATCACCTGCACCAGTTATCAGTTTCATGGTACAGTAAACAATTTCAGGGTACAGTAAACAATTTCAGGGTACAGTAAACAATTTCAGGGTACAGTAAACAATTTCACAGTACAGTAAACAATTTCATGGTACAGTAAACAATTTCAGGGTACAGTAAACAATTTCATAGTACAGTAAACAATTTCACAGTACAGTAAACAATTTCACAGTACAGTAAACAATTTCAGGGTACAGTAAATAATTTCAGGGTACAGTAAACAATTTCAGGGTACAGTAAATAATTTCAGGGTACAGTAAACAATTTCACAGTACAGTAAACAATTTCACAGTACAGTAAACAATTTCACGGTACAGTTAACAATTTCATGGTACAGTAAACAATTTCACAGTACAGTAAACAATTTCAGGGTACAGTAAACAATTTCATAGTACAGTAAACAATTTCACAGTACAGTAAACAATTTCACAGTACAGTAAACAATTTCAGGGTACAGTAAATAATTTCAGGGTACAGTAAACAATTTCAGGGTACAGTAAATAATTTCAGGGTACAGTAAACAATTTCACAGTACAGTAAACAATTTCACAGTACAGTAAACAATTTCACGGTACAGTTAACAATTTCATGGTACAGTAAACAATTTCAGGGTACTGTAATGAATTTCACTCACTTTCACATAAAGTATTATTCACCTGTTGTTTTGTTGTCATTTGGGTTTTAAACTAAAAATGTCCAACTAGGTGAGGGACCATAAAAGGAAGACCAGGTTCTCAGAATTTTCTAGGGTTATGTTCCTGTTTACCAAAGCTGAGTTGGAGGGGCATCAGTTTCCTGGACCATAAAAGGAAGACCAGGTTCTCAGACTTTTCTAGGGTTATGTTCCTGTTTACCAAAGCTGAGTCGGGGGGCATCAGTTTCCTGGACCATAAAAGGAAGACCAGGTTCTCAGACTTTTGTAGGGTTATGTTCCTGTTTACCAAAGCTGAGTCGGGGGGCATCAGTTTCCTGGACCATAAAAGGAAGACCAGGTTCTCAGACTTTTCTATGGTTATGTTCCTGTTTACCAAAGCTGAGTCGGGGGGCATCAGTTTCCTATAGACACATTCTTCCATATTTTGTTTTAAATATTTGTAATACTAATTTTTTATATATAATTTCAGGGAGATCTAGTAGCCTGTGGTGTTTTATCTGGTAACAGGAACTTTGAAGGAAGAATACATCCTCTGACTAGAGCTAACTACCTGGCATCACCACCTTTAGTTATAGCTTATGCCTTAGCAGGAACTGTATTGATTGATTTTGAAACAGAACCTTTAGGTAAGGCATCAATCCAGGGTCTCCTTGTCCTTAGCAGGAACTGTATTGATTGATTTTGAAACAGAACCTTTAGGTAAGGCATCAATCCAGTGTCTCCTTGTCCTTAGCAGGAACTGTAGTGATTGATTTTGAAACAGAACCTTTAGGTAAGGCATCAATCCAGGGTCTCCTTGTCCTGAGCAGGAACTGTAGTGATTGATTTTGAAACAGAACCTTTAGGTAAGGCATCAACCCAGGGTCTCCTTGTCCTTAGCAGGAACTGTATTGATTGATTTTGAAACAGAACCTTTAGGTAAGGCATCAACCCAGGGTCTCCTTGTCCTGAGCAGGAACTGTAGTGATTGATTTTGAAACAGAACCTTTAGGTAAGGCATTAATCAACCCAGGGTCTCCTTGTCCTAAGCAGGAACTGTATTGATTGATTTTGAAACAGAACCTTTAGGTAAGGCATCAACCCAGGGTCTCCTTGTCCTGAGCAGGAACTGTATTGATTCATTTTGAAACAGAACCTTTAGGTAAGGCATTAATCAACTCAATTCCTTGAAAACAGTAAAGATATTCATGTCCTGGTGTGGGACAGACACAAAAATGTGACAGGTTTAAGCTGATTAATGGAATCCCACTCTACCCCTAGTGATAATTAAATCTCCAACGGCAACACAGATCAAACACTTGCATAGATTATCTGCCACTCAAAAAAACCACAATAGCACACAAAGGGAAACAACCATATAAACATGGACAATACAAAGGGTCAGTAAATGATACATGGATTAGGTTTTATATTTAGACATGGCTAATATTGAATTTTATTCCAGGGACAAATGGAGATGGTAAACCAGTATTTCTAAAGGACATCTGGCCTACACGTGATCAAATTCAGGAAGTGGAAAAACAGGTTGTTGTTCCGTCCATGTTTAATGATGTTTACTCCAGGATACAGGTAAAACAACAATTGCTGCCTCCGACCATGGACAATAGCCACTGCTCTCTCATTGACAACAATCACTGCTCCCTCCCACTGTTGATGTACACTGTTCCCTCCCATTGACAACAATCACTGCTCCCTGCCATTGACAACAATCACTGCTCCCTGCCATTGACATCAATCACCACTCCTTTCCACTGGTGACGTTCACTGTTCCCTCCTATTGACAACAATCACTGCTTCCTGCCATTGACAACAACCACTGGTCTCTCTCATTGACAACAATCACTGCTTCCTCCCAATGATGACGTTCACTGGTTCCTGCCATTGACAACAATCACTACTCCCTGCCATTGACAACAATCACTGGTCCCTGCCATTGACAACAATCACTGGTCCCTGTCATTGACAACAATCACTACTCCCTGTCATTGACAGCAATCACTACTCCCTGTCATTGACAACAATCACTGGTTCCTGCCATTGACAACAATCACTGGTCCCTTCCATTGACAACAAGCACTGGTCCCTGCCATTGACAACAATCACTGGTCCCTACCATTGACGATCACTGCTCTCTCACAATGATAAATTCTACACTTACAGTAGATTGTTCAAACTTCAGGTTTCAGAAATCATGTCTTAGACTATTTTAATCTACTTTAACAGAAAAAGGCTTCACAAATCAGGACTTCCACATGGACATGGTTCATTAAATATATTTATGTTCCAAAATAATGTAATTTATTAAAACTAAGGTCAATATTCCTCCACCATATGTCACCTTCGCTATTTTTGGCTATCCTGTTTTTATGACCTTTTCTGATTAAAATTATGGAAATAATGATGTTTTTTTAATGAAAATGGTATGGTGTATTATTACAGAAAGGGAACAGTAGATGGAATGGTCTTGAGGCTCCAGAGGGAATGTTGTATACTTGGGATGATAAATCTACATATATCAAGTCTCCTCCGTTCTTCCAAACAATGGTAAGTTGGTTTTTGTATAATTAAATAACTGGTACCTGGTAAATAAATGGTACCAGAAGTAAATGCATTTGCTGAAATAAAGAGAATTTAATAGCTAAAAGATCAGCAGCAATGCCTTAGGGATTTTAGCTAACCTAACCAACAAGGCATGTGAGCTATTGCCATCACTTTGCGTCCATTGTTGTTGTTTACATATGTTATTTTGATGATCGTCTATTAAAGTACTGAGCCAACTGGAATTAAACTTAGGATGGATTATGGTTGTGATGTCCTCTACAAGAAGACCTCATTTTGTCTTGATATGTAAAAAAAAAAAATGGCTGCCGTGGACATTTTTTGTTTCTGACAACAGTAACAACTAAAATAAAAAATAAAAAACACTTTGATTGATATTAGTTTAATTAATAATGAATTTTAATATTGTTTAATACTTAATAATGAATTTTAATATTGTTTAATACTTAATAATGAATTTTGATATTGTTTAATACTTAATAATGAATTTTAATATTGTTTAATACTTAATAATGAATTTTAATATTGTTTAATACTTAATAATGAATTTTAATATTGTTTAATACTTAATAATGAATTTTGATATTGTTTAATACTTAATAATGAATTTTGATATTGTTTAATACTTAATAATGAATTTTAATATTGTTTAATACTTAATAATGAATTTTAATATTGTTTAATACTTAATAATTAATTTTAATATTGTTTAATACTTAATAATGAATTTTAATATTGTTTAATACTTAATAATTAATTTTAATATTGTTTAATACTTAATAATGAATTTTAATATTGTTTAATACTTAATAATTAATTTTAATATTGTTTAATACTTAATAATGAATTTTAATATTGTTTAATACTTAATAATGAATTTTAATATTGTTTAATACGTAATAATGAATTTTAATATTGTTTTAGTTCTTAATGATATAATGTACCTCTAGTAAAAACAAATTTTATTATACAGGGTAAAGAACTGCCTAATATAGAAGGGATTAGAGATGCTCATGTATTGCTTAATCTGCCAGATTATGTTACTACAGATCATATTTCACCTGCTGGAAGTATTGCCAGAAATAGTCCTGCAGCTAGATATTTAGGAGGGAGAGGGTAGGTAACTCTTGTGTATTACTTAATCTGCCAGATTCTGTTACTACAGATCATATTTCACCTGCTGGAAGTATTGCCAGAAATAGTCCTGCAGCTAGATATTTAGGAGGGAGAGGGTAGGTAACTCTTGTGTATTACTTAATCTGCCAGATTCTGTTACTACAGATCATATTTCACCTGCTGGAAGTATTGCCAGAAATAGTCCTGCAGCTAGATATTTAGGAGGGAGAGGGTAGGTAACTCTTGTGTATTACTTAATCTGCCAGATTCTGTTACTACAGATCATATTTCACCTGCTGGAAGTATTGCCAGAAATAGTCCTGCAGCTAGATATTTAGGAGGGAGAGGGTAGGTAACTCTTGTGTATTACTTAATCTGTCAGATTCTGTTACTACAGATCATATTTCACCTGCTGGAAGCATTGCCAGAAATAGTCCTGCAGCTAGATATTTAGGAGGGAGAGGGTAGGTAACTCTTGTGTATTACTTAATCTGCCAGATTCTGTTACTACAGATCATATTTCACCTGCTGGAAGTATTGCCAGAAATAGTCCTGCAGCTAGATATTTAGGAGGGAGAGGGTAGGTAACTCTTGTTAAGAATCTTAACTTATTTCATAAAATCATAAATAATGAAGCCCCAGAATATTTATGAGAGTTGATACCTCCAACAGTTGTCGAATCAAATAACTATAATCTACGTAATCGTCACAATATAAGTCAAACAGACTATCGTCATACCAAAACTCATATTTTCCATCGACTCTAAGGACATGGAATTCCCTTGGTTTAGATATTAGAGAGGTTCCATCCTATTTCACACTCAAAAAAAGGCTCCAATTTAAATATCTTAGAAATCAGAAAATACCATGTTACTATTCATCAGGTGACAGATATTTTAATGTTTTGCAAAGTAGATTAAGAAATAGATACAGTGCATTAAATAGTGATCTATATTGTGCTAATTTGATTCCGAATGCATTATGTTTATGTGGAAAATCGGATGAAACTGCAAAACATTGTTTATTACATTGTAAAATTATACTGTACCAAGAAATACATTTCTTATTGGAATTCAAGTAATTAATATTGATTTACTAATGAGATCAAGATAATTTTTATTTTATTATTTACATTAACAGATTAACTGCCAGAGAATTTTTATTTTATTATTTACATTAATAGATTAACTGCCAGAGAATTTTTATTTTATTATTTATATTAATAGATTAACTGCCAGAGAATTTTTATTTTATTATTTATATTAATAGATTAACTGCCAGAGAATTTTTATTTTATTATTTATATTAACAGATTAACTGCCAGAGAATTTTTATTTTATTATTTATATTAATAGATTAACTGCCAGAGAATTTGTATTTTATTATTTATATTAACAGATTAACTGCCAGAGAATTTGTATTTTATTATTTACATTAACAGATTTTTATTTGATTATTTATATTATAAGATTAACTGCCAGAGCATTTTTATTTTATTATTTACATTAACAGATTAACTGCCAGAGAATTTTTATTTTATTATTTATATTAACAGATTAACTGCCAGAGAATTTTTATTTTATTATTTATATTAACAGATTAACTGCCAGAGAATTTAACTCAAATGGTTTATTTTATTATTTACATTAACAGATTAACTGCCAGAGAATTTAACTCGTATGGATCTCGTCGTGGAAATGATGATGTGATGGTCCGAGGGACTTTTGCTAATATAAGACTGGTTAACAAGTTTGTGGGTAAACCTGGACCTAGGACAATTCATATACCATCAGGAGATGAGGTAAGATAATGATCAATAAAGGGAGATAACTTTGTCTTAGGACAATTCATATACCATCAGGAGATGAGGTAAGGTAACAGAGCTGTTCGAGTGAAAATACGCTCGACAGATTTTCTTTGAAAATCTACGAAAAATTGCAGATCAGGAAATATATCCGAAGTTGGTCCAAAATTAGTGGCTGATCAGTGTGTGCGGCAAGCTTGACAATAAAATCAGTCTTTACTTAATAAAGCTCCCGCTTGACCTAGAATAGGAAAGTAGCATGGTCAATGAGGTTGATGAAAATACTAACATTAGAGAGCTTTAAAAATGAAGGCTGATGATACTACTGGGATTAATGTTATACCAAAGAAGACCAAAAATATCTTCAAAGGTGCAATGACTGGTATTACACAACTTAATTGTGTCTGACCACCCAGAAAGGGAGAACATTATGTGTTTAGCAACATTTGTATGGCCAACTTCAACAATGTTTATGCTGCCAAGAATGGCTGTTACCAACATGTGAAAAACAAACAACATAAAGAACTGTCAAAGTCATAAGTGATGACAACGACTCATAAGACATACACAAGATTATAGAATCTAACACCGGGGGGAGTACAAGACATAAGTGATGACAACGACTCATAAGACATACACAAGACTATAGAATCTAACACCGGGGGAGTACAAGATAGGGAAATCTCCAACACCCGAGGGTAAGAACTGTCAAAGTCATAAGTGATGGCAACGACTCATAAGACATACACAAGACTATAGAATCTAACACCGGGAGGAGTACAAGATAGGGAAATCTCCAACACCCGAGGGTAAGAACTGTCAAAGTCATAAGTGATGGCAACGACTCATAACAAATACACAAGACTATAGAATCTAACACCGGGGGGAGTACAAGATAGGGAAATCTCCAACACCCGCGGGTAAGAACTGTCAAAAGTCATAAGTTATGGCAACGACTCATAACACATACACAAGACTATAGAATCTAACACCGGGGGGAGTACAAGATAGAGAAATCTCCAACACCCGAGGGTAAGAACTGTCAAATTCATAAGTGATGGCAACGGTTCATAAGACATACACAAGACTATGGAATCTAACACCGGGGGGAGTACAAGATAGGGAAATCTCCAACACCCGAGGGTAAGAACTGTCAAATTCATAAGTGATGGCAACGGTTCATAAGACATACACAAGACTATGGAATCTAACACCGGGGGAAGTACAAGATAGGGAAATCTCCAACACCCGAGGGTAAGAACTGTCAAAGTCATAAGTGATGGCAACGGCTCATAAGACATACACAAGACTATAGAATCTAACTCCGGGGGAAGTACAAGATAGGGAAATCTCCAACACCCGAGGGTAAGAACTGTCAAAGTCATAAGTGATGGCAACGGCTCATAAGACATACACAAGACTATGGAATCTAACACCGGGGGGAGTACAAGATAGGGAAATCTCCAACACCCGAGGGTAAGATTTCAATCGTTCTCTTACGAGCATTTTCCTGCAATTTTTTTTAACATTGCTGAAGTAAATATTCGATTTATCCATATGCATCCGTGTCTTGGCAGTATTTTAAATGTATTTCATAATAAAATACAATGTATTTAATAAATATATTTTAAATGTTTACTGCAACAGCGATAAATACCTGTAACAAAATAGTTAAATTTGGCCAAAGGGAGGTAATTTCTTTCATTACATTACTTACTAACAAGGGAGAGCACTCTATTATTTACTCAAAGTAAACAAACATTGACTGGAATAGAGGCAGAAAAAAAAGAGTCAAACACCGTGACAGGTACACGATAGTTAAATCGTTAGCTAGCAGAATGGTATACATAAATTAATTTAAAAATACTTATGTAGTAGAATCGTGGTTTTATTGATGAGAATAAAGTTTGAACCGTGATGAAGAGATATGAATAGATTTTTTCTGGGAAAAATTTGTGTGCGTGATTTTTTTCTAGTCTTGTATGGGGGGGTACAAGACATATAGGGTCTAACACCAGGAGAGGTGCAAGATAGTAAAATCTGTGACACCCGAGGATAAGATTTAAATCGTATCGGACGAGGCTTGTCCGAGTCAGATACAATTTAAATCTTGCCCGAGGGTGTCACAGATTTTACTATCTTGCACCTTTCACGGTGTTTGACTCTTTCTCTCACCTCTTTCTACCGTGTCAATGTTTGTTTACTTTTTGTGTAGTTTGGCGCATTAATTTGCAAACCGCATCACAGGACCAAAATGCCACGTAATAAAATAAAACAAGAGTTTAATTTTACTACTTTAAAAGGGTTCAAAATAATAAAGTGAACAACTTGTGATAGATTCTACAATAAAAAAAAATCCTGCACCTTTTACGGTGTTTGACTCTTTCTATCGTGTCAATATTTGTTTACTTTGAGAAAACATAAAATGCTCCCCTTGTTAGTAACTAACGTAAATAAAAAAAAATTACCTCCCTTTAACCAACGTCAAATAACCTTTTCACAGGTATTTATCGCTGTTGTAGTAAATAGCATATATATATCATATATTTATAAAATACATTGTATTTGATTGTGAAATACATTTAAAATACTGCCAAGACACGGATGCATATCTATAAATCGACAGTTTAATTCAACAATGGAAAACAATTTTGCGAGAATAAGAGCATGTAGCTTGTCTTACCCAGGAGCCGGGGTAAGATAGAAAAGTCTTTTCCACCTAATTTAACAGACTACTTTATCCAAGGGTGATAAATATAGGGTCTAACACCAGGAGAGGTGCAAAATCCCGAGGGTAAGATTTAAATCGTTTCGGACGAGGCTTGTCCGAGTCCGATACGATTTAAATCTTACCCGAGGGTGTCACAGATTTTGCTATCCTGCACCTTTCATGGTGTTAGACTCTTTTTCTCACCCCTTTCTACTGTGTCAATGTTTGTTTACTTTTTGTGTAGTTTGTCGCATTAATTTGCAAACCGCATCACAGGACCAAAATGCCACGTAATAAAATAAAACAAGATTTTAATTTTACTACTTTAAAAGGGTTCAAAATAATAAAGTTAACAACTTGTGATAGCCAGGGTAAGATAGAAAAATCTTTTCCACCTAATTTAACAGACTACTTTATCCAAGGGGTGAGAAAAGAATATCTTCCACCGCTAAAAATAGGAACTGGCTTATCTTTTTAGTGAGAATATTAAATTCTTATGCAAATTCATATTGAAGATCAAGGATATCTTCCATGAGTGGGAGATATTTTGTATTTTTTCTGAGTGGAGAACAGTGAGGTTAGATGTGGAGTTTCTTACATGAGTGGAAGATATCCTGATCTTCAATTGTAGCCTATTTCTTCCATAAAATATGACAATAAAACTCCACAGACATAAAGAATGATGGCAAACCTTGCCGTTCTGTGAATGATTTCAATTGTGATGTGAGTTTGAATCACTCTCATGGTGAGGTGTACTCAATACAACATTATATGATACAGTTTGTCAGTGACTTGCAGCAGGTTGCGGTGGTTTTCTCAGGGTCCTCCGGTTTCCTTCACCTATAAAACTGACCACCACCATATAACTGAAATATTGTTGAAAGTGGGGTGAAACACCATAACCTTAATCCTATTAATAACTGTCTTATAAATTTTCAGATGGATATATTTGATGCAGCTCAACGATACAAAACGGATAATAAAACTGTGATACTACTCGCTGGTAAAGAATATGGTTCAGGGTCGTCAAGAGACTGGGCTGCTAAAGGTCCATGGATACTGGTAAGTAGTCATGGTTACTGATAAACTGTTACTACTCGCTGGTAAAGAATATGGTTCAGGATCGTCAAGGGACTGGGCTGTTGAAGGTCCATGGATACTGGTAAGTAGTCATGGTTACGGATAAACTGTGTTACTTGTGGCTACTAATGGTCCATGGATACTGGTAAATAGTCATGGTTACTGACAATCTGTGTTACTTGTGGCTGCTAAAGGTCCATGGATACTGGTAAGTAGTCATGGTTACTGATAATCTGTTACTTGTGACTGCTAAAGGTCCATGGATACTGGTAAGTAGTCATGGTTACGGATAAACTGTGTTACTTGTGGCTACTAATGGTCCATGGATACTGGTAAGTAGTCATGGATACTGATAATCTGTGTTACTTGTGGCTGCTAAAGGTCCATGGATACTGGTAAGTAGTCATGGTTACTGATAATCTGTGTTACTTGTGACTGCTAAAGGTCCATGGATACTGGTAAGTTGTCATGGTTACTGATAATCTGTGATACTACTCGCTGGTAAATAATATGGTTCAGGATCGTCAAGGGACTGGGCTGCTAAAGGTACATGGTTACTGATAATCTGTGTTACTTGTGGCTGGTAAAGAATATGGTTCAGGGTCGTCAAGGGACTGGGCTGCTAACGGTCCATGGTTATTGATAATCTGTCTAACTTGTGGTTGCTAAAGGTCCATGGATACTGGTAAGTAGCCATGGTTACTGATAATCTATGATACTACTCGCTGGTAAAGAATATGGTTCAGGATCGTCAAGGGACTGGGCTGCTAAAGGTCCATGGATACTGGTAACTAACCATGGTTACTGATAATTTGTGTTACTTGTGGCTGGTGAAGAATATGATTCTTGAACAACATGAACCTGGGCTGCTAAAAGGACCAGGATATTTTTAATCTTTGATAATACTTGATAATAAAGAGGAACTTGTCAAGCCAAGTGAGCAGTTCTTCAGCCATATTATGGCGAGAACAAGCTACATTACAATGAGGTGATGATGATGTTTGTTTTCTACTAGACCAACACGCTTACTGGTAATTGGAATTTTATTGTGCTAGCTCACAGTCTGCAGGTAGGCATATCGCTCTACACAGACACATTATCCTGATTCAGAGTCGACCAGTCTTAATCTTTAATACAGCATACTCAGCGGTGAAGCAGCAAATATCAATTTTATAGTCTTTGGGGTGTGACCAGGCCTTGAACCGTCAATTCACATTTCCTCTAAACTTTGCATGTTTGCTGATGATTATATGGGGTTTCCCATTTCATTACAGCAGATTGAGCAGACAATTTTTAAGGAGCTCTTTTACTTATTGACTTTAATTAGCTTACCTAGCCAAAAGGCCATGCGAGTTCAGCCAGTTGAACTTCTGCCATCTCTTGGCATGCATCATTTGTTAACTTTTCACATTTGAATCTTCTCCTCTGAAACGGCTTTGCCAAATGAATGGAAACTTGGTAGGAAGCATCTATGGAAGATCCTCTATATAAATTGCTTATTTCGTCCCGATTCGTTAACAAACATGGCTGCCATAAGCAATTCTTGTTTCTGGTTGATCGATTTCTAAAAATTTTCTCCCCTGAAACTACTTGGCTAAATGAACCGAAACTTGGTAGGAAGCATCTATGGAAGGTCCTCTATAAGATTCCTCATTTCATCTCGATTGGACAAAAAACATGGTCACCATGGGCAATTCTTGTTTCTGATTGGCTGAAATTTAAAAAATCTTCTCCTCTGAAACTAGGGGGTACAATGAATTGTTACTTTACAAAAATCCCCCTACATTTTAAAAGGGAGTATAAGGTATCTTTCTAAAAAAATAAAGAATGTTGGAGGGAGACATTGGTTTTTGTGTCAAGATTACACTTGTTTTATTGTAGGGTATAAAGGCTGTGATAGCAGAGAGTTATGAGAGAATTCACAGAAGTAACTTAGTAGGAATGGGTATTGTACCTCTACAATACCTGGAGGGACAAACAGCATCATCATTAGGGTTAACAGGGAAGGAAACATATTCTATAGAAATTCCACAGGATGTACAGCCTGGTCAGTTAGCCCAAGTCAAGGTAATTATAATTTCTAAATGTTATTAAAAACATCAAATCTTGTCAGGGGGCCATCGTGGTCGTGACCATATGGTAGGTGGATTTACAACTACCGGTGCATTCAGTGCCTATCACCACTAAAGTCGTGAGTTGGAACCCTGTTCATGGCGAGGTGTACTCGATACAACATTTTGTGATAAAGTTTGTCAGTGTCTTTCGACAGGTCAGTAGTTTTTTCCGGGTACTCCGGTTTCCTCCACCAATAAAACTGATTGCCACGATATAACTGAAATATTGTGGAAAGTGGTGTTAAGTACTATAATCCAAACCAAATCTTTGTCAGATAGAGTTAACATGACAAATTCATATGTAAGTTTTAATTACCGTCTTTTAGTGTGTATAATGCACATTTTATCCTGAGAGATGATTTTATAGAAGGAAATGTATAGTATACATCTAAACATGACCAATGGTTTTATAGAGGGAAATGTATAGTATACATCTAAACATGACCAATGATTTTATAAAGGGAAATGTATATTATACATCTAAACATGACCAATGATTTTATAAAGGGAAATGTATAGTATACATCTAAACATGACCAATGATTTTATAAAGGGAAATGTATAGTATACATCTAAACATGACCAATGATTTTATAAAGGGAAATGTATAGTATACATCTAAACATGACCAATCATTTTATAAAGGGAAATGTATATTATACATCTAAACATGACCAATGATTTTATAGAGGGAAATGTATAGTATACATCTAAACATGACCGATGATTTTATAAAGGGAAATGTATATTATACATCTAAACATGACCAATGATTTTATAGAGGGAAATGTATATTATACATCTAAACATGACCAATGATTTTATAGAGGGAAATGTATATTATACATCTAAACATGACCAATGATTTTATAAAGGGAAATGTATATTATACATCTAAACATGACCAATGATTTTATAGAGGGAAATGTATATTATACATCTAAACATGACCAATGATTTTATAGAGGGAAATGTATATTATACATCTAAACATGACCAATGATTTTATAGAGAGAAATGTATATTATAAATCTAAACATGACCGATGATTTTATAGAGGGAAATGTATAGTATACATCTAAACATGACCAATGATTTTATAGAGGGAAATGTATAGTATACATCTAAACATGACCAATGGTTTTATAAAGGGAAATGTATATTATACATCTAAGCATGACCAATGGTTTTATAAAGGCAAATGTATATTATACATCTAAACATGGCTGATGTTTTTATAGAGGGAAATGTATATTATAGATCTAAACATGACCAATGATGTTTTTTACCTTAGGAATTTCAAATCAAAAATGCCAAGTATCGAACTTGTTTTCAATTTATCATAATTATATCAAAAATTTTTTTTCCCTCAAACTGTGCTGTTGCTGTGGTTACTGGACTCTGTGTAATTAAGTGTTAACTGACAACTAGCTAGGACGGTAGAATTTGGTGGTTAAAGACGGTGTTAACTGACAACTAGCTAGGACGGTAGAATTTGGTGGTTAAAGACGGTGTTAACTGACAACTAGCTAGAACGGTAGAATTTGGTGGTTAAAGACGGTGTTAACTGACAACTAGCTAGGTCGGTAGAATTTGGTGGTTAAGACAGTGTTAACTGACAACTAGCTAGGACGGTAGAATTTTGTGGTTTAAGACAGTGTTAACTGACAACTAGCTAGGATGATAGAATTTTGTGGTTTAAGACAGTGTTAACTGACAACTAGCTAGGATGATAGAATTTGGTGGTAAAAGACCGTGTTAACTGACAACTAGGACGGTAGAATTTGGTGGTTAAAGAGTGTTAACTGACAACTAGCTAGGACAGTAGAATTTGGTGGTTGAAGACAATGTTAACTGACAACTAGCTAGGAAGGTATAATTTGGTGGTTAAAGACAGTGTTAGAACTGACAACTAGCTAGGAAGGTATAATTTGGTGGTTAAAGACAGTGTTAACTGACAACTAGCTAGGAAGGTAGAATTTGGTGGTTAAAGACAGTGTTAACTAACAACTAACTAGGACGGTATAATTTGGTGGTTAAAGAGAGTGTTAACTGACAAATAGCTAGGACAGTATAATTTGGTGGTTAAAGACAGTGTTAACTGACAACTAGCTAGGATGGTATAATTTGGTGGTTAAAGACAGTGTTAACTGACAACTAGCTAGGATGGTAGAATTTGGTGGTTAAAGACAGTGTTAAGTGACAACTAGTTAGGACGTTAGAATTTGGTGGTTAAAGACAGTGTTAACTGACAACTAGCTAGGACGGTATAATTTGGTGGTTTAAGACGGTGTTAGCTGACAACTAGCTAGGATGTTAGAAATTGGTGGTTAAAGACAGTGTTAACTGACAACTAGCTAGGACGCTATAATTTGGTGGTTTAGGACAGTGTTAACTGACAACTAGCTAGGACGGTATAATTTGGTGGTTAAAAGACAGTGTTAACTAACAACTAGCTAGGACGGTATAATTTGGTGGTTAAAAGACCATGTTAACTGACAAATAGCTAGGACAGTATAATTTGGTGGTTAAAGACAGTGTTAACTGACAACTAGCTAGGAAGGTAGAATTTAGTGGTTAAAGACAGTGTTAACTGACAACTAGCTAGGATGGTAGAATTAGGTGGTTAAGGACTGTTAACTGACAACTAGCTAGGATGGTAGAATTTGGTGGTTAAAGACAGTGTTAAGTGACAACTAGTTAGGACGGTATAATTTGGTGGTTTAGGACAGTGTTAACTGACAACTAGCTAGGACGGTAGAATTTGGTGGTTTAGGACAGTGTTAACTGACAACTAGCTAGGACGGTAGAATTTGGTGGTTAAATACAGTGTTAACTGACAACTAGCTAGGACATTAGAATTTGGTGGTTAAAGACAGTGTTAACTGACAACTAGCTAGGACGGTATAATTTGGTGGTTTAGGACAGTGTTAACTGACAACTAGCTAGGACGGTAGAATTTGGTGGTTTAGGACAGTGTTAACTGACAACTAGCTAGGACGGTAGAATTTGGTGGTTAAATACAGTGTTAACTGACAACTAGCTAGGACGGTATAATTTGGTGGTTAACTGACAACTAGCTAGGATGGTAGAATTTGGTGGTTAAGGACAGTGTTAACTAACAACTAGCTAGGATGGTAGAATTTGGTGGTTAAATACAGTGTTAACTGACAACTAGCTAGGACATTAGAATTTGGTGGTTAAAGACAGTGTTAACTGACAACTAGCTAGGACGGTATAATTTGGTCGTTAAAGAAAGTGTTAACTGACAACTAGCTAGGATGGTAGAATTTGGTGGTTTTAAAGACAGTGTTAACTGACAACTAGCTAGGACGGTAGAATTTGGTGGTTAAAGACAGTGTTAACAGACAAATAGCTAGGACAGTATAATTTGGTGGTTAAAGACGGTGTTAACTGACAACTAGCTAGGACGGTAGAATTTGGTGGTCAAAGACAGTGTTAACAGACAAATAGCTAGGACAGTATAATTTGGTGGTTAAAGACAGTGTTATCTGACAACTAGCTAGGACAGTAGAATTTGGTGGTTAAAGACAGTGTTAACTGACAATTAGCTAGGACGGTAGAATTTGGTGGTTAAAGACTGTTAACTGACAACTAGCTAGGACGGTAGAATTTGGTGGTTAAAGACAGTGTTAACTGACAACTAGCTAGGACATTAGAATTTGGTGGTTAAAGACAGTGTTAACTGACAACTAGCTAGGACGGTAGAATTTGGTGGTTAAAGACAGTGTTAACAGACAAATAGCTAGGAAGGTATAATTTGGTGGATAAAGACAGTGTTAACTGACAACTGGCTAGGACGGTAGAATTTGGTGGTTAAAGACTGTTAACTGACAAATAGCTAGGACGGTAGAATTTGGTGGTTAAAGACAGTGTTAACTGACAACTAGCTAGGACGGTAGAATTTGGTGGTTAAAGACAGTGTTAACTGACAATTAGCTAGGACGGTAGAATTTGGTGGTTAAAGACTGTTAACTGACAAATAGCTAGGACGGTATAATTTGGTGGTTAAAGACAGTGTTAACTGACAACTAGCTAGGACAGTAGAATTTGGTGGTTAAAGACAGTGTTAACTGACAATTAGCTAGGACGGTAGAATTTGGTGGTTAAAGACTGTTAACTGACAAATAGCTAGGACGGTATAATTTGGTGGTTAAAGACAGTGTTAACTGACAACTACCTAGGATGGTAGAATTTGGTGGTTAAAGACAGTGTTAACTGACAACTAGCTAGTACGATAGAATTTGGTGGTTAAGGACAGTGTTAACTGACAACTAGCTAGGATGGTAGAATTAGGTGGTTAAAGACAGTGTTAACTGACAACTAGCTAGGAAGGTAGAATTTGGTGGTTAAAGACAGTGTTATTAGACAAATAGCTAGGACAGTATAATTTGGTGGTTAAAGACAGTGTTAACTGACAACTAGCTAGGACAGTAGAATTTGGTGGTTAAAGACAGTGTTAACAGACAACTAGCTAGGACGGTATAATTTGGTGGTTAAAGACAGTGTTAACAGACAACTAACTAGGACGGTAGAATTTGGTGGTTAAAGACAGTGTTAACTGACAACTAGCTAGGACGGTAGAATTTGGTGGTTAAAGACAGTGTTAACTGACAACTAGCTAGGACGGTAGAATTTGGTGGTTAAAGACAGTGTTAACAGAAAACTAACTAGGACGGTAGAATTTGGTGGTTAAAGACAGTGTTAACTGACAACTAGCTAGGACGGTATAATTTGGTGGTTAAAGACAGTGTTAACTGACAACTAGCGAGGACGGTAGAATTTGGTGGTTAATTACAGTGTTAACTGACAACTAGCTAGGACGGTAGAATTTGGTGGTTAAAGACCGTGTTAACTGACAACTAGCTAGGAAGGTAGAATTTGGTGGTTAAAGACAGTGTTAACTGACAACTAGCTAGGAAGGTAGAATTTGGTGGTTAAAGACAGTGTTAACTAACAACTAACTAGGACGGTATAATTTGGTGGTTAAAGAGAGTGTTAACTGACAAATAGCTAGGACAGTATAATTTGGTGGTTAAAGACAGTGTTAACTGACAACTAGCTAGGATGGTATAATTTGGTGGTTAAAGACCGTGTTAACTGACAACTAGCTAGGATGGTAGAATTTGGTGGTTAAAGACAGTGTTAAGTGACAACTAGTTAGGACGTTAGAATTTGGTGGTTAAAGACAGTGTTAACTGACAACTAGCTAGGACGGTATAATTTGGTGGTTTAAGACGGTGTTAACTGACAACTAGCTAGGACGCTATAATTTGGTGGTTTAGGACAGTGTTAACTGACAACTAGCTAGGACGGTATAATTTGGTGGTTAAAAGACAGTGTTAACTAACAACTAGCTAGGACGGTATAATTTGGTGGTTAAAAGACCATGTTAACTGACAAATAGCTAGGACAGTATAATTTGGTGGTTAAAGACAGTGTTAACTGACAACTAGCTAGGAAGGTAGAATTTAGTGGTTAAAGACAGTGTTAACTGACAACTAGCTAGGATGGTAGAATTAGGTGGTTAAGGACTGTTAACTGACAACTAGCTAGGATGGTAGAATTTGGTGGTTAAAGACAGTGTTAAGTGACAACTAGTTAGGACGGTATAATTTGGTGGTTTAGGACAGTGTTAACTGACAACTAGCTAGGACGGTAGAATTTGGTGGTTTAGGACAGTGTTAACTGACAACTAGCTAGGACGGTAGAATTTGGTGGTTAAATACAGTGTTAACTGACAACTAGCTAGGACATTAGAATTTGGTGGTTAAAGACAGTGTTAACTGACAACTAGCTAGGACGGTATAATTTGGTGGTTTAGGACAGTGTTAACTGACAACTAGCTAGGACGGTAGAATTTGGTGGTTTAGGACAGTGTTAACTGACAACTAGCTAGGACGGTAGAATTTGGTGGTTAAATACAGTGTTAACTGACAACTAGCTAGGACGGTATAATTTGGTGGTTAACTGACAACTAGCTAGGATGGTAGAATTTGGTGGTTAAGGACAGTGTTAACTAACAACTAGCTAAGATGGTAGAATTTGGTGGTTAAATACAGTGTTAACTGACAACTAGCTAGGACATTAGAATTTGGTGGTTAAAGACAGTGTTAACTGACAACTAGCTAGGACGGTATAATTTGGTCGTTAAAGAAAGTGTTAACTGACAACTAGCTAGGATGGTAGAATTTGGTGGTTTTAAAGACAGTGTTAACTGACAACTAGCTAGGACGGTAGAATTTGGTGGTTAAAGACAGTGTTAACAGACAAATAGCTAGGACAGTATAATTTGGTGGTTAAAGACGGTGTTAACTGACAACTAGCTAGGACGGTAGAATTTGGTGGTCAAAGACAGTGTTAACAGACAAATAGCTAGGACAGTATAATTTGGTGGTTAAAGACAGTGTTACCTGACAACTAGCTAGGACAGTAGAATTTGGTGGTTAAAGACAGTGTTAACTGACAATTAGCTAGGACGGTAGAATTTGGTGGTTAAAGACTGTTAACTGACAACTAGCTAGGACGGTAGAATTTGGTGGTTAAAGACAGTGTTAACTGACAACTAGCTAGGACATTAGAATTTGGTGGTTAAAGACAGTGTTAACTGACAACTAGCTAGGACGGTAGAATTTGGTGGTTAAAGACAGTGTTAACAGACAAATAGCTAGGAAGGTATAATTTGGTGGATAAAGACAGTGTTAACTGACAACTGGCTAGGACGGTAGAATTTGGTGGTTAAAGACTGTTAACTGACAAATAGCTAGGACGGTAGAATTTGGTGGTTAAAGACAGTGTTAACTGACAACTAGCTAGGACAGTAGAATTTGGTGGTTAAAGACAGTGTTAACTGACAATTAGCTAGGACGGTAGAATTTGGTGGTTATAGACTGTTAACTGACAAATAGCTAGGACGGTATAATTTGGTGGTTAAAGACAGTGTTAACTGACAACTACCTAGGATGGTAGAATTTGGTGGTTAAAGACAGTGTTAACTGACAACTAGCTAGTACGGTAGAATTTGGTGGTTAAGGACAGTGTTAACTGACAACTAGCTAGGATGGTAGAATTAGGTGGTTAAAGACAGTGTTAACTGACAACTAGCTAGGACGGTAGAATTTGGTGGTTAAAGACAGTGTTATTAGACAAATAGCTAGGACAGTATAATTTGGTGGTTAAAGACAGTGTTAACTGACAACTAGCTAGGACAGTAGAATTTGGTGGTTAAAGACAGTGTTAACAGACAACTAGCTAGGACGGTATAATTTGGTGGTTAAAGACAGTGTTAACAGACAACTAACTAGGACGGTAGAATTTGGTGGTTAAAGACAGTGTTAACTGACAACTAGCTAGGACGGTAGAATTTGGTGGTTAAAGACAGTGTTAACTGACAACTAGCTAGGACGGTA
The DNA here is from genome assembly GCA_963383655.1 of Bathymodiolus septemdierum. Classification (NCBI taxonomy): domain Eukaryota; kingdom Metazoa; phylum Mollusca; class Bivalvia; order Mytilida; family Modiolidae; genus Bathymodiolus; species Bathymodiolus septemdierum. The sequence continues at coordinate 22,479,276 of OY726527.1, read as the reverse complement.
GAATTTGGTGGTTAAAGACAGTGTTAACAGAAAACTAACTAGGACGGTAGAATTTGGTGGTTAAAGACCGTGTTAACTGACAACTAGCTAGGACGGTATAATTTGGTGGTTAAAGACAGTGTTAACTGACAACTAGCGAGGACGGTAGAATTTGGTGGTTAAAGACAGTGTTAACTGACAACTAGCTAGGACGGTAGAATTTGGTGGTTAAAGACCGTGTTAACTGACAACTAGCTAGGACGGTAGAATTTGGTGGTTAAAGACAGTGTTAACTGACAACTAGCTAGGAAGGTAGAATTTGGTGGTTAAAGACAGTGTTATCTGACAACTAGCTAGGAAGGTAGAATTTGATGGTTAAAGACAGTGTTAACTGACAACTAGCTAGGACGGTAGAATTTGGTGGTTAAAGACAGTGTTAACTGACAACTAGCTAGGACGGTAGAATTTGGTGGTTAAAGACCATGTTAACTGACAACTAGCTAGGACGGTATAATTTGGTGGTTAAAGACAGTGTTAACTGACAACTAACTAGGACGGTAGAATTTGGTGGTTAAAGACAGTGTTAACTGACAACTAGCTAGGATGGTAGAATTTGGTGGTTAAAGACTGTGTTAACTGACAACTAGCTAGGAAGGTAGAATTTGGTGGTTAAAGACAGTGTTAACTGACAACTAGCTAGGAAGGTAGAATTTGGTGGTTAAAGACAGTGTTAACTGACAACTAGCTAGGAATGTAGAATTTGGTGGTTAAAGACAGTGTTAACTGACAACTAACTAGGACGGTAGAATTTGGTGGTTAAGGACAGTGTTAACTGACAACTAGCTAGGAAGGTAGAATTTGGTGGTTAAAGACCGTGTTAACTGACAACTAGCTAGGACGGTAGAATTTGGTGGTTAAAGACAGTGTTAACTGACAACTAGCTAGGAAGGTAGATTTTGGTGGTTAAAGACAGTGTTAACTGACAACTAGCTAGGAAGGTACAATTTGGTGGTTAAAGACAGTGTTAACTGACAACTAGCTAGGACAGTAGAATTTGGTGGTTAAAGACAGTGTTAACTGACAACTAGCTAGGAAGGTAGATTTTGGTGGTTAAAGACAGTGTTAACTGACAACTAGCTAGGACGGTAGAATTTGGTGGTTAAAGACAGTGTTAACTGACAACTAGCTAGGACGGTAGAATTTGGTGGTTAAAGACAGTGTTAACTGACAACTAGCTAGGAAGGTAGAATTTGGTGGTTAAAGACAGTGTTAACTGACAACTAGCTAGGAAGGTAGAATTTGGTGATTAAAGACAGTGTTAACATTACCTTTACATACATAGGCAGTAAAAATAAAAGAAACGGGTAGAAAAACAAGTCTATTACTTTATTTATCAGATATCTAAATATAAATTTATATATTTATTTATTAATAAATAGATTTTTTTTTTCAGCTCAGTGATGGAAGATCATTCCAAGTTAAAGTACGATTTGATACAGAGGTTGAATTAGTATATTTCCGTCACGGAGGAATTCTTAATTATATGATTCGTCGTATGTTATAACATCATCACTGAGAATGCTGGGAAAGTGTTAAAAGAATATTTATTGATGTGTTATTTATGAGCTAATTGAGAATAATTCTGTTGCAATTGGTGCATAAAATGTATTAACGTTGCCAAAATAAATAAATTTAATTGGTTGATATATAATGTCTAGTAAACTGCTAGAATACAAACATGTTTCTTCAGCTAATTAAGTGGCATGATATTGCTGAAATATTGCTAAAGTTGACATTAAACACCAATCAATCAATCAATCAAGCAGTTAAATGCATCTAACCTGTATATGAATTTTAATTTTAATAGATTTAATAAAACAATATTCAAGATGTTTTCTTTACTTATTATACATGTATTAGAAAATAGGATCTTTAACAAATAATACAGTTTACAGTTAAAGGGGAATTTGTGGGTGGACCTTATCATCAAAATTCTCCGTTGATATGAACAGCATACATTGTATTTATGAAACTGTATGTCATATGATCAACGTGACCTAAAGGTCACATACCTCAGAAATTTGAATTTTCGAAGTGATTTTTGTAGTTTTTAGACTGATGAAGAATATTATTTTTAAACAGACTAAAAGTTTTGTATGGAGGAACACTAGTGACCATGCCTGCCATATATTTTGCTCCAAAAGTAACTGTAAAACTATGTATCATTGATTTTTCCTCCTCGAGATAACCGTGGTCAAAATAATGAACAATCTGAATGTTTGCGCCGCCCACAGCTATTTATACCCACAGTCCCGGTTTAAGATAACAGCACAAGCATTGGTTGAATATCAAGTATTTTTTTTTTTAATAACCCCTTTTCCATACCTCAATTTATTTTACAGAGATTTTTTCCACATATTTGTTTAATTTGATTGTAAAATACAAAGAAAAATAACCAAAAATAGAAGACACTTTACATTAAGTTGATTAAACTTTCTCCTGTAAAAGTTGATCTTTTGATCAATGTCACTTCATAAATATCTAAATTTTGTTAAAAAAAAAAAAAAAACTAGATTAATTGAGAGTAATTTGTGCCCTATGTTCTGATTGTAGGATCACTAAATGATTATTTGTATGTTGTATAAATGTGATGTATGGTAGTCTATAAACTGAATGTCAATTTGTATTCTATTTAATTCATGTTTGGAATAAACAATAATATTTTGAAATGTTGTCAACATGATTTAAAATATTTCTAAAATAAATGAGTAATTTTTTAGTTTCTTTATTTCTGGCCAAGGGGGTGAATGGGGGAAGAGATGTCATTTATATATCTTTTAGAATATTTGGATTCCACTGTTATTTGTTCAACAGGATTCATGTCGCATCATAAATCTGCACTCGTCAATTTTAGCACACAAGGAGAAATTATTCCACCAAGCACCGATATTAACACACAAGGGGAAATTATTCCACCAAGCATCAATATTAACATACAAGGGGAAGTTATTCCACCAAGCATCAATATTAACACACAAGGAAAAGTTATTCCACCAAGCATCAATATTAACATACAAGGAGAAGTTATTCCACCAAGCATCAATATTAACACACAAGGAAAAGTTATTCCACCAAGCATCAATATTAACACACAAGGGGAAGTTATTCCACCAAGCATCGATATTAACACACAAGGAGAAGTTATACTACCAAGCATCAATATTAACATACACGGGGAAGTTATTCCACCAAACATCAATATTAACACACAAGGAAAAGTTATTCCACCAAGCATCAATATTAACATACAAGGAGAAGTTATTCCACCAAGCATCAATATTAACACAAGGAAAAGTTATTCCACCAAGCATCAATATTAACATACAAGGGGAAGTTATTCCACCAGGCATCAATATTAACATACACGGGGAAGTTATTCCACCAAGCATCAATATTAGCACACAAGGAGAAGTTATACTACCAAGCATCAATATTAACTTACAAGGGAGTTATTCCACCAAGCATCAATATTAACACACAAGGAGAAGTTATTCCACCTAGCATCAATATTAACACACAAGGAGAAGTTATACTACCAAGCATCAATATTAACATACAAGGGGAAGTTATTCCACCAAGCATCAATATTAACACACAAGGAGAAGTTATACTACCAAGCATCAATATTAACTTACAAGGGGAAGTTATTCCACCAAGCATCAATATTAACACACAAGGAGAAGTTATTCCACCTAGCATCAATATTAACACACAAGGAGAAGTTATTCCTCCAAGCATCAATATTAACACAAGGAGAAGTTATTCCACCAAGCATCAATATTAGCATACAAGGAGAAGTTATTCCACCAAGCATCAATATCAACACACAAGAGGAAGTTATTCCACCAAGCATCAATATTAACATACAAGGAAAAGTTATTCCACCAAGCATCAATATTAACATACAAGGGGAAGTTATTCCACCAAGCATCAATATTAACACACAAGGAAAAGTTATTCCACCAAGCATCAATATTAACATACAAGGAGAAGTTATTCCACCAAGCATCAATATTAACACACAAGGAGAAGTTATTCCACCAAGCATCAATATTAACACACAAGGAGCAGTTATACTACCAAGCATCAATATTAACTTACAAGGGGAAGTTATTCCACCAAGCATCAATATTAACACACAAGGAGAAGTTATTCCACCTAGCATCAATATTAACACACAAGGAGAAGTTATTCCTCCAAGCATCAATATTAACACAAGGAGAAGTTATTCCACCAAGCATCAATATTAGCATACAAGGAGAAGTTATTCCACCAAGCATCAATATCAACACACAAGAGGAAGTTATTCCACCAAGCATCAATATTAACACACAAGGGGAAGTTATTCCACCAGGCATCAATATTAATACACAAGGAGAAGTTATTCCACCTTGCATCAATATTAACACACAAGGAGAAATTATTCCACCAAGCATCAATATTAACACACAAGGAAAAGTTATTCCACCAAGCATCAATATTAACATACAAGGGGAAGTTATTCCACCAAGTATCAAAATTAACACAAGGAGAATTTATACTACCAAGCATCAATATTAACATAGAAGGGGAAGTTATTCCACCAAGCATCAATATTAACACAAGGAGAAGTTATTCCACCAAGCATCAATATTAACACACAAGGAGAAGTTATTCCACCAAGCATCAATATTAACACACAAGGAAAAGTTATTCCACAAAGCATCAATATTAACACACAAGGAAAAGTTATTCCACCAAGCATCAATATTAACAAACAAGGGGAAGTTATTCCACCAAGCATCAATATTAACACACAAGGAGAAGCTATACTACCAAGCATCAATATTAAAATATAAGAGGAAGTTATTCCACCAAGCATCAATATTAATGCACAAGGAGAAGTTATTCCACCAAGCATCAATATTAACACAAGGAGAAGTTATTCCACCAAGCATAAATATTAACACAAGGAGAAGTTATTCCACCAAGCATCAATATTAACACACAAGGGAAAGTTATTCCACCAGACATCAATATTAACAAACAAGGAAAAGTTATTCCACCAAGCATCAATATTAACACACAAGGGGAAGTTATTCCACCAAGCATCAATATTAACACACAAGGAAAAGTTATTCCACCAAGCATCAATATTAACATACAAGGGGAAGTTATTCCACCAAGCATCAATATTAACACACAAGGAAAAGTTATTCCACCAAGCATCAATATTAACATACAAGGAGAAGTTATTCCACCAAGCATCAATATTAACACACAAGGAGAAGTTATTCCACCAAGCATCAATATTAACACACAAGGAGCAGTTATACTACCAAGCATCAATATTAACTTACAAGGGGAAGTTATTCCACCAAGCATCAATATTAACACACAAGGAGAAGTTATTCCACCTAGCATCAATATTAACACACAAGGAGAAGTTATTCCTCCAAGCATCAATATTAACACAAGGAGAAGTTATTCCACCAAGCATCAATATTAGCATACAAGGAGAAGTTATTCCACCAAGCATCAATATCAACACACAAGGAAAAGTTATTCCACCAAGCATCAATATTAACACACAAGGGGAAGTTATTCCACCAAGCATCGATATTAACACACAAGGAGAAGTTATACTACCAAGCATCAATATTAACATACACGGGGAAGTTATTCCACCAAACATCAATATTAACACACAAGGAAAAGTTATTCCACCAAGCATCAATATTAACATACAAGGAGAAGTTATTCCACCAAGCATCAATATTAACACAAGGAAAAGTTATTCCACCAAGCATCAATATTAACATACAAGGGGAAGTTATTCCACCAGGCATCAATATTAACATACACGGGGAAGTTATTCCACCAAGCATCAATATTAGCACACAAGGAGAAGTTATACTACCAAGCATCAATATTAACTTACAAGGGAGTTATTCCACCAAGCATCAATATTAACACACAAGGAGAAGTTATTCCACCTAGCATCAATATTAACACACAAGGAGAAGTTATACTACCAAGCATCAATATTAACATACAAGGGGAAGTTATTCCACCAAGCATCAATATTAACACACAAGGAGAAGTTATACTACCAAGCATCAATATTAACTTACAAGGGGAAGTTATTCCACCAAGCATCAATATTAACACACAAGGAGAAGTTATTCCACCTAGCATCAATATTAACACACAAGGAGAAGTTATTCCTCCAAGCATCAATATTAACACAAGGAGAAGTTATTCCATCAAGCATCAATATTAGCATACAAGGAGAAGTTATTCCACCAAGCATCAATATCAACACACAAGAGGAAGTTATTCCACCAAGCATCAATATTAACATACAAGGAAAAGTTATTCCACCAAGCATCAATATTAACATACAAGGGGAAGTTATTCCACCAAGCATCAATATTAACACACAAGGAAAAGTTATTCCACCAAGCATCAATATTAACATACAAGGAGAAGTTATTCCACCAAGCATCAATATTAACACACAAGGAGAAGTTATTCCACCAAGCATCAATATTAACACACAAGGAGCAGTTATACTACCAAGCATCAATATTAACTTACAAGGGGAAGTTATTCCACCAAGCATCAATATTAACACACAAGGAGAAGTTATTCCACCTAGCATCAATATTAACACACAAGGAGAAGTTATTCCTCCAAGCATCAATATTAACACAAGGAGAAGTTATTCCACCAAGCATCAATATTAGCATACAAGGAGAAGTTATTCCACCAAGCATCAATATCAACACACAAGAGGAAGTTATTCCACCAAGCATCAATATTAACACACAAGGGGAAGTTATTCCACCAGGCATCAATATTAATACACAAGGAGAAGTTATTCCACCTTGCATCAATATTAACACACAAGGAGAAATTATTCCACCAAGCATCAATATTAACACACAAGGAAAAGTTATTCCACCAAGCATCAATATTAACATACAAGGGGAAGTTATTCCACCAAGTATCAAAATTAACACAAGGAGAATTTATACTACCAAGCATCAATATTAACATAGAAGGGGAAGTTATTCCACCAAGCATCAATATTAACACAAGGAGAAGTTATTCCACCAAGCATCAATATTAACACACAAGGAGAAGTTATTCCACCAAGCATCAATATTAACACACAAGGAAAAGTTATTCCACAAAGCATCAATATTAACACACAAGGAAAAGTTATTCCACCAAGCATCAATATTAACAAACAAGGGGAAGTTATTCCACCAAGCATCAATATTAACACACAAGGAGAAGCTATACTACCAAGCATCAATATTAAAATATAAGAGGAAGTTATTCCACCAAGCATCAATATTAATGCACAAGGAGAAGTTATTCCACCAAGCATCAATATTAACACAAGGAGAAGTTATTCCACCAAGCATAAATATTAACACAAGGAGAAGTTATTCCACCAAGCATCAATATTAACACACAAGGGAAAGTTATTCCACCAGACATCAATATTAACAAACAAGGAAAAGTTATTCCACCAAGCATCAATATTAACACACAAGGGGAAGTTATTCCACCAAGCATCAATATTAACACACAAGGAAAAGTTATTCCACCAAGCATCAATATTAACATACAAGGGGAAGTTATTCCACCAAGCATCAATATTAACACACAAGGAAAAGTTATTCCACCAAGCATCAATATTAACATACAAGGAGAAGTTATTCCACCAAGCATCAATATTAACACACAAGGAGAAGTTATTCCACCAAGCATCAATATTAACACACAAGGAGCAGTTATACTACCAAGCATCAATATTAACTTACAAGGGGAAGTTATTCCACCAAGCATCAATATTAACACACAAGGAGAAGTTATTCCACCTAGCATCAATATTAACACACAAGGAGAAGTTATTCCTCCAAGCATCAATATTAACACAAGGAGAAGTTATTCCACCAAGCATCAATATTAGCATACAAGGAGAAGTTATTCCACCAAGCATCAATATCAACACACAAGAGGAAGTTATTCCACCAAGCATCAATATTAACACACAATTAGAAGTTATTCCACCAAGCATCAATATTAACACACAAGGGGAAGTTATTCCACCAGGGATCAATATTAATACACAAGGAGAAGTTATTCCACCTAGCATCAATATTAACACACAAGGAGAAATTATTCCACCAAGCATCAATATTAACACACAAGGAAAAGTTATTCCACCAAGCATCAATATTAACATACAAGGGGAAGTTATTCCACCAAGTATCAAAATTAACACAAGGAGAATTTATACTACCAAGCATCAATATTAACATAGAAGGGGAAGTTATTCCACCAAGCATCAATATTAACACAAGGAGAAGTTATTCCACCAAGCATCAATATTAACACACAAGGAAAAGTTATTCCACAAAGCATCAATATTAACACACAAGGAAAAGTTATTCCACCAAGCATCAATATTAACACACAAGGGGAAGTTATTCCACCAAGCATCAATATTAACACACAAGGAGAAGTTATACTACCAAGCATCAATATTAAAATATAAGAGGAAGTTATTCCACCAAGCATCAATATTAATGCACAAGGAGAAGTTATTCCACCAAGCATCAATATTAACACAAGGAGAAGTTATTCCACCAAGCATAAATATTAACACAAGGAGAAGTTATTCCACCAAGCATCAATATTAACACACAAGGGAAAGTTATTCCACCAGACATCAATATTAACAAACAAGGAAAAGTTATTCCACCAAGCATCAATATTAACACACAAGGGGAAGTTATTCCACCAAGCATCAATATTAACACACAAGGAGAAGTTATACTACCAAGCATCAATATTAACATACAAGGGGAAGTTATTCCACCAAGCATCAATATTAACACACAAGGAGAAGTTATTCCACCAAGCATCAATATTAACACACAAGGAGAAGTTATTCCACCAGGCATCACTATTAACACAAGGAGAAGTTATTCCACCAAGCATCAATATTAACACACAATGAGAACTTATTCCACCAAGCATCAATATTAACACACAAGGAGAAGTTGTTCCACCAAGCATCAATATTAACACACAAGGGGAAGTTATTTCACCAGGCATCAATATTAACACAAGGAGAAGTTATTCCACCAATCATCAATATTAACACAAGGAGAAGTTATTCCACCAAGCATCAATATTAACACACAAGGAGAAGTTTTTCCACCAAGCATCAATATTAACACAAGGGGAATGAGTGAGTGATTGTTGGTTAATGCCAACTCAGCAATTTTTCAGATATATCATGCCGAGAACAAGTTAATTTTCAATGAGATGATGATGCGGTTCTCTTTGTTCTAGACCAACATGCTGAGTTGGACTATATAGTGCTAGCTCACTGAAACAACAGTCCGTGGATAGACATGTCGCTCCACAGGGACACATTATTCTGATTCCGAGCCAATCCGTCTTTGCTTTTACTCCATAATGTTGTGTGCTTAGTGGAGAAGCAACAAATACCAATTTTGTAGTCTTTGGGTTGAACCGACGATCTTCCGCACTCGAGGCGAGCACGCTAACCATTACACCACCAATGCAGGTCACACAATGGTAAGTTATTACACAAAGCTTTGCAAGATTTCTGCTTTGATTTGAAATTATTGCTTGCCCATCTTATTTTTAATTGACAAGTTTCAGATGACTGTTTGCATAGGTGAAGATCGAGTGTTAAAACCTAGATACATCTGGTACGCTCAAAATAACCTTCATCTGGTACACTCAAAATAACCTTCATCTGGTACGCTCAAAATAACCTTCATCTGGTACGCTCAAAATAACCTTCATCTGGTATGCTCAAAATAACCTTCATCAGTTACGCACAAAATAACCTTCATATGGTATGCTCAAAATAACCTTCATCTGGTACGCTCAAAATAACCATCTGGTACGCTCAAAATAACCTTCATCTGGTACGCTCAAAATAACCTTCATCAGGTACGCTCAAAATAACCTTCATCTGGTACGCTCAAAATAACCATCTGGTACACTCAAAATAACCTTCATACGTTACGCTCAAAATAACCTTCATCTGGTATGCTCAAAATAACCTTCATCAGGTACGCTCAAAATAACCTTCATCTGGTACACTCAAAATAACCTTCATCTGGTACGTTCAAAATAACCTTCATCAGGTACGCTCAAAATCGAAAGATTGGAAAGCCAAATAATAAAATGTGGGTGCAATAAAACCAAACAGTCTAATCAGGATAGTCAATATCGCCTACGGTCACCTATGTTTGAGTGAGATGAGGTCACCTATGTCTGAGTGAGATAAGGTCACCTATATCTGAGTGAGATAAGATCACCCATGTCTGAGTGAGATAAGGTCACCTATGTCTGAGTGAGATAAGGTCACGTATATCTGAGTGAGATAAGGTCACGTATATCTGAGTGAGATAAGGTCACCTATGTCTCAGGAAAGACAACCTTAGTTTCATTAATAATTACATTATTTAGGAACTTAAATTTCAATAATAAATATATCTAATAAACCATGTCAGTGGCGAAGCACTGGCTACTGGGTGGATGATACCCTCAGGGACTAATAGTCCACCAGCAGAGGTATCGACCTAGTGATAGTAATAAAAACGTAGATATCAAATTTAGTGTGCATCACCTGTTTCTGGAATAACCTTCATGGGTACGCTTAAGATCCAAAGATTGGAAAGCTAAATAATTTAAGGTTTTGGGAGCAATAAAACCCAATGGCATAAACAGGATATCAAATATCGGCTCATCAATCGATTGAATACCTATTCCTGAGGGGGAATTCGAACCTTAGTTTTATTAATAATTAATATAATTACATTATTTAAGAACTGTAAGCTTCAGTAACAAATATTTGTAATAAAGCACTGAATAATGGGTGGAAAATAGCTTCGGGGACTAGCAAGACCAAGTGATAGTAATAAAAACATAGATATCTAATAAACCATATCAGTACAGGAACACTGACTACTGGGCTGATGATACCATCTGACTAATAGTCCACCAGCAGAGGTATCGACCAAGTGATGGTAATACAAACGTAGATATCTAATAAACCATGTCAGTACAGAAACACTGACTACTGGGCTGATGATACCATCGTACTAATAGTCCACCAGCAGAGGTATCGACCAAGTGATGGTAATAAAAACATAGATATCTAATAAATGATGTCAGTACAGAAACACTGACTACTGGGCTGATGATACCATCTGACTAATAGTCCACCAGCAGAGGTATCGACCAAGTGATGGTAATACAAACATAGATATCTAATAAACCATGTCAGTACAGGAACACTGACTACTGGGCTGATGATACCATCTGACTAATAGTCCACCAGCAGAGGTATCGACCAAGTGATGGTAATACAAACGTAGATATCTAATAAACCATGTCAGTACAGAAACACTGACTACTGGGCTGATGATACCATCGTACTAATAGTCCACCAGCAGAGGTATCGACCAAGTGATGGTAATAAAAACATAGATATCTAATAGACCATATCAGTACAGGAACACTGACTACTGGGCTGATGATACCATCTGACTAATAGTCCACCAGCAGAGGTATCGACCAAGTGATGGTAATAAAAACATAGATATCTAATAAACCATGTCAATACAGGAACACTGACTACTGGGGTGATGATACCATCGGACTAATAGTCCACCAGCAGAGGTATCGACCAAGTGATGATAATAAAAACATAGATATCTAATAAAGCATGTCAGTACAGGAACACTGACTACTGGGCTGATGATACCATCGGACTAATAGTCCACCAGCAGAGGTATCGACCAAGTGATGGTAACAAAAACATAGATATCTAATAAACCATGTCAGTACAGAAACACTGACTACTGGGCTGATGATACCATCTGACTAATAGTCCACCAGCAGAGGCATCGACCAAGTGATGGTAATAAAAACAGATATATAATAAACCATGTCAGTACAGGAACACTGACTACTGGGCTGATGATACCATCGTACTAATAGTCCACCAGCAGAGGTATCGACCAAATGATGGTAATAAAAACATAGATATCTAATAAACCATGTCAGTACAGGAACACTGACTACTGGGCTGATGATACCATCGTACTAATAGTCCACCAGCAGAGATATCGATCAAGTGATGGTAATAAAAACATAGATATCTAATAAACCATGTCAGTACAGAAACACTGACTACTGGGCTGATGATACCATCGTACTAATAGTCCACCAGCAGAGGTATTGACCAAGTGATGGTAATAAAAACATAGATATCTAATAAACCATGTCAGTACAGAAACACTGACTACTGGGCTGATGATACCATCGTACTAATAGTCCACCAACAGAGGTATCGACCAAGTGATGGTAATACAAACATAGATATCTAATAAACCAAGTCAGTACAGGAACACTGACTACTGGGCTGATGATACCATCTGAAGTGATCGTATGGTAAAAGGATTTACAACTATCTATGCATTCAGTGCCTATCACCACTAAAGTTGTGAGTTCGAATCCCGCTCATGATGAGATGTAATCGATAAAACATTATGTGATAAAGTTTGTCAGTGACTTGCAGTAGGTCTGTGGTTTTCTCCCATTTCCTCCACCAATAAAACTGACCACCACAATATAACTGAAATATTGTTGAAAGTGACTTTAAACACCATAACCCTAATCTGTGTCTCTTATTCACTAAAACACCACAAAATAATTAATTTAAAATAGAATCAATTTGCTCTGGGTTTTTTTTTATTTCTACTCGTTACATAATTAATATATTGCACTATGAACAGAAACTCATAAACATATTTACATATTCTTTACTTTTAGAATATATTATTCTGCGATGTATTAAAAAAAATAACACAGGTATGGGAGATAACTCTAATTTTGAAAAAAATCATTCAACAATTCAGGGAAATGTGCAATTTTTTTATATTCTAAGTGAAAAAACTATAAAAAAAAATATTTTGTTTTCTAAATAATATTCTAACATGACCTTCATTCGCTTTGTTAACAAACGAGTGAGTTATCCATGCGGTATAATCTCATTAGCACATGCGCCGGTGAATGTGACTGAATTTTCCATTGGCAGCATAAATTGTGTGCGACATTTTCCGCAAGCATAAATATAAATTACCGTCTTCCAATCGAAGTATACTACCGGATTTATACTCTTAGACATATCAGAATCGATATAAATCATGGAAGCCAGAATGTGTTTTGAGTTTTAACATGGATTAGCGGATATCAATAAATGGTATCACTCGCTTCTGGCTCGGGATAAAATACTAATATCCGCCAATCCATGTTAAAACTCCCAATACATTCTAGCTTCCATTCTTAATCACATTTTTTTATAATATTTTCCATTGGTTGCTCAAAATAGTTTCTTACAATAGATTCGGAAAGTGAAAGTGAGTCAATATCGTTTTAATCACACGAAAACGAAAGTGGCATTCAGTCAATATCGATTTCTTCCAAAACAATCCCAAAAATTATTAAATCCCAAATGAGAGCATTTAGACCAATGAAATAGTGATTAAAAAATCATTATGTAATAAATAATATACATATGCTAAAAAGAAAGAAATGCTAATATTGAAGTTATATACAAGATTTTTAATGAATCATTCCTGCAATACTGAAAACAACCACTGATGTCAGTGAGTGATTGTTGTTTACCACAACATTGGTGAGATTTAGTGAGACATTTATCACGAGTATTGGTAAGATTTAGTCAGACATTTTGTCACGTTCAGTAAATCATGTATTTCAACAAATTTGGACTTTAGACCTATGATACTATTAACTTTCTCTGGGGATCTTTTACTTTTCACTTCTTGAAAGGGACTATCGTAGTCATTATCGTATGGTAGTTGGATTTACAACTATCTGTGCAATCAGTGAGTTGTGAGTTCGATTCAAACTCACGCCGAACCCACGGTGTATTCGATACAATAGTATATGATCAAGTTTGTCGGTGACTTGCGATAAGCCTATATGGTTTTCTCTGGGGCTCCAGTTTCCTCCACCAATACAACTGACTGCCATGATATAACTGAATTATTGTTGAAAGTGGCATTTTAAACGCCATAACCATATACTCCATTCTCTAGAGAGGTTAATTTCATTGTATGTTGAACCATCTAAAGAGAGATAACTCGAGTTTGTTTCAACAACAGTAGTTTTGGTCGTATAGGAATTTGACAATATGCAGTTTTTCCAAAATTCAATTCTCGTTTGAGTTAGATAATATACCGAATTCTGATTTCAATATGTTAATACATTTTATATAATATCGCTGTATTCATTAGTCACAAAGAACAATTCCATTTTGTTTTTCCTCGCGTATTTCTTGCCTACTCCACATTGAAACTTTGGGCGAGGGTTATGGTGTTTAACGTCACTTTACAACAATATGTCAATTATATAGTGGTGATCAGTTTTATTGGGAAGAATCCTCAGTACCCGAAGAAAACTACCGACCTGACGCAAGTCACTGAACAAATTTATCACATAAGGTTGTATGGAGTAATCTTATGTAAAACATATTTATCTGGTTCATTCAACCTAGCCAACATTTATAAAAATATATATAAAAAGGTAAGAAAGATTGTTGGCATAGGTTGAATAGGTTAATTGTTTATATGTTTAATTAGTGTAAAATCGGGGGAGATGTCAATGTACTCCAAGTCCACAATTAATTTTTAATGTAAGGCTGTCTTGTTTTTGTGTGGGTTTTGTGTTGAAGTTATTGTTATGTTGTTCAGTACCCGAAGAAAACTACCGACCTGCGGTAAGTATGTATCACATAAGGTTGCATGGAGTAATCTTATGTAGAAATTATTTATCTCTGTGTTAAGTTATTGTTATGCAAGTCCTACTAATTACGTAGTTAAACAAAATCACCTCTAAAAACCAACTATTTACAACTAGGATTTTTTTCACCGTAATGCACAATTGATATTCTTACTTAATTAGTTGAAACATATTTTATTAATTAATAAATATTGTACAATAAAATCAATTTCAATATGATATAATACACATAATTAAAGTGATTCGAAAACAAGTTTAATTAGAAATATAGAAATCTTTCTTTGCCAGCAGTTGATTATCGTATTTCTACAGTCGAGATAGTTAAACTTTAAAATTTCGAGCATCACAAAGAAAGATTCTGTTTCTCTAATTCTTTAATACGTCAATTATTTCGTTTTAAAAATATAGCACTTTAAATACCCCGTGGGGAACCCATCACATTCCATTTGATGACGTATTTTAGTGTTAGTATAAACATATCTGATTAAATAATTCAATATTACACATTATGATAATACACACAAATTATATATACATTTAAATTAATCAATAGGATTCGGAAACAAGTGGTTAAACTTATATTAATCCGTATCCCTGTTGTTATCTGGTGTTCAAGGCTTAATTAGTATCGAAAGGTAGAAGTGTATTGAGAATTAATCAAGTGTTAATCAGTCGTTGTCAATGTTATTTGGTGTGCTTTAGTAAGAAAAAAACAAACAAAAAACAAACAAACAAACGAAGTGCAAAGGTGCAAGTGTTTTTTTTTTAACATGTTTAAGTTGTGTGAATATGGTTAAGAGGTGATATGAATACGCTGATTCATAACGATGTCGCTTGAAGAAAACAAAATATTGAAATGACACTGTTTTTCATTTGAAGTAAACAATCGTTAATAACAAATTACAATTGAAGAAAGTATTTGAAAGGCACTAACATCTTTAAAAAGTCTGGGTCATGACCTTTTGAAGATCCAATCAGAAACCGAGAAAAAAAAATCACACGTGATGGAAATTTTTTTTCTCTCACCGGTAAAAAACACGAAGAACAGCCAAAGAAATATACATACATACTGTTTCTATATACTATAAGATATACATAAATTTTTTCAGAACATCAAGGACGTATATAAGATTCTATTTCGGTGTTCAGAAGAAGTTAATAACTTATTAAATATCAACAAATGATATATATGTACTGTTTTATTATGTGCCGAATCAAAATAAAGTTTTCTTATTCTTATTCTTCTTATTATATATATTTATTGTTTTTTTTTGTTTTTTTTTGTAATTGCCCAGTGGACTCTTCCAAATATTATACTCATCAGAGACATAGATATGCTTAGTACTTATGTACCAATTTCTGCAAATTGCTTGTTTGTATACTGTTTATTACATTTATGTATTAGAATGTTTATTGTTTTTTTTTTTGTGTAATATAAATCACTGTAATGACTCTGCCCCTTGCTGGGACCTTATGGCTTGATTGGACAATAAAATCTTATCTTATCTTATCTTATCTTATATAAATTATACGTCCTTGAGATCATAAAATGTATTTTAAAATAGTCCTTCAAACAAGGGAGATAAGCGAACGCCGTCATCAGTGTCTATCGATCACCTGATATGGGTGGAGTGTGTAGACGGCAGTCAACTATAAGAAGTCATTTGAATGGTACGAACAGTGAATAACACAAAGGTAACGGAATTTACTTATTATAAACATCATTTATTTATGATATATTGTGTTTTGTCAACTTTTACAAGATGTTGAATTTTCACAACATTTTACGAAATGGAAAACGAAAGTGATAAAAATATGACATGGACTTCAGAATAATTTTTTGAAAATTCATAGTTTAATATGAAATATATAGAGAAAAAGGGAAGCGTCCGAATACTTTTGTCCATTGTCTGTTGTAGTTTTGTTTAAAACTGTTACACATAATATTTCAGAATATTTCCGTCTTACATATAAGTCAGTATATTTTAAACTTTAATAAAATCTATGACAAGAAGAGAAAATACAAATAACCTTGATCAATATTTTGTCCTAGATATAAGACATACTATTTACGGTTCAATAATCGGAATGTCGCTGTGTGGGTTTTCCCATAATAAATTGAAAAACTATGTGGTATTTTTTCAGTTGTGTATATGTCAATTTAATCAAATATAATAAACATATGCAAAATTTCAAAATCACTTTTTTAATAGAAAATCCGAGTCTTAATCCATAATAACAGTCTTTTATCGTACATTTTTGAACTGAAAATGTCTTCAAACAAGTTGCATATGGTTATTTCTACTACATGTATGTGATGTCATAAGCAATGTAAAATTATTAATACAGATAAAATCCCTGTTTTTAATATTTAATGAAAGAAAAGGTTTTAAAGACAAAATGATAATCAAATAACCTCATTTTTTTTTATTGATTTAGCTAAAGCCTTTGTACAAGGAAACTTCCTCCAAAATCATCATGTAATGTCTCAATATATTAATTTTAAATTAAAAAAAAACTCCCTTCCAGATCTTATCTAACGTCTTCCGATGAATAAGGTTCCTGTTAAATTTATAAAAATTTGACTAATTACTAAAGTTGTCTATTTTCTGCTTAAAAAAATTCTTTCACCCCTTCTCCCCCCCCCCCCCCCCCCCCCCCCCCCCCCCAAAAAAAAACAAACTCAACAGCATAAAATTTAGGATGAAGTCTTGATGACTTGAACTGAAAGCTTAAATAGCATAAAAATTAGTCATAGCAATGGTCCTCATATATTGGAATTTGATCTGTCATCTGAAAGACTTCTAAGCCAACATCCAGTTCATGTTGTATTTGCTACCAAGTTCCTGATAACCATTCTGGAATCCATCAGCTGTAGCAAAATACCAGTATATATACTTGATAACAGAAATTCTAAAATAATATGACATTTAAAAAAAAATAGATGATGTCTCAAAAGAAGTACCAGTGTTTTAAGGCAAACTTATGTTATATGTTAAAAGAGTTCTCTATTTAAGATATATACTTTGATTGTACCTCCCTCGTTTGATACTGTACATCACTTTCTCAGTCAAATCACAAATGTTGTAGTTACTGTATGTAGTACTAAGGTACATTTGTATATACTGCTGTTTTGTCTTACATGTAGAACACTACATGTTGATATCAATAGAGGAATTACAGAAATTGACAGTCATCTGAGCCTGTATCTCTCATGCATTGTCGTTTCAATATATATAAGATGGAGTTTTATAATTATTGCATTCAAGTTTAAATCAAAATACATGTAGCTATGATCTGAGAAAACAAATTCTACAAGTACATGCATGATGAAGTTAGCCATCTCTTTGATCTGCAGTGTTATATTCCTTTTTTCCATGTTATTTTTAGTCAAAATAAATAATCTTCCAGCAATCCAGAGATTTGTATTTTTTAGGTCGCATTAATTTCTGTATAAACAGGAGGAATCTGATCTAAAAATTGCTAATGAAAATTATAGCTTCCTGGAGTTATTTGGACTATGAGTGATATTACAGGCAGCTAATGACCAAGTGTTAATGGTGATATGGATATACATTTGTATACATATACCGGTATTTCAACCAAAAATTGTGGTAATTTTAGCCAGAAGCATTGTGAGTCATGTGACATGTTGTTTTGTAAACAAATGCAATTTAAGCATTTTTTTTATTTAAAAAAATAATAATCAAATTAAACAAAGTTAAAACATCTAAATTGTATAATAAATTAAGCAATCGGTCATTTTAAAATCCTTGTAATGACACCTTTACTTTGATTCTATAGCCGCAAATCCACTGCTATACCACATATATGCGTTGATCAATGAAGACGAACTTGCATGTGAAATTTTGAACTGATTTTACATCGAAACTTACCAATTGTGATATTAATAAATATAAAATCCTAATTTAAATCCAACTACTTAATTTCTAGTCAATAATTTCACCAGATCATGTACAATTCAGCGATACAAAAATATCTGACGAACAAGGCTTCATGAAATAAATATGGCCTCTCTTTCGGTTTCATAAAGCTGGTAAAAGGTGATATTTATTATCATACATCCTATTTTCTCACATTTTCCCCGTGCTTTTTTCTTACTATAGTAGTAGTACATTTTGATATGGAAAATATGGATGAAAAGTAAGTTGAATAGTGAAAATACCTGTATATGGAAAATATGGAAGTAAAGTAAGTTGAATAGTGACATGATATGGAAAATATGGAAGGAAAAGTAAGTTGAATAGTGAAAATATATGGAAAATATGGAAGTAAAGTAAGTTGAATAGTGAAATGATATGGAAAATACGCATGAAAAGTAAGTTGAATAGTGAAAATATATGGAAAATATGGAAGTAAAGTAAGTTGAATAGTGAAATGATATGGAAAATATGGAAGAAAAGTAAGTTGAATAGTGAAAAGATATGGAAATTCTGGAAGAAAAGTAAGTTGAATAGTGAAAAGATATGGAAAATGCGGAAGAAAAGTAAGTTGAATAGTGAAAAGATATGGAAATTATGGAAGAAAAGTAAGTTGAAATGTGAAATGGTATAGAAAATATGGAGGAAAAGTAAGTTGAATAGTGAAAATGCGGAAAATGTATTACTACTATAGTAATGAAAAAGCGTGGGAAAATGACGTCTCTTCCGGTCATGTGACTTCCAGTGACGTCATTTCCGGTGATGCAACTTCCGGTTATATTTTGAAAACCAATAATCCGTTTTTGTTTTGTTTTGGGAACCTCTATACTGTAACGTATTTGATGTAATATAGTCACTGCTATTGTTGTCTGTGTCACGTAAACAGGATCCACACATGTAATACTATAAACATTTTAATTGGACACCAGTTATTTAATGAAGATTTTATAAGTGATGGGAAATGTTTTACTACATAGTATCAGATAAAAAATGGTGAGATGTATCAACGATCGTACAGTGTTATCAACCGTAGACGTTCACTGTGGGGTGATCAGCAATTGGTCAAATTTATCAATATATTTAATCTTCAGCTTTTGTAGAGGAGCTAAGACCATCTCATTGGGCAACATTGCTGCAGGCATTAATATGGTTGCTTTTAGAAGCTATAACATGCTGTAGTATGGATAGTAAAAATAGATAAAAAATAAAACTTGTAAACAATAGATTCTGTGACGAAAATGAATTTGTTTTTGAAAAAGTACGGGAAAATGTTTTATAGCGTCGCACAAGTAGCGAAGTATTTCAAACGTTGCGGTTTGAACAAGTACAGGAAAATGATATGCGGAAAACAAGTAGCGAAGTATTTCAAACGTTGCAGTTAAAAAATACGGGAAAATAATACGCGGAAAACAAGTAACGTTGCGGTTTGAAAAAATACTGCAAAATGAAATGTTTTTATAATGTCATCCACGCGGAAAACAAGTAATGTTCAATTTTTCAAACGTTGTGGCTTGTGCTATTTGTGAAAAGAAGATTATGATTAAGAAATTACATTTTTTAAATATGTTTTTTTTTCAATGTCTGATTATTATCTTAGAAACACTGATTTAATAATAAAAAAAAAATTGTTTGGCCCTTAAAAGGGCCGTTAAAATTCGTACGATGAATGGATTCAGGAAGAAATCCAACCATCATTATTGACGGGTTGCAGGATTCTGGATGTTGCAGCAGAGGTATGCTGTGATGACTACCTGGTCCAATACAAGGGCTGGATATCCAACATCCTATGTTACTGTTCCCCTTATTTTGTGTGTTCAGTGAGTAAATTTAGGAGATGATTGTTCTTTTTAGCCCACCTGACCCGAAGGGTCATGTGAGCTATTGCCATCACTTGGTGTCCGTCGTCGTCGTACGTCGTAAGCTTTTCCAAAAATCTTCTCCTCTGAAAGTACTAAACCAATGGAAACCAAACTTGGTCAGAATCATCACTAGGGTGTTTAGTTTCAAAATTATGTCCGGTGATGCCATGAACCAAGCAACATGGCCGCTGTTGCTAATAATAGAACATATTGTAAAATTGCAGGTTTTGGGTAATAACTCAAAAACCGTTAATAATATGAAAAATCTGATATTGGATAAAAATGATCAGCACAACAAGATCTACCTACCCTGCAATTTTGAAGTAAATCTGATAACCCATTTTGGAGTTATTGCCCTTTTTTAGCTCACCTGACCCAACCCAAAGGGTCATGTGAGCTATTGTCACCACTGAGCGTCCGTCCGTCAGTTAACTTTTCACATTTTAATCAACTCCTCTGAAGCCACTGGGCCAATTTGAACCAAACTTTGGTGGAATGGTCCTTGGATGGCCCTCTTCCAAAATTGTGTCCGGTGATCCCGACTTCCAACCAAGATGGCCGCCAAGCTAAAAATAGAAAAAAGGGGGGATGAAATTTTGATTGTTCATTGCTGCTTTAGTATAAGTCAAAATGAGCTCAAATTTTAACTGCACCTACATGGTCAGGAGTAGTTTAACATATATTCCGGGTTTTTCTGTGAAATTTTTCTTTCAGCCGATATATACCGATTATGCAAATTAGGCATATTTTGATAAAAGATCACATTTAAATCTTCTCCTCTGATACCGCTGAACCAAATTAAACCAAACCTGGCAGGGATAGTCCTTGGGTAGTCCCATTTCAATATTGTGTCCAACAGCCCCGCCCTCCATTCAAAATGGCTGCTGTTACTAAAAATAGAAATTTCTTTAGTTGTCAATTTCCACTTTATTACAAATCAAAATGAACTCAAATTTTAACTGCAGCTATATGGCAAGGAGTAGTTTAGCATATATTCTGGGTTTTTCTGTGAGATTTTTTCAGCCAGTTTATTCCATTTAGGAATATTATGAGATAAAAATCACATCAAAATCTTTTGCTCAGAAATTTGAGTTGAAATGATCTTTGGGTGGCCCACTTTCAAAATTATGTGTAACACCCACATTTTCTATCAACTTTAGATGTCAAATTGAAAACCAGGTGAGCGATTACAGGCTCCTGGGAGCCTCTAGTTCATCAATTTTTGTCACCACTGAGCGTCCGTCGTCCGTCCGTTAACTTTTCACATTTTAATCAACTCCTCTGAAGCCACTGGGCCAATTTGAACCAAACTTTGGTGGAATGATCCTTGGATGGCCCCCTTCCAAAATTGTGTCCGGTGATCCCGACTTCCAACCAAGATGGCCGCCAAGCTAAAAATAGAAAAAAGGGGGGATGAAATTTTTAATTGTCCATTGCTGCTTTAGTACAAGTCAAATTGAGCTCAAATTTTAACTACAGCTACATGGCAAGGAGTAGTTTAACATATGTTCGGGGTCTTTGTGTGAAATTTTTCTTTCAGCCGATTTATACCGATTATGCAAATTAGGCATATTTTGATAAAAGATCACATTTAAATCTTCTCCTCTGAAACCGCTGAACCAAATTAAACCAAACCTGGCAGGGATGGTCCTTGGGTGGGTCCCTTTCAAAATTGTGTCCGACACCCCGCCCTCCATTCAAGATGGTTGCCGTTACTAAAAATAGAAATTTCTTCAATTGTCCATTGCTGCTTTAGTACAAGTCAAAATGAGCTCAAATTTTAACTGCAGCTACATGGCAAGGAGCAGTTTAACATATATTCAGAATTTTTCTGTGAAATTTTCCTTTCAGTCGATTTATACCGATTATGCAAATTGGGCATATTTTGATGAAAGATCACATTTAAATCTTCTCCTCTGAAACCGCTGAACCAAATTAAACCAAACCGGGCAGGGATGGACCCTGAATGGGTCCTTTTCAAATTTGTGTCTGTCAGCTCCGCCCTCCATTCAAGATGGTTGCTGTTACTAAAAATAGACATTTCTTCAATTGTCCATTCCTGCTTTAGTACAAGTCAAAATGAGCTCAAATTTTACCTGCAGCTACATGGAAAGGAGTAGCTTAACATATATGCTGGGTTTTTCTGTGAAATTTTTCTTTCAGCCGATTTATACCGATTATGCAAATTAGGCATATTTTGATAAAAGATCACATTTAAATCTTCACTGAAACCGCTGAACCAAATTAAAACAAATTTGGCTGGGATGGTCCCCTTTCAATATTGTGTCTGACAGCCCCACCCTCCATTTAAGATGGCTGCTGTTACTAAAAATAGAAATTTCT
Source organism: Bathymodiolus septemdierum (assembly GCA_963383655.1). Taxonomy (NCBI): domain Eukaryota; kingdom Metazoa; phylum Mollusca; class Bivalvia; order Mytilida; family Modiolidae; genus Bathymodiolus; species Bathymodiolus septemdierum. The sequence goes on along the minus strand of OY726527.1, from coordinate 22,456,220 downwards.
TCAATTGTCCATGGCTGCTTTAGTATAAATCAAAATGAGCTCAAATTTTAGCTGCAGCTACATGGCAATCAGTACTTTAACATATATTCAGGGTTTTTCTGTGAGATTTTTTCAGCCAGTTTATTCTGTTTAGGAATATTATGAGATACAAATCACATCTAAATCTTTTGCTCTGAAATTTGAGTTGAAATGATCTTTGGGTGGCCCACTTTCCAAATTACGTGCAACACCCCCATTTTCTAACTTTAGATGTCAAATTGAAAACCAGGTGAGCGATTACAGGCTCCTGGGAGCCTCTAGTTTTTTTTAATTTTAATACTTTTCGTCTTATATTTCAAAAACTAGTTAGAGATAGATGTTAAGTTTAAATTGTAAAAATGTGGAGCATGTCAAGATCTACATACCCTGCAATTTTGAAGTAAATCCCATTACCCATTTTGGAGTTATTGCCCTTTTTAGCTCACCTGGCCTTTAGGTCATGTGAGCTATTGCCATCACTTTTCGTCCGTCCGTGAACATTTCAGATTGTAATATTCTTCTCAGAAACCACTGGGCCAATTGCAACCAAACTTTGGTGGAATGGTGTTTAGATGGGCCCCCTCCAAATTTGTATCCGGTGATCCCGACTTCCAACCAAGATGGCTGCCAAGCTAAAAATAGAAAAAGGGGGGATGAAATTTTAATTGTCCATTGCTGCTTTAGTATAAGTCAAAATGAGCTCAAATTTTAACTGCAGCTACATGGCAAGGAGTAGTTTAACATATGTTCGGGGTTTTTGTGTGAAATTTTTCTTTCAGCCGATTTATACCGATTATACAAATAATGCCTATTTAGATAAAAGATCACATTTAAATCTTCTCCTCTGAAACCGCTCAACAAAATTAAACCAAACCTGCCAAGGATGGTCCCTGGGTCGGTCACTTCCAAAATATGTCTGATAGCCATGCCCTCCATCCAAGATGGCTGCCGTTACTAAAAATAGAAATTTCTTCAAATGGCCAAAACTGCGTTATTTTAAGCCAGAATGTGCCCAAATTTGAACTGTATAAGCATAATAATGAGCTTTTATGGGATATATTATAGGATTTTTTATGAACTTTGAACATTTGCCGATTTTGACAGATTATGCAAATTAGAAAAAAGGGAGGATGAAATTAAAAAAAAATCTTCTCCTCTGAAACTACTGAGCCAATCTCAACCAAACTTTGCTGAAATGATTCTTGGGTGGTCCTCTTCCAAAATTGTGTCCGACATTTCAGAACACCGACCAAGATGGCCGCCACAGCCGAACTTAATTTAACATAGGACCCTATGGGAAATTCCCATAAAAATCTTCTTGTCTGAAACGATTTGCTCAATAAGAACAAAATTTTGATGAAATAGTCATTGGATGGTTCTCTTCCAAAAATGTGTCTGGTGGTTCGGCCCTTCGACCAAGATGGCCTCTACCGCCGAATTTAGCTTAACATAGGACCCTATGGGAAATTCACATAAAAATCTTCTCAGAAACCACTGGGCCAATTGCAACCAAACTTTTGTGGAATGATCCTTGGATGGCCCCCTTCCAAAATTGTGTCCGGTGATCCCGACTTCCAACCAAGATGGCCGCCAAGCTAAAAATAGAAAAAAAGGATGAAATTAAAAAAAAATCTTCTCTGAAACTACTGGGTCAATCTCAACCAAACTTTACTGAGATGATCTTTGGGTGGTCCCCTTCCAAATTTATGTCTGGCATTTGAGACCTCCGACCAAGATGACCGCCACAGCCGAACTTAATTTAACATAGGACCCTATGGGAAATTCCCATAAAAATCTTCTTGTCTGAAACCATTTGCTCAATAAGAACTAAATGTTGATGAAATAGTCATTGGATGGTTCTCGTCCAAATATGTGTCCGGCGGTTCGGCCCTTCGACCAAGATGGCCCCCACATCCGAACTTAGCTTAACATAGGACCTTATGGGAAATTCACATACAAGTCTTCTTGTCTGGAACCAGTTGCTCAATTGGAACCAAACATTGATAAAATAGTCATTGGATGGTCCTCTTCCAAAATTGTGTCTGGCCAAGATGGCTGCACAGCTGTACTTAGTTTAACATAGGACCCTAAGGGAAATTCACATAAAAACCATCTTGTCTGGAACCAGTAGCTCAATTAGAACCAAACTTTGATGGAATAGTCATTGGATGGTCCTCTTCCAAAATTGTGTCTGGCAGTCGCGCTCTCCCACCAAGATGGCCGCCACAGTGCAGTTGAGTTGTTATTGAAAGCAGCTTTGATCCAGGTGAGCGATTACAGGCTCCTGGGAGCCTCTTGTTAAAATTCTAAATAAAATCATTGCGAGAATATCATGACAAAATATTAAGAAAATATCAATTGGCATTTTTTTTCTACATGCAAATTTATTCATGAAGAAACCACTTATAAATAATCCATATTCCACAAATAAGTAGAATTTTTGGACTACTTAATCTATTATTGGCAATGTACATGTTCATCATCTTTGAACGAAATTATCATAGGAAGCTATTGCAAAAAACCGGATGCAATTATCTGTTACCGTTTTGAAATTGTAATATTTTCTTTACCGCTATAGAAATCCGTATTTTAAAAATTTGTCGAAAAATGGTCGAAATTCGATCGTAAATATCTCGAAAACTAAGTCACGAAGGTATATTTTTCTTTGCATATTGGAAAAAATGTTTAAAAGTCTTCTCCTATGAAACCAGTAAGTCAATTTAAAGCAAACATGGCATAAATGGTACTTAGGTGGTCAACTTTCAAAATTATATCCTGTGACCCCGACCTCCATCCAAGATGGCCACCGTCAGCGGACATAGTTTTAACATAGGACCATATGGGGAAAATGTTTTAAAAAAAAATCCTCTGAAACCAGTAAGCCAATTTAAGGCAAACATGGCATGAATGGTCTTTAAATGGTCAACTTTCAAAATTATATCCAGTGACCCAAACCTCCATCCAAGATGGTCACCGTCAGCGGACATAGTTTTAACATAGGACCCTATGGGAAATATGTTTTAAACTCTTCTCCTCTGAAACCAGTAAGCCAATTTAAAGCAAACATGGCATGGATGGTCCTTAAGTGGTCAATTTTCAAAATTGTGTCCGGTGATCCTGAATTCCATCCAAGATGGCCGCCTTCAGCGGACATACTGTAGTTTTAACATAGGACCCTATGGGAAAAAATGTTTTAAAATCTTCTCTGAAACCAGTAAGCCAATATAGCAAACATGTAATCGATGGTCCTTAGGTGGTCAACTTCCAAAATTGTGTTCAGTGATCCCGATCTCGGTTCAAAATGGCCGCCGTCAGCGGACATCGTTTTAACCGGACCCTATGGGAAAATTGTTTAAAAGTCATCTCTTCTGAAACCAGTCGGCCAATTTAAAGCAAACATGGCATGGATGGTCCTTGGGTAGTATACTTTCAAAATTATGTCCGGTGACCACGGCCCCCATCCAAGATGGCTGTTATGCGCAGACATAGTTTTAACATAGAACCCTATGGCAGTATGGGATTTGAATAGTAACTTAGATGAGCCTCTAATTTATCTTTTTATTTGGAAGGGCATATTACAAGGTAGTTTACTTTAAGAAATTAAAAAAAAATCTATGGACACCCCATCTACCTTAAGGCCTACGTGACCAAAATCACTTTTGCACACGTCTGAGACGTGACGTCTCGCAATATTATCGATTGACGCTTCCTTTTTCAAATTTCCAGTTACAGAAGCAGACGTGAAATTTGGATTGGTAAAATTTTGTTAAATTTTCTTCATTTTATATGCAATTTTAACACGACATTTTGCTGAAAACAGTTAAGAATAACATTGTTGCGTGTTTGTACAATGCATTTTATACGAATTTATCTCTCTGGAACACAACAATACAATACAATATTTTATTCCAATTAGGGTCCCTCAAGGGGCAATAACAAATATACATTCATAATTATATCAACAGTTACAACAATACAAGACATCATTTAACTTGTGTAGTCCTAACACATAGTACCTCGGGCGGCGATATTTACTTTTTGTTTTCTCCGCATGAAATAAAAAATGAAAAAATCCCAATGAAAACGTAAAATATGAACATGAAATGTGAAGTCGTATGTTATATAAGACTATTGACTTTGTGTTGTTCGCATGCAAACGTCCACGTGGATCACAGAGACTTGCTCACGGCCTTTCGTTATCAATAATTTTAACCCTACTATCAATGTGCGTACTAAAATACTTTTAATTTTAGTACCGCACATTGATAGTAGGGTTATAATTATTGATAGCGAAAGACCGGGAGCAAGTACACACCACAGGCACTCGACGTTCAATGAATAAAATGTAGGGTTAATGTGGAAAAAAAAATATATAACAGTGACACTATTTTTTTCCCCACATTGACCCTACATTTTATTCATTGAACGTCGAGTGCCTGTGTACACACATAATCTTGATAACTAATGTAATGATATGTATTTACTTTGTATTGATTTGAACACTCACTTTGTAACATTTATTAGTTTAGAGCATAGGTACTTGTGGACAGGACACAGCATCCCCCCTTTTTTCATTTCCATGGCTTAGAAATATGTAAAACAGCAATAATATCCCACTTTCCGATTGCATATGTCGACTGATATGTATGAAAAAAAGGGGGGATGCTGTGTTCTGTCCACAAGTACCTGTGGTTTAGAGAAAAAAGTTAGTCATCTGTCAAAAGTATTCGGAAATGTAAAAAAAAATCCCTATATAATCAACCAAATCCATATTTTTTCAAAAAATTATTATGAAGTCATTTCTGGATAGATTTTAACAAATGTTACACCAAAACATTCGGAATTGTCAATATTTTGATTGTTTATTTACTCATTATGTTGTTATGAGTGATTTTTATTTGTACATAATTTAAACACAACAAATAAAAATTGACTGAATTTCCTATATATTTCAATTAAAAATAAATCCTAAAAATTAAAAATCGTGGAAAAATTATGTACAAATAAAAACCACTCGTATAAACATAATGAGCAAATAAACAAACAAAATATAGACAATTCCGAATGTCTTGGTGTAAAATATGTTAAAATGTATCCAGAAATGACTTCACAGTGATTTTTTGAAAAAATATGGTTTTGGTTGATTATTTAGGGATTTTTTTACATTTCCGAATACTTTTGACAGATGACGGTGTGTTGCATATATCGTGTAAAAAGCAATATTGACTTTCCGTTACAAGTAATTCATTTTTGCTTTACATCAAAGTATTAAGTTTGAAGTCTAAGAAATGTTTATAATGTCATTAATGAGGTGCAGAAGACGACCATTTAATATTTAGGGGATGTCTTTCTTTTTTTCCCAAACCAAAAATTTTTTTGACACGAAACAAGAATTTATTTTTATATGAACAAATTTAAATGTTATTTTTATTCAAATTTAAAAAAAAAAGTTGCATCTTTCAGGACACTATATTTTATCTATTAAGTTCGAGGCTTTTTTTTACAAATAAAAATATACCCCACCCTCCAAAAGTTAAATGGTCATATATCGAATATAGTATTAATTTTTTTTTTCCGAGAGAGGTAAGAGACAAGAATAAAGAGTCATCAATTTATACACAAAATTCCTGAATTGTGGACATTTGTTTGATCCTTTTGTACTTGACAAAATGTGGTTACTGTTCAAAGAGTTTGAAGATACCAACGGGGTAATCAGAATCCGTATATCGAAGAAGAACAGACAACACAATGGCCAAAAGAAAAAGGACAAACAACGATCTATAAAACATACACATAAACGTGCAAATAAAATATATGTAATGCTTTTTATTGCACATTTTCATTAGCTTCAATCCCAGGACTACGCACCAAACATCGCAATCCCAAGCAATGCAAGTTTGGACCCATTTGAGACCCCGAAGCCACAGGCGCTCGTGGCACGGACCCCTCCCCCCTTTTTATAACTTTCTGTTTACAAATTTATTTTCAATAAAATTTCTGTATTTCTTTATTATTTCATCTCTTTTTCCTTATTTTAACTTGTTCGTGTCAATATTCATACAATCTTATGTTAACATCGAATTGCATGTGTCGACCCTATATAGATACTAATAATCTTAGTATCTGATAGGGTCGACACATGCAATTTGATGTTAAGGTAAGATTGTATGAATATTGACACGAACAAGTTAAAATAAGGAAAAAGAGATGAAATAATAAAGAAATAAAGAAATGTTATTGAAAATAAATTTGTAAACAGAAAGTTAGAAAAAGGGGGGTGGTCCGTGCCACGAGCGCCTGTGCCCGAAGCCCATTGCACACGTCGCTAGATTTGCTTAATGCTCTGCATTTAAATTATGGGCATAGTAGGGCATCGCCAGCACTTTGGTAAGTGGGCGAGACAAAAAAGGGGGGGGGGACTACTTCACTTGTTATGGCAGAAATTTAATTAGCAACTGGATTTTCAGTATGAAAGCAAAAACAAAATATTAAGTTGCCAGCCTCTGTGTTTGTTTGTTTTTTTGTTTTTATTAATTTGCGTGTTATTTTTGCAAGCTTACACCCCTCATGTCAACTCCAAATGACCCCCCACCTTCGGATTCATTTCTAAAGCTTGATCTTTGCATCTGTAGCCCTTTGCTACTCCACTGCATATGCATAATGCACAGAAAACATCGGATTGGACGGATAGCAGTCGAGCTATTGGAGATTTAAAAAGTCGATATTTTAAGATTATAATGTTGATTTTTTTTTATTAAAAAATGTTAAGATTTTTATTTTTATAAATAATCAATATAATATTTCTACTTGCAGATCCATCATGGAAACAATTTGTGATCCATGTTCAGAAAAAAACAGAAGGCTTGTTGCTGAAAAATATTGTTCGGACTGTGAAGAAAAGCTATGCACAGAATGCGCTGAATGGCATCTGCGGTGTAAGGCATTTAGATCTCATCATGTAATTGATTTGTCGTCAGTGGGATCAAGAATACCACCATCTTCTAAAATAACCTGTGAAATACACACAGACGTCCAGATTGATTATTTCTGTAGTCAACATGATGTTGTATGCTGTAGAGCTTGTCTTTCTGATAGCCATAGGTCTTGTGAGTCTGTTTTACCTTTAGACTTTGCTTCAAAGGACGTCAAAAATTCATCTTTACTTTCCGATACCTTAAAAGAACAAGATTATATGACTGAAACATTGTCGAAAATGGAAGAAAATAGAGCTGAGAATCAAAAAATACTGAAACAGAAGAAGTCATTGATAATAAAACAAATCAGTGCAGGTAAATCAAAAGTTCTAAAATATCTAGATGACATTGAAGAAAGATTAATAACAGAAGTAGCGTCTGTACAGGAAAAAAATGAGGAGAAAATAAACACAGAAAAACATGAAATATGTCTATTAACATCGATTTTAAAAGACAATAAACAAGAACTAGAATTCCTAAAAGACCATGGCTCTAATAATCAGCTATTTTTAACTTTACGAAAACAAATAACAATCATCCAGAAAACAGACAAGAAGATTCATGACATGTCGTCTGCTATTAATGAAATTGACATGGAGTTTGAAGAAATTAAGAATGTCAACATTGAAACAATCGGATCATTGTCACAAATTACCCGACCTTGTCCTATTAAATATAAATCAATGAAAGTACAACATCCACAGGTACAACACGATAGAAGACAAACACTGACCGAATTCATCAAAGAAAATGAAGTTAAATTGAAATATGGCAACCGATACAGTTTATCAGACATGGCTGTCACTTCTGACAACAAGTTACTACTTTGTAATTTTCATCCATCTCATCCAAAGGTATATATATACAAGGATTACAAAACCTGTGAACATGCAATATCGTTTACCAGTCTACCTTATTGTATTACTGTAGTACCATGTACAGATAAAGCAGTAGTTACTCTTCCATATGAGAGGTCCATACAATTTATCAACACTACTAACAATACAAAGGACAACAAGATAAACATAGGAGAATTGTGTCACGGTGTCACTGCTGTAAAGGACAAAATTTACATCGGTGGAGGAGATAAAGTTATAATTTTAAATACAGATGGATCTCGTGTAAGAGAGATAACAACTGATGGTGATTATAATTACAACTTATTGTATAATGAAAGGAATGATCAGTTGTTGTTAAGACAGAGAGGGAGATTGTGTTGTATCAATTTAGATGGCCACGTTATATATAGATACAACATATCAGGATGGCGAGGACTGGCTGTGGATCAACAAGGTCATGTATACATAAGTGGACGTGGTTCACACGACATACACAGGTTGTCACCAGATGGAACATTCCGTGATATAGTATTAAGTAAACATGATGGTGTTGATGGACCAGGTGGTATAACATTTAACAATGACTTTACAAAACTGTTCATTATAAATAGAGAAGGTAAGACTGTATTAGTTTATAGTTGTAAATGAAAGATTTTATATTTTGTAGATGAAGGATTTTTATATTTTGTAAATAAAGTATTTTTTGTTTATTTTGTGGACAAGATGATATTGACAAGTCACAAACCACGTGATATAATATTTAACAATAACTTACAAAACTGTTAATTATAAGTAGAAATAAGACTGTTAGTGTTAGTTTATATTTTGTAAATGAAGGATTTTTATATTTTGTAAATAAAGTATTTTTTGTTTATTTTGTGGACAAGATAGTATTGACAAGTCACAAACCACGTGATATAACATTTAACAATGACTTACAAAACTGATAATTATAAGTAGAAATAAGACTATTAATTTATATTTTGTAGATGAAGGATTTTTATTTTAGTTGTAAATAAAGTATTTTTTGTTTATTTTGTGGACAAGATGGTATTGACAAGTCACAGACCACTGATATAATATTTAACAATAACTTACAAGACTGTTAATTATAAGTAGAAATAAGACTGTTAGTTTATATTTTGTAGATGAAGGATTTTTATTTTAGTTGTAAATAAAGTATTTTTTGTTTATTTTGTGGACAAGATGGTACAGTATTGACAAGTCACAAACCACGTGATATAATATTTAACAATAACTTACAAGACTGTTAATTATAAGTAGAAATAATTCTATATTAATTAGTTGATAGCTTTAAGTTCCAGAGTTATTGGACTTGATATGACGGAAAATAGGATTTTTACGCTGTCGTATAATAACTTGAGTAGTGTTTCTCAGAATGTTTTGAAATTTTATCAGCAGCTTACCGGTGAAGAGAGGAGGGTCCCTTTCATTTTTGGTCGGAACAATCAGTAATGTTTTGGTTATGGAAATAGGTTTGACAGATGTGGGGAGTGGGGGGTATATCTTAGTGAGCTGTGTGCTCACAGTAATACTAGTTTTAATTTGATTTGTGTTAATTATTGGAGTATAAAGGATGCTAATTAAAGGATTATTGCTAACATTGTACATTTTGAGGTGAAGCTTGGAACTTTTGTTCATTAACATTGAAGTACCTGTACCAACCACCAAAATACTAGTAGTTGATTTTGGAATTGTTCCCAAAGTGTGGTGTTTTTTTTTTTTTTTTTTACATTTTATCACAACAGTTGGACAATTTAGAACATTCCGCTCATTTATATTATATATGGACAATTAACAATCGTTGGATGTTTTACAACATTTGAACTATTAACAATATTTGGACCATTCACAATATTCGGACAATTTACAACATTTGGATCATTAAAATATTTGGACAATGTATAGCATGTTTTTATAGAATATTTCATACATACAATTTATAATAAAGTATAACCTGTACAATGTGTCTATTTATATCATATCAAATACACATTTATTATAAGTCCAATACATAACAGATATATCATGGCAATGGAACAAACATTTGTTTTAGCCTAAAATTAAATAAAAATAAAAATCTAGATAATATATATTAAGGTTTTATGGTTTATGGTATTTAACACCACTTTCAACAATATTTTAATTATATCGTGTCAATCAGTTTTATTGCTGACAGAGTTCCCAGAGAAAACTACAGACCTGTCGCAAGTCACTGACAAACTTTATCACATAATGTTGTATCGAGTACACCTCGGCATAAATTACTTGCTGTTCCATAATAATGTTCATCCTTAACAGCTTAACCTCATATTTTGCCTTATTAATAGAATGAGGGAAATTACAGGAATCATCTATGGGAGATCTTCTATTAAAATTGCTCATTTTGTCTTGTTCGGTTAAAAAACATGGCCACCACAGACAATTCTTGTTTCTGATTGGTTAATTTCTTAAAATTCTTCTCCTCTGAAACTCAGTTGCCAAATGAAAAAAAATTTGGTAGGAAGCACCTATGAAAAGTTCTGTATAAGGTTTCCTCAAAACAAAATGAAAGGTGAGCAACAAAGTGTTTTAGCTCCCTGACACGTGGCAGTTCTTAACATAGGAGCCTATTGGGAAATGAATTACAGCTTTTCTTAAGAAGAGTTTCAAGATACCAAAGCCGAAAGGGGTAATAAGAATCTGTAAATCGAAGGACAGACAACACAATAGCAAAAAAGGACAAACAATGATCTACAAAACATACACATAAGACTAAAGATCGTATAACACAAGCCACACTAAAAACCGGGACTGAACTCGGGTGCTCGGGAAAGGTAAACTGTTCCTGCTCCACTAGTGGTACTCGTCGTGTTAATCTGATTACAAATCCGGTTATAGGTCATAAATGAAGAGATAGGCAGGAGGTCAAAATACTGTGGATAGGGGGGTAGATTAGCTGCAATAATGTAGCTCCTGTGACAAACTTGTGTCTCGGCAGAGCTACAACGCAGTCCCATTCGTCACAATGGAGCAAAAAAAAAGTTGCAGTTGAAACATAAAAACTCACTATTTACGCTTCAAACATTTCATTATAACAATTACCGATGATCCCAGTCCTTGTTAAATCGGTTTGGCTGAGAAATGTATGCTTTTCAAAGTTAGCAACAACCTTGTTCAAATTTATCGATCGTTTTCCATAACCGGAAACTACGGAAGGCGGAGCTTTTCTAAATATGGTATTTCTTATTACAAGCTGATGTAAACATTCCAATCTTAACTACTCGGCCATTCTCGCTACCCTGTTATTTGCAGGGTAGCGAGAATGGCCGAGTAGTTACGATTGGTAAACATTCACGCCTAAATCGCCAAATATCGTATCGACATCCAAATAGTGAGGCCGCAAATGACGAAATTCAAAATTTTCAAAGAGGAGATTTTTATTTTGTGGGAATTACATTCTAAAATACTGGTAGGTGATAAAAATTGTTATAATAATGGACAAAAGGAAAGGTTATGTCTTATTATTGATAAATGCAGGCGTCAGAAGCTCTGTAAGCGAGCGCAAAAAATCTCGGCGGCTGCTCCATTATGTGTAATGGCATCCCGTTATAACCCTTGCGAGTAAGCGAGCATTTAGGGTTTTATTATTAGAACTAGGGGGTAGATATACCATGGATAGGGGGTCAAAATACCGTGGATAGGGGAGTAGATATACCATGGGTAGGGGGATCAAAATAACATGGGTATGGGGGTTGATATGCCATGAGGAGGTGGTCAAAATACCATGGGTAGTGGGGCTTAAATACCATGGGTAGGCAGGGCTTTCATTTGATTGGGTTTGTCGTCCGTCAGTAAACATAATATGTGGTTGGGTTTATTGTTGTTGTCGTCCGTCAGAAAGCTCAATATGTGGTGGTATTATGGTTAGCTTTGTCGTTGCTGTCGTCTGTCAGTAGACATAATATATTGTTGTATTATGGTTGGGTTTGTCGTCGTCAGTCAGTAAACACAACATGTGATGGTATTATCATTGGGTTTGTCGTTTTTGTCGTCCGTCAGTAAACATAATATGTGGTCCTATTATGGTTGGGTTTGTTGTTGTCGGTCAGTAAACACAACATGTGATGGTATTATGATTGGGTTTGTTGTTGTTGTCGTCCATCAGTAAACATAATATGTGGTCCTATTATGATTGGGTTTGTTGTTGTTGTCGGTCAGTAAACACAACATGTGATGGTATTATGGTTGGGTTTGTTGTTGTTGTCGGTCAGTAAACACAACATGTGATCATATTATGGTTGGGTTTGTCGTTGTCGTCAGTCAGTATGCACAACATGTGATCATATTATGGTTGGGTTTGTCGTTGTCGTCAGTCAGTATGCACAACATGTGATCGTATTATGATTGGGTTTGTCGTTTTTGTAGTCCGTCAGTAAACATAATATGTGGTCCTATTATGGTTGGGTTTGTTGTTGTCGGTCAGTAAACACAACATGTGATGGTATTATGATTGGGTTTGTCGTTTTTGTCGTCCGTCAGTAAACATAATATGTGGTCCTATTATGGTTGGGTTTGTTGTTGTTGTCGGTCAGTAAACACAACATGTGATCGTATTATGTTTGGTTTGTTGTTGTCGGTCAGTAAACACAACATGTGATCGTATTATGATTGGGTTTGTCGTTTTTGTAGTCCGTCAGTAAACATAATATGTGGTCCTATTATGGTTGGGGTTGTCGGTCAGTAAACACAACATGTGGTCGTAATAAGGTTGGATTTGTCGTTGCTGTCGTCCGTTAGTAAGCACAATATATGGTCCTATCATGGTTGGTTTTGTCGTCAGTCAGTAAGCACAACATGTGGTCGTAATAAGGTTGGATTTATCGTTGTTGTCGTCGGTCAGTAAACATAATATGTGGTCCTATTATGGTTGGGTTTGTTGTTGTTGTCGGTCAGTAAACACAACATGTGATCGTATTATGTTTGGTTTGTTGTTGTCGGTCAGTAAACACAACATGTGATCGTATTATGATTGGGTTTGTCGTTTTTGTCGTCCGTCAGTAAACATAATATGTGGTCCTATTATGGTTGGGTTTGTCGTTGTCGGTCAGTAAACACAACATGTGGTCGTAATAAGGTTGGATTTATCGTTGTTGTCGTCGGTCAGTAAACACAACATGTGGTTGTAATAAGGTTGGATTTATCATTGTTGTCGTCGGTCAGTAAACACAACATGTGATCATCTTATGGTTTGGTTTGTTGTTGTCGGTCAGTAAACACAACATGTGATCGTATTATGATTGGGTTTGTCGTTTTTGTCGTCGGTCAGTAAACATAATATGTGGTCCTATTATGGTTGGGTTTGTCGTTGTCGGTCAGTAAACACAACATGTGGTCGTAATAAGGTTGGATTTATCGTTGTTGTCGTCCGTCAGTAAACATAATATGTGGTCCTATTATGGTTGGGTTTGTTGTTGTTGTCGGTCAGTAAACACAACATGTGATCGTATTATGTTTGGTTTGTTGTTGTCGGTCAGTAAACACAACATGTGATCGTATTATGATTGGGTTTGTCGTTTTTGTCGTCCGTCAGTAAACATAATATGTGGTCCTATTATGGTTGGGTTTGTCGTTGTCGGTCAGTAAACACAACATGTGGTCGTAATAAGGTTGGATTTATCGTTGTTGTCGTCGGTCAGTAAACACAACATGTGGTTGTAATAAGGTTGGATTTATCATTGTTGTCGTCGGTCAGTAAACACAACATGTGATCATCTTATGGTTTGGTTTGTTGTTGTCGGTCAGTAAACACAACATGTGATCGTATTATGATTGGGTTTGTCGTTTTTGTCGTCGGTCAGTAAACATAATATGTGGTCCTATTATGGTTGGGTTTGTCGTTGTTGTCGGTCAGTAAACACAACATGTGGTCGTAATAAGGTTGGATTTGTCGTTACTGTTGTCCGTTAGTAAGCACATTATATGGTTCTATCATGGTTGGTTTTGTCGTCGGTCAGTAAGCACAACATGTGGTCGTAATAAGGTTGGATTTGTCGTTACTGTTGTCCGTTAGTAAGCACATATCTGTAGCATGGTCATACCGGTATTATGGATTGGGTTTGTCGTTGTTGTCATCAGACAGTAAAGACAAAATGTGGCCGTATTATGGTTGGGTTGATCGTTGTTGTCGTCTGTCAGTAAGCAAAATATGTCAAGGGGAATTTTGGTTGGGTCTGATGTTGTTGTCGTCCGTCAGGAAACGGGTAGCACTAAACTGAGAAACGAAAACGAAACGAAACGAAATACAACGAAACGAAATGAAGTATCACAAAACGAAGCGAAAAATGAAGAAACGAAACGAAATACAACGAAACGAAACGAAACGAAATGAAGTATCACAAAACGAAACGAAATATATCGAACAAAGCATAAAAGATCTAAAAACAATCAATGAAAGGGTAAAAATCAACGAAATATTGAGTGGTTAGTTCGGCTATTTATAGATCTAAGCTTGGATGCTTTTCTGTTGCAAAATTCAAAAAGGTCAACAAAAGTCATGCATCACTACAGTAAATATATATTAAATTCTTTAAAACACCATGTCAGTTTCCGGCGCCGACCCGCTTCAAAGGGTTTACTGAATGTGAGAAAATGGACTTCAAAGCCTGGCTTCAAAGAGTTGGTTCTTTTGAAGTGTTGATACAAGTAAAAACCCCGAATGAGGGTTTCGTGATATATTTATAAGGGTGCAGATTAAAGTCCCTCTACCGGATAGAGGATATTGAGATGTAAGTTGTATTTATTTTGCAACATTTCAGCTAAAGTTTAATTTGAGTATGTCAGAAAGAAATATTGTGTAAGAATTTTATGTTACTCATCGCCGCCCAAAATTTCATGTCGAATTCAACTTTAAAAATTTAAATTTAAAGTACACTTGTCATGACAGGTATTCATTCTGGTCATAAGGCAAAAGTATCTAAGCCTCGTAAAGGAGGACGAACACCTCTTGAGAAGGACACTACAGACCAAACTGAAAGACAACCATTGCTGGAGACAAGTTCTGTCCAAGGAGCTTTAGATTTGCTCGATCATATTGATGAAAATAATCCATTTGAATTGATTTATCTATTTCAAACAAAAGCCTCTTTGTGCTGGGTACCGGTGTCGTAAAATTTTTAGCTACCCATGAAAATTAGCTACCTCCAACTTCCGGTAGCTAATTTTCATACGGCGGAGCATAATAATTAGCTACCTATGAAAATTAGCTACTTGTAGCATAAACTTATAGGATTTGTCTCCCTTATTATGTTTACCAAAATACAGATGTGTATTTCCAATGGAGAGTCAAAATGAAAACTGCATGTACATAAACAGGAAAAGAGTTACTGATTGACAAAGAGAGACACATAGATCTCAGGGACGAATCCAGGGGGGGGGGGGGGGGGGGGGGGGAGGGGGGGCGCCCTCCCTATAATTTGAAAACATGATTTTTTTTGGCGTAAAATCGTGATTTTTCACACGAAATACTCCCCCGAATTAACTCATTTACTTACTTATTGACATTCAAGAAATAAATAATATTATCTTCCATATATATTTAATAATGAAAGTTGGGAACTTTATTTATTACAATATTAAAGAACTGGTAGCTATTAGATTAATTTCAATTCGAAACTGAAACTATTTGCACACTCTTGATGACAATTTCTTATTTGGATTTTGTAAAAATAGAACCCTAAATCATAAATTTCCAACAGAATGTGGAAGATGGCAAAATATGTGTACAGAACATGGTTTGACCCGATCGGGACTCGAACCCACGATCTACCGCACTCGAGGCGAGCACGCTAACGATTACAGTACCGATGAGAGTCTTTGGTGAGCATTTCTGGTCTGTTTCTCAGCGAATACATATATTGTCCAGGGGTGGATCCAGGATTTCAAGTTAGGGGAGGCGAACTTTAAAAAATTGCGCCGAGCGGAGGGAGGCGCTAAACATTTTGGGGTATTTTGTGTGAAAAAATCACGATTTTACGCCAAAAAATCTTATTTTTCAAATTTGGGGGGGGGGGGGGGGGGGGGCGCCGGATGCTTCCCCCCCCCCCTGGATCCGCCCCTATTGTCTACATAAATGGCAATAGATAACGTAACAATACAAAATACATTGTGCAACGCACGTCAACTTTTCGCGTTTTCACAATTCTTCGGCAGAAGACACATGAATAAACGACTTTTTGAGTACATGTATATAAACAAATTCATATTTCAAACCAAAGATTATCAACTGGTATTTGTTGCTTATAATGCAAAGCACGCAGAATTAAGGAGAAAGAGCAAAGACTGGTTGCTTCGGAATCAGGATAATGTGTCAGAGTGGAGCGACATGTATATCCGCGGACTGTTGTTTCCGTTAGCTATCACTATAAAAAAAAACTAAGCATGTTGGTCTAGAAAAAAGCGAACATCATCATCTCATTAACTTGGTCTCGCCATGATATAGCTATAAAATTGCTGAGTTGGTGTTAAACAATAATCGCTCACTCACTAAAGCTGTTACGTACAGTTTTTATATTTCCCCGACAATGTACGTATATTGTGTTTATTTTATAGTTAAAAAAACAACTGGCAAATTGTCTAAAAAGAGCAGAAACAGACTTCGTTCTAAGCGTTTTAGACGTCCGCGCTTATAGTGTAAGTTTCTCGGCGTCGCTCGACATGAATCAGTTACCAGAAAAACTATATCTTGGTCAAAATCTTAAGCAATATGTGATGAAAGAAGCTGTTATATATAAAATCTTTAGGTACAGACAAAACAGATGTCACACCAATGAGGAGCGATGGACAGATCACAGCTGACACAAAGCAAAAATCCAACATCCCCAACAGTGTCAGTCCGTATTCACCGACTGCACCAAAACCCACATCATAAAAACAGCACTCCCAATATCTCTACCAGGTGTAAAAGAAACTCCTACATAACATCAATACCCATAGATTTTGTGCTCCCAAAACTATTAAATTATTTGGCTTTCCAATCTTTTGATCTTGAGCTACCTGATGAAGGTTATTCCAGAAAAGTTCATGTGCACTAAATTTGATATCTACGTTTTTATTACCTCTTTTTAGCAATGTAGCTATCTGAATGCTTTCTTTGAAAACAAGATACACTCATTGTTTTATATGATAGATACAAAATGTATGTAGAATTTCCAGGTATATTAGTTACCTGTATCTCTTATGAAAATTATGTGTACAGAACTAAGTCAGATTGATAAAAGGTGCATTCATGTTGGTTTTTTTTCTTTCTGTTTAATATTTTTGATTGGTTTGTTTTGTTTTGTATTTGTTTGTTTTTGATAACAGATTAATATCTAATTTTATTTCTATTTTTTTCTGTTTTGAGGATATAACTTCATAAGGGCCTACAAATTTATACATCTTGTAATAACAGTAGTACTTTAGGTTGCCTGCATCCTAATTTCTTATGTACATGTATCTCTATTCTTTATCAATAAATGTTTAGAGGTTTGCGCTTATATTGAATCGGGGCCTTGATTGGAGAGAGGCTTAACGATGTGCCTTACATCTGATGTATCTTTCACTGTACTATTCATCACTTGGATGATGTACTCAGCCTTTAGAAAGTAGATTGCCAGACGCTGGTACAAGATAAATTATGAAAATGTCTGTAATGTCATTGAATATAGCTCAAATAAATATTTTGCATCATGCTGGTATATTTTGTAAGTACAGATACTTGTATCACACATACTTGTCAATTTAATAATTAAATAACAGCCATATATACATGATAATATCTCGCACACAAAGTATCTTAACACAAGTTATTTCTTAAAGATTTTTTTGAAAAACTCAGATAGGCATGGTGGAACATTAGCATACATATAATACAATACAATATATAGACTAGAGGCTCAGTAGGTTGAGAATTTTTTTTAGAAATCAACCAATCAGCAACAAGAATTGCCTGTGATGGACATGTTTGTTAACGGATCGGGACTAAATGAGCAATCTTTATAGAGGGCCTTCCATAGCTGCTACCTATCAAGTTTCGGTTCATTTGGCCAAGCGGTTTCAGAGGAGAAAATTGTTTATGAATCGACCAATCAGCAACACGAATTGCCTGTGCTGGCCATGTTTGTTAACAGATCCAAAATTAGCAATCTTTATAGAGGGCCTTCCATAGATGCTACCTACCACGTTTCGGTTCATTTGGCCAAGCGGTTTCAGAGTAGAAGATTTGTTGGGAATCTACCAATCAGCAACACGAATTGCCTGTGCTGGCCATGTTTGTTAACGGATCCAAAATGAGCAATCTCTATAGAGGGCCTTCCATAGATGCTACCTACCACGTTTCGGTTCATTTGGCCAAGCGGTTTCAGAGTAGAAGATTTTTTAGGAATCGACCAATCAGCAACAAGAATTGCCTGTGCCGACCATGTTTGCTAAGGGATCAGGACTAAATGAGCAATCTTTATAGAGAGCCTGCCATATATGCATCCTACCAAGCTAGGTTCATTTGGCCAAGCGGTTTCAGAGGAGAAGATTTTGTAGGAATCGACTAATTACTCTAAAAAGAAATTATGGATCTGTATTCCTTACTCAGAACTATGAACTACAATTTAGTTTTAATGTGATCATTACAATAACATACAGCACATTGTAAATTATAAACAGCAATTCTCAATTTCCTTTTTTTTCTTCATAAAATATGTTGTGTCATACAACTATGACCAATATTCAATCCATCATGATTTTATGCTATTAGTAAATATTATAACATACATTTGCACATTTTAATAATATATATATCAAATAATTTCAAACATTCTGTCAAAGTCTATTGTGGATATATAATAAACTAGCAGTTAATATAACCTGTGTCACAGATAAAATGTGTAATTAAGGTCTTATGACAACAAATTATGTAACAATCGCCATTGCTAAATTTCACACAAAAAATCCAAAATTTTACAAATATTACAACTTGCAATTTGTCAGTTAATTTGTAATATGTATGATTGAAAATATTTTGTTATTCTAGTACCAGCATCATACGTAAATGTTTCTGAAAATTATAATTTACATTTTGCTTTTTATATAATATCTTTATTGAAATTTATATTTCTTTGTTAAACTTGTTGTATAAGAAATCTTCATGACGTACCTATGTCTTGGTTTATATAAAATATTTCTTTATCTTATGGGAATCATGAGGATATTGTGAGTCTTTCATAGAAGCAGTTTCAAATATGAAATCTTGAAAGTTATGTCAGATCATTTATAAATTTTAGAGCTTGTTTTGCTTTACACAAGCAGACAAACTTTTTTCACTGAAATTTTGAAACCCAAAAGAAATTGCAATTGAGATATTTGTTTGTTGTCTTTGAAGCCATAAATAATATTTAATACTTTTTTGGTAGCTGTGATTGTTTTGATTGCAATTAAATATAGAATAATATCTTTTGATCATGTAGTGAATGCCACTTTATTTTAATATATTTTTGGGGGAGTTTTTAACAATTGAATTTCAGGTGTCTTCTATCTAATCCCACTTTTTAAAACTACCTATTCCCACTTACAAATAACTTAAAATTAATGAATTTTTAAAAAGTGGGATTATGTGGAATGAAAGGAATTTCATTATATATTTTTTTATTCAGATGTCAATAAACTAAATATTTTTCTAGCAAACTTGTTTAATAAATTTCATGAAGAAAATTCATTTACACAAATCAAACATTAAATACCTAAGGAGATATATGTTTCAGCTAATATAAAATAAGTCAAAATGATGAAAAGTAATCTAAATGTAATAAGACAGTAATCGTGATTACAGGGTCAACATGAATGTAATCGATTACATTACGATTACATGTAATAAAAAAAAATATGTCCGATTACAGATTACATCCGATTACATGATAAAATGCAATCAATTACAACTGATTACGATTACAAATTACGATGACCCCATGTCTGCCAATCAGCATCAAGAACTGCCTGTGGGTTCAGTAAATTACTGTTTCCAGCAATTTACCGTGTCGACACTTGTTTTTGTTTTGACATACGTATACGCTTTTTCAACTTTCCCTTGCCGACATGCTTCTATCTGCGTAGCCCTTTATTTTATATTATTTCTTGAATAATTTACTATCCAAAGTCTCGTATAATTTTTCTCAACTTTATTTCCTTTCAATGATTCTGTCAGTTTTATTTTATTTTTATTTTGTTTTCTTTGAAGTGACCATGTTATTTGTAAATCTTTTCATATGTAGCATTTGTCAAAATTTGTCACAATAGTGATAAAAACCAATTTTAAAAATAATAAACATTTGATTTTATTTGAGTTGTTATTATTTTTATACAACGTCTTTTTCATTCACAATGATGTCGGGTGATCCACAGTATCTTGACGTTTTATCTGGCGAAATAGAGAAAAATCTGTATAAAATCTGTATATTATATATATAAAATCTGTATAAAATCTGCATATTATATATATAAAGTGTCTTTATATATATAAAGACGTATGCAATCTGTATATTATATATATAAAGTGTATATTATATATATAAAGACACTTTATACATATAATATACAGATTTTATACAGATATTTTTCTATTTCGCCAGATAAAACGTCAAGATACTGTGGGTGATCACAGGCGTAAGGGGAGCTAAAAATAAACTATCGCTAGACATTTGGGAGGGGGGGGGGGGGGGGTTAAGCAGTAAATTACAGTTATGTATGTGATGTGCTCAATGTTTGAGCTGAATTTTAGATTCTAATTGATTCTGATTCCTCTTAGGATTAAAGAGCTCGACAATTCAATTTAGACATCTTTATTTTAATCTTAATTAAAGATCTCTTTAATGTATTATGAGTGATCACAGTTTTATGTTCACATCTCCCTAACTTAGAAAGATCCTTCATTCAATTCTAATAATTTCAATTAAATCTCCCTTTCGTTTTATTTACGTTCCTTTGGTCCATAAAAAGAATTAAAAAAAAAACAGAAGTATTACCATTAGTACCCTACTATGAACTAGAGCAGGACTGTCAAATTTTTGAATTTCAGAATTATAATGTTGTCCAATTTCGGAGATGTTTGACTTGTTCTACTACAGTAATCCTTGCTCCTATTATCAGAATAAACGTACAAATAAAATCAGATTTTGGAAAATAAAAAGTCATAGATATTGTCAGAGAAATGGAATGAAGGAATGCGAGGTAGCTAATTTTCATGGGCAAGCGACTGATATTTATGCTTATGTTTGAATGGTGCCAGGTAGTTTATTTTCATGGAAAACACTTTGAAACCTGTGTCAGACATTGAACAGATGTAAGGTAGCTTATTTTCATTGAACACTTCATGACTCCTATTCCATGCAATGAAGAAAGGTCAGGTAGCTAATTTTCATGGACCATGCAACGAAGAAATGAGAGGTAGCTAATTTTCATGGGCAAACTTCTGATGATTATGCTTATGTTTGAATGGTGCCAGGTAGTTTATTTTCATGGATAACACTTTGACACCTGTGTCATACATTGAACAGATGTAAGGTAGTTTATTTTCATGGATAACACTTTGACACCTGTGTCATACATTGAACAGATGTAAGGTAGTTTATTTTCATGGAAAACGTCATGACTCTTATCCAATGTAACGAAGGAATGCGAGGTAGCTAATTTTCATGGGCAAACTTCTGATGTTTATGCTTATGTTTGAATGGTGCCAGGTAGTTTATTTTTATGGATAACACTTTGACACCTGTGTCATACATTGAACAGATGTAAGGTAGCTTATTTTCATTGAACACTTCATGACTCCTATTCCATGCAATGAAGAAAGGTCAGGTAGCTAATTTTCATGGACCATGCAACGAAAAAATGAGAGGTAGCTAATTTTCATGGGCACACTTCTGATACATATGCTTATGTTTGAATGGTGCCAGGTAGTTTATTTTCATGGATAACACTTTGACACCTGTGTCATACATTGAACAGATGTAAGGTAGTTTATTTTCATGGAAAACGTCATGACTCCTATCCAATGTAACGAAGGAATGCGAGGTAGCTAATTTTCATGGGCAAACTTCTGATGTTTATGCTTATGTTTGAATGGTGCCAGGTAGTTTATTTTCGTGGATAACACTTTGACACCTGTGTCATACATTGAACAGATGTAAGGTAGCTTATTTTCATTGAACACTTCATGACTCCTATACCATGCAATGAAGAAAGGTCAGGTAGCTAATTTTCATGGACCATGAAATGAAGGAATGAGAGGTAGCTAATTTTCATGGGCAAACGTCTGATGCTTATGCTTATGCTTGAGTGGTGCCAGGTAGTTTATTTTCATGGATAACACTTTGACACCTGTGTCATACATTGAACAGATGTAAGGTAGCTTATTTTCATGGAAAACGTCATGACTCTTATCCAATGTAACGAAGGAATGAGAGGTAGCTAATTTTCATGGGAAACTTCTGATGCTTATGCTTATGTTTGAATGGTGCCAGGTAGTTTCTTTTCATGGATAACACTTTGACACCTGTGTCATACATTGAACAGATGTAAGGTAGTTTATTTTCATGGAAAACGTCATGACTCCTATCCAATGTAACGAAGGAATGCGAGGTAGCTAATTTTCATGGGCAAACTTCTGATGTTTATGCTTATGTTTGAATGGTGCATAGTAGTTTATTTTTATGGATAACACTTTGACACCTGTGTCATACAATGAACAGATGTAAGGTAGCTTGTTTTGATGGAACACGTCATGACACCTATTCCATGCAATGAAGAAAGGTCAAGTAGCTAATTTTCATGGACAAGCTTCAGATGCTTATGCTTATGTTTGAATGGTGCAAGGTAGTTTATTTTCATGGATAACACTTTGAAACCTATGTCATACACTGGACAGATGCAAGGTAGCTTATATTCATGGAAAACTTCATGACTTCTATCTCATGTAATGAAGAAATTATGCTGACTAGTCTTTGCTTTTATTCTTTTACGCCATATGCCAATATAAATTGCATAGTCTTTGGTTTGATCAGATCGTTGATCGAAACCACGATCTACCCCACATGATGCGAGTACTCTTAACTATTTCACCACAGGAGCGTTATTGCGTGTTGTAACTAAGCGTCTTATTTCTTTGGAATAGATATAGTATAAAATAAACATATTTGATTAATTAATTCAGTATTACACATTATGATAATACACATATAAGTGGAATAGATATACACATTTTTGTATATATGCAAAGCAGAAAATGCATTATGTACAGATAAATAATATGGTGATTGATATATAGAAACTTGTTCATGTCACAATAAATATATATTTTTTTTTAAATATTATTAGACTTGAATTTATATATATATATATATATACAACCCCGCGGGAACCCCGGTGTATAGAAATGGGACCGAGAGCTTCTTCGGCTTGAAAGGGCGTCAGTCGGCTGTGCGGAATGTATAAATTCACAACCAACCCGTCCTTCGGACGAGACGTAAATTAAACCGAGGTCCCGTGTTGAGAGATTGCCATCCTCTTCGCACGTTAAAGAACCCAGTGTAACAGCTCATTATGAGCAGTATGCTCATGATGAGACCTGTTGCACTGGCTAAATTATCCGTCCCTCCCAATACACCTTTCCTTGTTTCGAGTCCCGTGGCGTTTAGATTTTTAAATGTTCTCGTCCTGAATATAGCTGAAATATTGCTCGCTGAACGATAAACACCAACCAATCAATCAATCAATCAATCAATCAATCATATATTTCATATCGAAATAACTTATTTTCATCCAGATTTTTCTCCATGTAAACAAGGATTTATATATATATATATATATATATATATATATATATATATATATATATATATATATATATATTTATATAAATCCTTGGTGTAAATGAATGAATAGGAGTTTGCTATCCATTTCTTGGATAAATCTATCTAATTAAATAGATTTCCTCGCCTACATCCACCCCCTTTTTTTCGTTCAAAAATACTAATTACCAAGAATCTATCAAAACATGGTAAAAGGGGAATAACTGGCATAATACTTTTAATGTATTATTAAGGTAGCTAATTTTCATGGCTATCATTTGGAACACCTTTGTGGTTTACGAAAATCTAGTTCCGAACGTCAAAAAGTAGCTAATAATTATGGTAGCAAATAATTATCAATCGTAACTACTCGGTCATTCTCGCTATCCTGCAAATAACTTCGTATGCATTAGGCGTATAAATCGCACTACTTTTCACATGTCAGTTACATGAAAGTTTGATAAAGTTATATTTTAAACAATTTTCTATATTTCAATTAAAGTTTTAATTAGTTTTGCATGATTAGATTTTACATAATATGTCTTCCATATTGGATTTTCGTGGACTGTTTTTGTGCGGCTTAACTTCCGGCAAACAATTTAAGAAGAATTTCTACTATGTACGTACGAGGTTATTTGCAGGGTAGCGAGAATGGCCGAGTAGTTACGACTGAATAATTATAGGACACCGGTAAACTGAGAAACGGAAAGAAACGAAACGAAACGAAACGTAAAGTAAGAAAACGAAATCCAACGAATTGAAACGAAATCTGTAAAGTAAGAAAACGAAATTCAACGAAAAGAAACGACGAAATCTGTAAAGTAAGAAAAGAAAATATAACGAAAAGAAACGAAATCTATAAAGTAAGAAAACAATATCAAATGAAAAAAAGAACGAATTCTGTAAAGTAAGACAAGAATCGAAACGAAATAAACGTTTATTCTTTGTAAGCACTACTAGAGATATCCAATAAAATTACGTAACTCGACCTAAGCTACCTATCGAGACGTATCTTTACCTATGAATTTACCTATTGATTGAAAATTACAATAACATTCAGCATTCATTCAAATACTAGTATTCCACATCTCAGTATTTTCTATTTGATACCGACTGGATGCGCACTTCGGATTGATTTATTTATTGTTGTTTGTTTAACGTTCAGTCGCTAATATTTCATGCATAATCGGGACGAGAACAAGTTGAAAAAAATCAATTTGCAAAATACACAGGCGGGTATATACCCCATGCACAACAACACCAACACCCATAGTATTTCACAGAAAGACACAAGGGAAATACCGGTATCAGTTGCTAGACAAACAAAATTTTTAGTAGCCCAATCCTATCTAAGTAACTAAAATAAACCTCAATTTCTAGTAGCCCAGCCAAATTTTTTAGGGGCCTTGGGCAACTGGGCCCCTGCTAATTTCCATCCCTGAGTATTTGATGTTTTGATGGAGTAGTATGTCGTTAATTTTTCCTTTTTATGGGGAGTGTTTTTTTTGCAAGTCTACATTTATATATCTCAATAGCGAAACGACCTTCACTCACAATACTACCCGATGTGCATATGTATAAGGCAGTATCATCAAATTTCAGGGTTGCATTTGTGGGCAGTTTTCCGAAGAAGAAATGTGGTGATGGGAATCGATGTTCGGTGGGTGTCCAGGGGGAGGAGGGATGTTGTTTCTTATCACAAATGGATGACAAGTCATAACTTTTTCGATTTTGAAGTTACCTGTTCAACTTTTATTTCACTTTGTCCGAATATAAGGAACACCGGGCTTTATTTTTATCTAGCTTTTGATTTTTTTAAACTTCGGAAAAATGGAGAAAATGTCTTTTCACAAGGACCAAAATAGCTTCCAGATGTAAAAATGCACCCTCTTTCGGTTGAAAACTAATCTGATAGTATACATTCTTATATATATATCTTCGTAAAGTGACATTTTCCCTATATAAAGAATGAG
This sequence comes from Bathymodiolus septemdierum, assembly GCA_963383655.1. Classification (NCBI taxonomy): domain Eukaryota; kingdom Metazoa; phylum Mollusca; class Bivalvia; order Mytilida; family Modiolidae; genus Bathymodiolus; species Bathymodiolus septemdierum. The sequence goes on along the minus strand of OY726527.1, from coordinate 22,430,544 downwards.
GTTGTTATTAGAGCAGAATTTATTCAAATTCTACATTACTGATTAGTAGTGCACCTGATTTGTCGAAATCATTATTTTTCCAATAACAATTCATAGCTCGGCCGTCTTAGGTTTGTCGAAAATACTATTTTGCCAAAATAATGGAAATACTGAGATGCTGAATAAATGTCCACGAGACAACGATCCGACAAAACAGCAAATTACAAAGCCTCATTTATATACATAACGCCCAGCATTCTTGTCAAAATAAGTTTCATATTGGGTCCTATATCAATAACACCAATAGTTTACAAAAATCAAGTAAGTGGCTATGGTTTCTGGACTAAATTTTTCATGGTTTTCTCATACACTGTATTTCTCAACAATATGTTTTTAAGATACAGGGGCGTATCCAGGATTTCAGGTTAGAGTAAAAAAAAAAATAATAGGCGGGCTGAGCGAGGCGAGAAATTTTTTGGTATCAAGATTTCATGCAAAAATCGTATTTTTTCTATTTGTAGGGGGGCATACGCCCCAAACCTCCGCCTGACTAGTAATCCATATATCTATTAGGATATTTTGAACCATTCATTTACAAAACCAAAATTCTAACTTTTAGGTGGTAATCAGTTGGATTAGAGTCAAGGCCTCAATGTCCGCCAAATGTCAATGAGTTCCATTCAAACTCCATATTATTTCTAAGGACAATAATGTATGCTTTAAAACAATATATATACTTTACTGATCTATTCTAGGTCTACATGCCCGTGCCCAGACATTTTCAAATGGGTGTGATTCCTATGGAAAATTAGATTTTAGTGAATTTTCTCTACAGATTTAATATGCTCTTTTAAAACTGAGGCAGGGGGTATTTATTCAAATAAAACAATGTTTATCAATGTTTTGGTGAAATGGTTTAAAAAAACAAAAGTACATACGTTATCTATAAAACTTTTCAGTTAGTAAATTTCAGATAGTTAAACCATCGGACGTCTTGTTTTAAATTTTTACCTTAATATTCCTCATACGACATGTATCTGAAACAAAAATTCGTCTCTAAGGGACCAGTGCAAAAGGCCATGGGACAAAGATATTTTTGCAACTTTTTGTTTTCATGGGACCTTAAATGTAGGATCCCGTGAGTCATGCTTCGTGACCATAGGTGAAGATACGTCTCGATAGGTAGCTTAGGTCGAGTTACGTAATTTTATTGGATATCTCTAGTAGTGCTTACAAAGAATAAACGTTTGTTTCGTTTCGATTCTTGTCTTACTTTATAGATTTCGTTTCTTTTCGTTATATTTTCTTTTCTTACTTTACAGATTTCGTCGTTTCTTTTCGTTGGATTTCGTTTTCTTACTTTACAGATTTCGTTTCATTTCGTTGGATTTCGTTTCTTACTTTACAGATTTCGTTGGATTTTGTTTTCGTTTCGTTTATTTTCGTTTCTTAGTTTACCGGTACCCCTTTGTGCTACGGTTGCAGAACAAAGTTCAGTCGGGAAACTGAACAAAACGACCTGATAATAAGACATTATTGCGATCGCGAGTATTCCGTTCAAGGCAAAGAAAAACAAAATAGCAATTTGCTTATTTCCGTCTAAGAAGTTCCTGTGTGTGTAAGAAATTTCCAGATTTCAAAAAGGAAATGCTTAAGATTTCTAAAGAGTCAAAAGACATTTTACCACGGGAAGTACGACAAAAACTGAGGGCAATGGGAATCGGCATTTAGCACATGAAAGTAAATGAAAGAGCACGATACTTCCAATTTATTATGTACTTTTAATAGTTTTATTTTATGCTTTTGCGCAAAGACACACCGGGATAATTTGGATTTTCTTTTGACAAATTAATAGCTACAAATGTCATTAAACTGATTTCATTTTGACGCATTTTTACTTATGCAACTACTTATATCAGAGCAATGGTATGATAGTCAATCCTTTTAAAGGATCCACTTTGTATCCTAGATCGTGACTATATTTGCGGTCGTTGAATAGATACATGCATGTCGTTACCTTATACATTGTATTTCGTAAAGGACCAACCCGCCTTCACCATCATGATCACTGTGTAGTGACTGAAGCCAGAATGTAGATTTCATTATATATATATTACACTATTATGTCTACTCATTTTTGTTTTGTTTGGGAGTATAGTTTTTGGCTTCTGAACAGCAATTGTTGTATGGTATTACATTGTTTTTGGCGTTTTCCAGTTTCACATTTATGATATTTGTGTTGAAGCGTCCCAACCGGACGACGGAAAGACAGATTAGTGTTTGTCTGGTTCGTTAAATGCAATTTCGACAGGCGTCGCATGCAAATCAAAAGGACTGATTATCCTTTCGGAACACTTGATTCTTTCTGATTGGAAGTTCGTGTTGTTCAAGTATGTTTTATGTATTTTAGCTCACCTGGCTCAAAGGGATAGGTGAGGTTATGTCACAATGTTGCGTCAGTCGTCTGTCATCTGTATGATTGATTGATTGATTGACTGGTGTTTAACGCCACTTTCATCAATATTTCAGCTATATCATGGCGACCAGTTTTAGTGGTGGAAGAAGCCGGAGTACCCGGAGAGAACCATGCACCGATCATGGGCGAGCAACTGGTAAACTTTATGACTTGCGGTTTCGAGTCGAGTGCAACCTATTTTGTAATTTACAAATCCGGGCGCGAACCCACGCCGTATTGGTGATAGACTTGTATGAGTTGTTAAATCCAACGACCTAACTCATCGGATCAATTTTGAATGTAGACACCATACGCCGATGACGCTGGTATATTTCTACCAAGAAAGTGAAAATTCACAATTGGAAGGTCAAAGCCATATATTTTTACCCCCTCAAGAATTGGAGACAGCTATTGTCCCCTCTTGTTCTGATCTTCCTGTTCCGCCACCTATGTTCCAATTATGTATTTGGGATGGTCACGTGAAGCCTGATTGAAAATAGGATTGAAACCATGTATCTGATAATGTCTAGGTCAAGCATTTTAACTTTTGTACAGCTACTGATTATGAAGCTACTTTTGCAATAGCAAAGCAGACTGACATGTATAGTCTAATAGATTGCTAAAAGACTACATTTCAACCAATCTACTCAAGCGCAGTTCCAGACAATTTTAAAAGCGAAGGAGGTTCCACTCAAAAAGGAGGTAAAAAGAAAAAAAAATCAGTCTAATTTTCGACACTGATACACGTAATTTTTCAGTTTCCGAGAAAGGGGGTTCAAACCACTGGACCCTCCTCCCCCTCCTCTGGATCCGCCAGCGCTAATATTTTAAAGAATTAATATTTATTTATTATATTTACTGTATTGGTGCATGACTTTTGTTGACCTTTCTGAATTTTGCAACAGAAAAACATCCAAGCATAGATCTATAAATAGCCGAACAAACCACTCAATATTTCGTTGATTTTTATCCCTTCATTGATTGTTTTTTGGATCTTTTATGCTTTGTTTGATATATTTCGTTTCGTTTTGTGATACTTTATTTCGTTTCGTTTCGCTTCTTCATTTTTCGTTTCGTTTCGTTGTATTTCGTTTCGTTTTGTGAGAAGCCCACATAACAAGGAGAGATACGACCATGCTAAAACTGTATCAAGCATACAAGTGAGAGAGGCACAGGCACGCTACGAAAAATCAGTTGCCCTTAAGGCAAAAGAAGACCCCAAAGTTGTTTGGAGATATGTACAATCCAAGACAAAAGTGAAAGAAAGTATTCAATGTATAGTAGACGAAAACGGTGAAGTACACACAGATAATGGAACTAAGGCAGGATTGCTAAACAACGTCTTTCAGAGCGTCTTTACGAAAGAACCGGTCTGTGAAATATTACCAACGTTCAACGCAAGAATGGATTTTAAGATTAGAAAATGTAATGTTTGATGAAGCCACCATAAAAAAATATCTAAGAAAGGTAAAGGAATCAAAATCTCAAGGATCAGATTCAATACATCCCAAATTAATCAAAGAAACGGTAGTTAGTATTTCCAATCCAGTTACCAAAATTTTCAACAAATCAATGGAAGAAAAGAAGTTACCCAAAATTTGGAAAATAGCTAATATTACACCAATACACAAAACTATAGACCAGGGGCGGATCCAGGATTCCAAGTTAGGGGGAGGGGGCGCACTTAAGAAAATTGCGCCGAGCGGAGGGAGGCGCAAACATTTATGGGGTATTTCGTGTGAAAAATCACGATTTTGCGCCAATAAATCATATTTTTTCCAATTTAGGGGGGGGGGGGGGGGGGGGGCGCCGGGTGCGCGCCCCCTGGATCCGCCCCTGTAGACCAATAATCCTTACTTCGAGTTTACCTTTTTGCGACAGTGCCCAAATTGCTATGTCTAGCCACAATGGCACAATGTCCAAACGTCGCTTTTTAGATTTTTTCGACGAGATGCCGCTATTTGAGTAGACACTATAAATAAAATACAAAAGAGAAATAACAAACTATATATTATGGAAGAAAGTTCCCATACCTGGCTAAAATATACATGTATGGCCAACCAATCGAATTTCGTCCACACTCGTATTTCGTCGATTTTACGTCACGTGCACTTTTCTACATTATGACGTGACTTCCAACCTTCGTAAAAGTTGGGAAAACCCCTGCTACCCAAAACCTTGTATTGGAACAGTATGTGATCAAAATCGGTAAGTCAACGTTATGTCTGTATGATACACTATGATAATTACACTATGATAATTATATTAATCTACCATGAATGGCATGATTGTGACTTTAAAAAAATGTTAAATAGAGTTGAAAAATACAGATGGATATTTTTGTGGACAACCCAACATAAAGATAAGTGATTTTTCTTCAATATATTTCATTAAGCAACGTTTAATTTCCCCCCCGTTTGTTATTTGTATGTCATGTTTTGCGCACAGGCACTCGAATTGCGGACCCCCCTTTTTCCTCATTTGGTCCCTCCCGCGATCACAGGTACTTGTGGACAGGAAACAGCATTCCCCCCTTTTTACACCCTACCCCCTTTTTTTCATTTTTTTTTTTTTTTTTTCATTTCCATGGCTTAGAAATATGTAAAACAGCAATAATATGCCGTTTTCTGATTGCATAAGTCGACTGATATGTATATAGAGATGCCGTTTTCTGATTGCATCAGTCGACTGATATGTATATCTCTATATATACATATCAGTCAGTCTACTGATGCAATCAGAAAACGGCATCTAGATATACATATCGCGAAATCGCATATGGGTTTGGTGGTCCTAGTGAAAAAAATGTCAGTCCTCATTAATTTTCTATTGCAAAATACCAATCTTGTGTCAGTCCTTAGTAAAATCTGTCCAAATTTTGCTGGTCATGTCTGACAGGACTGACACATTTCGCGAACTCTGATATCGTGCGAAACGTCATAATATTCATACAAATAAATCCACATATTAGGGACTCCCGTGATTCTGTGTCCTAACGGTATAGATTTAAAAAAAAAATAACATATTTTATTTTAAATGAAATAAATATTTCAATATTTTTTTTTATTTATCATAGATCGAAATTTATTTAATCTTAAGATATATCTGTGACAATTAGCGTGTACTTGTGTACGTGACAGAACATTATTTGTGCATTTTCCGGATACTAGCCAGTCCCTTTTCTTGTCCTACACCGTCAAGGACATCTCTAACACAAAAATGGCGTCAATTGGAAAAAATATGCTTCCACGATTTTTCAGTGTCGGCAGAAGACAGTTCTCTACGGGGCAACGTTTAATGTCTGGCCCAATTCAAGATGGAAGACCTGGAACGGTACATATGTTTGTTTTGTTGTGAGGACCACAGGCCAACTGTAGGCGTTTATCTGAAAAAGGGAGTAAAATCCGGTCCAATAAAATCGAGAAAAAAATACTGATTTTCTATTTAAAAGTCATGACGGGAGACTAAATATGTCGCACGCAAGTTTTCATACAATTATGTACAGTATCTGGCCAAAAGTATTGCCACATGTATGTAACAAAATCCCTATATAATCAATTCAAATTCAAATCATTTATTGGATAACGCATAGTTAAGTCACAGGGCCTTGTCACTATCCAGGTAAATAAACTATCAATGTATAAACATATACAAGGGCGGACATCTTTTTTTACCCCCGCTCGCTTCAAGTCGTGTTTGTTTTTTAAATTCCTTCTAATATATTCAAAACCCTGTTTGGTTCAACTCCCAAGACCTTATTCTTTTCAAAAAATATCATGACCTCCCCTCGACTACCTCTTGTGAAGGCGCAGCGGTCGTTTTTGTCAGGAATTCGCCCGAGTAGAGAACAACATGGACCCAAAGTGAAAGTAACAGCGCCACCTAAAAAAAAAACGGAAGTTCGGAACTCTCGGGGTTTTAGCTTTGAGGTAAGGAAAATACCGTTAAGATTCAAACATCATTAAACGAGCGGGACGATTTGAAGTGAAAACTGAACATTTTTGACTTGTACTAGGGAGGACAAACGTAGTCGTCGATAGTGTTATTATTTTCTGTCGGAGTAGAAAAACCCGAATTTTCACCTTTTTCATTTCATTAGAAAAACACCTAAAATTTATTATTTCGTGATAAAAAATATATCAGATAAAACTTGAAAACTAGAACTTTATTAATTTGGTAGTTATAAGCATTAAAAATATGATTGGGTACTACTACTGAACGTCCAAAGTGAAGTCGTTTCGAGAAAATCGGACGCCATCTTGATTTATGTGTCAACGAACAGCCCATTTTCAAAAATAATTCCGGGAGCTATCCCTGGACCAATATTCTTCATGCATGGCTTAAAATTTGCAGAAAGTCTTCAATTTTACCAATCCGACTGTTAAGAATTTTTTTAAAGTCAAAATCGTAACGTAAAATATAAAAGTTTACAAACATTGTTTTAAACTCGTTTACCGCTTTTCCGCAAAAAGTTAACAGTCAGATATCAATAATCTGAACCTTCCTCTAAAGATATGCCGCCAAGGTTTCAATGGATAAGCAGTAATAGCTCCCGGAAATCATTGGATGTTCGGTCCATATTTTCTGACTTTGCAATCAGAGTTGAGCGGGAAGAGTTATCGGACGTTGTGTGGCGCATGACCGGGATGTATGTCTTCCGCCATCTTGGCCAGGACAATTTCAGAGTTGTACCAAAGAAAAATGGAATTTACCAACGTATTGTTCTACCAATTGATACAATAATTATCTAGCATTGGTGTATTCAGACCACGGAGGTCAATCATGCACGGTAAGTAACAAAACTTCTTCTAAAATATAGTTTTATTCTCAAAAGAAATATCGTTTTCAACCGGATCAAATGGGGGTTAATTTTGAAAACAAAAGATGCACAAAAATCGCACAGAAACTTTACACGAACTGAATAAGTATATATCTTTGCTTCGATAAATGAAAAAGAGATGGGATTTAATTCACGATTTTATTATTTTACTCGAAAAATGGCGAAAACGGCAAGCATCAATATAAAGTTGTCAAATTCTCCCAATCTATAAATAACTTTATCCAAGCAGAGCTTTGGTGACGTAATCATGGCTGTTCGGAAATTATCGGGATTTATTAATACATCTATATAATGGAGTTGTTCCGGTATTCTTTGATCTTTTGTGAAATGTTCAAGATTTTTTATATTTTTTGGTTTTAAATGAAATTTGTCTACATGAAAACTTTTTATGCATTTCTCATTAAGTTCCTAGTGTATATTGTAGCAATACATAGGACAATTGTTTTTAAATACTAAAATAGTAACATGAATTTCCATGCAACATTTTTGAAACAATTTATTTAAATTGTTATAAAACATAATTATTATGTTTCAGTGCTATTAGGGAAGCTTTATGAAATATATGCTTAGTGCATACATTACAGTATGTGAATGTATTAACATTCTGGCTATATACAATGTAATCAGTGGCAGTGCATGTGATATGCTAAGTTTAATTAATTACATTTTTTTCATTACACCATTACTGTGTGCAAACTTGTTTGGTATGACAGAACATTTATGATGCATGCAGCAAACATTTCTGGAATAATGCTATTTTTCATATAGAATCTATTTGCCACCAAGCATATATGCATACTTTGATAAAGATAATTTTTAGTCGAAGAGTGCATTGTATTAAAGCTTTTTTCATTTGTACATGTATGATAAACTATTTCTGGAAAAGATAAATTATTTTAATTCTTTATTTTTATTCTGTATAACATATTTTAAATGTTTATTTTTATTTTACAGGTGTGATCGTGGCATCTCAGTAGATCATCAAGAGTTTTAAATCATTAAAATGACACTTCTGAAAGTTGATGCTGTTGATTATGATTCAGTTAATCAAATATGCATTGGATATGCATAGGATCACAAAACACACAATTTAAAGAAATCACAAAGATTTCATTTGGAATAAGTTGGTCATGAACTGGGACACAGCAATATTTGTAGTCGTCAAATGTAAAATTATAGTATATAAAGGAAAAGAGACTGACATTGAAGACTGTTATGAATTAAGATTATAAATAATAGTAGAAGATAACAGTTTATTGATTTGTGACAATAAAAATGATAACTTTGAAAATTTGGGACTTTCTAATCGCATGAACTGTTAGCTTAAATCAGCTAAAATTGTCAAATTTGAGGTTTTTCCCAGACAAAAAAAATGAAATTAATGTATAAAATGTGCTAATTAAATGTTTAAAAGATAAAATAACTTTAAGGCTGGCTTATAAATTGTACAGAGAACATATCTGATAATCCAAATAAGACTTTTCATGGAATACGGGGCCATAATTGAAATATTATTTTTATTAAATTTCCAGGTAGAGGGCTAATGAACCAGGACATAGTTCATACCAGTGTCAGAATTGGGGTTGCTGATAGTTTTCACCTTGTAGTATACAGTTATAGGATCAAAATAATACCAAACACTTGAACATTTAATATTATAATATTCGACAATTATTGAAATTGTATCAATTTCGGGAATTATCTGAAATTTTGATTGAACAAAGAAAATTTACCTTTTCAATGGAAAAAATGGCAGTTTTAACACAAACTGTAATAATAACTTCATTGATGTATGGATATTGAGGTTGTTTACCATAAAAATATCAATTTGAACATACAAAATTTAATTAATTCCCTAAAATAGCTTATTTTTACACTTTACGGAGCTCAAAATATTAAGCTGTGGAGTTTATAATTCTGGCACTACAGACTTTGAGAAATTTTTTTGCTGATAAATATAGGTGTTCCCTGTTAGAGGGTTCTTTTCCCTACCAAAATCAGTATTCAGAAAAATTCTAGTACTTTTTTCAGATTTTTTATGACCAAAAGCTTGATTTTTCGAATAAAATTTGACGTTAAAATTATGGAGGCCTGCGCAAAGGAAATAATATTAAAAAAATATATATATTAATTGAATAAATGATATTCTTGATATTTTTACCTAGAGACTGGGCACTTTGTGGACAGTGCTGCAAGTTTCAGCCTTGCAAGTTAAAGGTTTTTGAAGATATTTGACCACAAACCTGGTAGTTTGAACAAGCAGACGGCTGACACATAAATTAAAAAAACTAAGTCCAAAGGCTATTTTCAATGTTTTAAATTCTGTGACATTTTTTTCATATAACACCTACAGGTGTGTATAATACCTCTTTTTGAAGCATAAGGAGGATACATTACTATAGAAGAAAGCATGATAACCTATTAGGTAGTGAAAATAATATATTTTGGTCCAAAAATGTCATTTTTTTAACATTTTTCAAAAAAACAGAAAATCGACCACTTTTGGCTCACCGAAAAGGCCATAACTTTTGAACAGCTCAACCGATTTTAATAATTTTTGTACCAAAATTTCCCATTTTGTATGTACTGTCATATTAAACTATAATTGGATGATTTATTAGCATTTCAATTTTTGGCTTGACCACCCTACTTGTACATACAATGAATGATCAATGCCATTTTCAAGGCTTTTTCTTGGTTGCTGTCCATTTTCTTTAATTTATTATTTCGTCTATTATTTCCCGCGGTATCTTATACTTAGAAACACGATAACTAGCGAGAAAACCAAATATCGAATGGTAAAACCCCGAGAGTTCTGAGCTTCCGTTTTTTTATAGGTGGCGCTGTTACTTTCACTTTGGGTCCATGTTGTTCTCTACTCTGGCGAATTCCTGACAAAAACAACCGCTGCGCCTTCACAAGAGGTAGTCGAGGGGAGGTCATGATATTTTTTGAAAAGAATAATGTCTTGGGAGTTGAACCAAACAGGGTTTTGAATATATTAGAAGGAATTTAAAAAACAAACACGACTTGAAGCGAGCGGGGGTAAAAAAGATGTCCGCCCTTGTATATGTTTATACATTGATAGTATATTTACCTGGATAGTGATAAGTCCCTGTGGTTAAGTACATGTACATCATAATCACAATGTTGCGTAATCCAATAGTACATTCATAAACATAATCAACCAAAACCATATTTTTTCAAAAAATTGTTGTGAAGTCATTTCTGGATAGATTTTAACAAATTTGACACCAAAACATTCAGAATTGTCTATATTTTGATTGTTTATTTGCTCATTATGTTTATATGAGTGGTTTTTATTTGTACATAATTTGAACAGGATTGTTAATTTTGAATTTTTAGTATTTATTTTTAGTTGAAATATATAGGAAAATCAGTCAATTTTTATTTGTTATGTTTAAATTGCCCCCCTCCCAGAGAGTGTGCCGGGGGTAGAATAGGCACCAGGTTTCTCCACCCTAGAGGCACTAGTCCTCTGAAAGGGGTCAACCCCGAGGTATAGAGAGCTTCTTCGGCTTGAAGGGGCATCCGTCGGTTGTGCAGGATGTATAAATTCACGTAAATAAAACCGAGGTCCTGTGTTGAGAGATTGCCACCCCTTTCGCACGTTAAAGAACCCATTGTAACAGCTCATTATGCTCATGATGAGTGGTCCATAAGAAACCTGTTGCACTGGCTAAATTATCCGTCCCTACCCATCAGCTTTCCTTGTTTCGAGTCCCGTGGCGTTTAAATTTTTAAATGTTCTCGTCCTGAATATAGCTGAAAAATTGCTTGCTGGACGTTAAACACCAATCAATCAATCATGTTTAAATTATGTACAATAAAAACCACTCATATAAACATAATGAGCAAATAAACAATCAAAATATAGACAATTCTGAATACCTTTGCAATTATAAAATAGACTTTGAACTACACTATTTTATTCCATTGTTGCAATCTGATTTAAGGTCTGATAAATAACAATTACAGCCTTTACTCGCTTCAGTTTTTGACTGCCAGTGCCAATATACGTTTGTGCTACAATTTCATTCCCTAGCTATAGTAAATTAGTTCAGTTGGAACGTTGAGCAAATTGGCATAAACGTCTCTCTTCTGCTGAAGACTACACAAATATGTATTATCACAATTTGTGTGATATTAAATCAAAGCAAGTAATATTTAAAAAAAAAAGGGGGGGGGACATATATAAAATCACAGGTATGCAAGATATCCCTTAGGCCAAAAAAAATATATGTGTTTCCGATTGCATGGTCTTCAAAATTAGGGTCGGTAGGGTAGGTATTTTTTTTTTTTGAAACCTACAAGTATGTTCCTTCCTCTAAAATCACACAAACTTTTTGTTTCTTTCTTACTACAGCTTATTAATTATTTGACATGCAGTACAATGTTTTTGTTATCACTTGTTTGTATTCTCCATTCTTTATTTCTACACCTGAATAATTATGATGCATTTATAATATAACATTTCACAAATATACAAGGAAATGAAGAAAATTCAAACAGGAAACCGATCTTTAATAAATCTGTTTCAATTAAACACTTATCAGAAAGTGTCAATATTGCAACAGTCAAGCATCTATTGTTGAAGTCTGAAACTGAGATGAATTTCCGGATTTTGCCGATCTATAATTTTTTTGGCATAAAAAATGTTAGGGTTGGCGGTAAAATTTTAGGGTCGATCGGAAACACACATATATTTTTTTTGGCCTTAGGCAATTGTGAATATAAAAAAAACCCAGATCAATCAGATCAGACAGCTTTAATACTGCCCCTGCACTCTATGCTTCCGCAAAGTAACAGTAACACCTGAAAATGTATTGAAGCTCGACTAATCATGAGTCGGCAAAGTATGACACAATTTTTCAAGTCAACAAGTAGCAAAACTTGAAGGACCTGACGGTGATCACAAAACAATTGTAACCCAAAAAATGCAAAATACCAGAAGTCCAAACATAATTTTCCAGGGTGAACACGGCCGTTTTCTCTAGACTTGGTGTAATATTTGAATTTGTCAGGCTAGCAAAAAATCATCTCCAATTAGCCCGGGGCTAGTTAGGTGTGAGAGAAAATTTCAACCCCTGAAAATTTTAATATGTTTTCAGAGCTCCAGATAAGCTGCGTATTTGCGTTTTTTACGCTATGAAAACGAGTAAAAACGCATGTATTATCAGATCAGAGTGTACACATTACGCATACATATTGCTGTGTAAGCAAACTTTCCAAATTCGGAGCGTACTTGTACAGTCGTGTACATAACAATACATTTTTGTCTTTGAGAAATTCCCCGTAATTACTTCCCTTTATACTTTTCGGAGAAGAGAGCGTATACAGCCGTGGGGTACAGAATGCTTGCCTTTCTAAGCATCGATGTCAAAAGAGATCTGATTGGATGTTTAGGATAAATCATCCAATCGCGGTCAATATTACAAATAAATGCGGTTTAAGTAATAAGTAAGAACTAAAACGAAAGTAAATTTGGGAACACGTTGTTCGTTGAAAATGAGCAAGAACATGAATAAGCGCTACGGAAAATTATATACTTAAGTTCCTGACAGTTTCATCTGTGTCTAGTGACAGTATAGTTAAAGGAATCATTAATGACATTATCAACACGGCTGTGAAAACTGCCGAAGTCGACGAGCAAAAAACAAAATATTTACAACATTTTATTAATAAACTTAAAACATGACACAATCGTGTCAAATTAAAGAGAGATATACATTTCACTTGCACCCTGCGTTTATTGAATAACACTTTGTCAAACATAATTTTAAAAGTGTACATGTAAGCAATCTTTTCTGAAGTAGAGAGTACAACAGTGCAAAGGAAATATGCAAATACGCATCATTTTCAAAAGTTGGGGGTAATTACCCTTTGGACTTGAAAATGATCTGGAGCTCTGTGTAGATGCCTGCTAACGACTGTGTTCCAAGACTGAAAATCTTACGAAGCGCATCAGTGTTGTAATGTAATAGTTAGCATGCTTGCCTCGAGTGGTAGATCGTGGGTTCGAGCCCTGATTGGGGCAAACCAAAGACTATAAAATTGGTATTTGTTGCTTTTCCACTAAGCGCACAGCATTAAGCAATTTAAGGAGTAAGCGCAAAGACTGGTTGGCTTGGAATCAGAATATTGAATAATGTGTCCGAGTGGAGCGACATGTCTATCCGCAGACTGTTGTTTCAGTGAGCTAGCATTATAAAAATCCAACTTAGTGGACCTCATCATCATCTCACTGAAAAATAACTTGTTCTCGCCACGATTAGCTGAAAAATTGCTGAGTTTGCATTCAACAACAATCACTAACTCATTGAAAATCTTACGTATAGCGGCTATTAGAATATTACCTATCGGACCGGAAGTTAGGTAATATTCTGTGTTATTTATTTATTTTCTATCAGACCGGAAGTTAGAAAATAAATAAATAAATAAATAACGCAGTCTAGTGGAAAACAAGATTTTATAAAATAATATTTTTAATCTGACATAACGAGAATGTTGTTTACACATGATTTCTGGTAGATTATTTTGCTTCTCTAGAAAACGATTAGTGTTTGGAAAATCTATTTAAGATGGCTAAATTTATGTTAAAGCATCATGTTTGGAAATTGAGAACTTAAAATTATTTTTTTTAATGATTGTATATAATATGTTAGTGGTGCCAAAATCGAAGTCAGTGATTTCGAAAATATATTGCTGAACACAGAAAAAAGATAAATTCTAGTTTCCTGAAATATCAAAAATGTGCTATGTATCCTTTGATTTGTTTTCAGATGATTATATATTGTAGATGGCAACAGATTTTAGTTGTCAACTAAAAATAAATAATGGCATAAACCGGTAGTTGACATTGAAACATAACCCAAAACCAGATCAAACCGTTAGATACTGATTTGGAAAAAAATACAATAAAATGCAAAAGGATATTTCATTGAAATAAATTTGTTTGTTAAAGATATGTAAACAGACATCATTCCATATACACTTGTGCAAACTGGCAACTATACAAAAATGTATATGCTTTAGGTGTGTGTGTGTATGACTGAATTCCAAAATTTGAACATACTGCGGTCATATCATATCACTCTGCTGGTAGCTCTTTACTCATGATGAAATTGCAATGTCAATATAATAATCTCTTTCTATTTTCAGAATATACCCATGCCTCACCCAGGAAAGAATCGTTATTTGTTTACGCTAGCTTTCACCTTGTTCTGTATGTCGGGGTTTACACTGCCTTTCCTGGCAGTAAGATCTAGTATTCTGAAACGTTAAACAGAAGCATGGTAAGTAATCCATGTCTATACTGCCTTTCCTGGCAGTAAGATCTAGTATTCTGAAACGTTAAACAGAAGCATGGTAAGTAATCCATGTCTATAATGATAATAATGACAGTGATACAAATGTTTGTTTGCTGTATATCTTTTGATTCCCATCCACCAAGAAATGTCCCTATGCCCTATGCAGACCTGTTTACCACTACGATTTTTGGCCCCTACATTACGTTCTCTGCCCTCATAAGTTATTTCTACGCCAACAAGTTGCAAAACAAGAAACATCGACAGTAAGAACTTTTGGTTCTTATGGTAGATAACCGAACGCAATCCTGAGTGGATGTCGTTTAACTGTTTTATAATGATTGTATGTCCATGCTCCTTACAAACACTTTGATGATCTAGTAACATGACAAATTAATGGTGGCATGCCCAAACGGGGACTCACCTTGTACAAACCACTGCCAGTATTGCATAATAAGAAAAAAGCCATGCCAACGATTTGGAATTGTCCCAACATTTTACTGTAAGCGCCACATTGAAAGAAAAGGTCATAAAGATTTTAACAAACTTAAAACAAATAACAAATCCATGATGGAATTCTGTGGCAATTCTATTAAAACTTGTAAGAGTGCTGAAGCCAGACGGAGGAACCAGACGAATGCAGAGTTGATGCTATGCACTATTATTGTACAAATGAATTGTAAGAGTGCTGAAACTAGACGGAGGAACCAGACGAATGCAGAGTTGATGCTATGCACTATTATTGTACAAATGAAATGTAAGAGCGCTGAAACTAGACGAAGGAACCAGACGAATGCAGAGTTGATGCTATGCACTATTATTGTACAAATGAAATGTAAGAGTGCTGAAACTAGACAGAGGAACCAGATGAATGCAGAGTTGATGCTATGCACTATTATTGTACAAATGAAATGTAAGAGTGCTGAAACTAGACGGAGGAACCAGACGAATGCAGAGTTGATGCTATGCACTATTATTGTACAAATGAAATGTAAGAGTGCTGAAACTAGACGAAGGAACCAGACGAATGCAGAGTTGATGCTATGCACTATTATTGTACAAATGAAATGTAAGAGTGCTGAAACTAGACGGAGTACCAGACGAATGCAGAGTTGATGCTATGCACTATTATTGTACAAATGAAATGTAAGAGTGCTGAAACTAGACGGAGGAACCAGACGAATGCAGAGTTGATGCTATGTACTATTATTGTACAAATGAAATGTAAGCGTGCTGAAACTAGACGGAGGAACCAGATGAATGCAGAGTTGATGCTATGCACTATTATTGTACAAATGAAATGTAAGAGTGCTGAAACTAGACGGAGGAACCAGACGAATGCAGAGTTGATGCTATGTACTATTATTGTACAAATGAAATGTAAGAGTGCTGAAACTAGACGGAGGAACCAGATGAATGCAGAGTTGATGCTATGCACTATTATTGTACAAATGAAATGTAAGAGTGCTGAAACTAGACAGAGGAACCAGACGAATGCAGAGTTGATGCTATGCACTATTATTGTACAAATGAAATGTAAGAGTGCTGAAACTAGACGGAGGAACCAGACGAATGCAGAGTTGATGCTATGCACTATTATTGTACAAATGAAATGTAAGAGTGCTGAAACTAGACGGAGGAACCAGAGGAATGCAGAGTTGATGCTATGCACTATTATTGTACAAATGAAATGTAAGAGTGCTGAAACTAGACGGAGGAACCAGACGAATGCAGAGTTGATGCTATGCACTATTGTACAAATGAAATGTAAGAGTGCTGAAACTAGACGGAGGAACCAGACGAATGCAGAGTTGATGCTATGTACTATTATTGTACAAATGAAATGTAAGAGTGCTGAAACTAGACGGAGGAACCAGATGAATGCAGAGTTGATGCTATGCACTATTATTGTACAAATGAAATGTAAGAGTACTGAAACTAGACGGAGGAACCAGACGAATGTAGAGTTGATGCTATGTACTATTATTGTACAAATGAAATGTAAGAGTGCTGAAACTAGACGGAGGAACCAGATGAATGCAGAGTTGATGCTATGCACTATTATTGTACAAATGAAATGTAAGAGTGCTGAAACTAGACGGAGGAACCAGACGAATGCAGAGTTGATGCTATGCACTATTATTGTACAAATGAAATGTAAGAGTGCTGAAACTAGACGGAGGAACCAGACGAATGCAGAGTTGATGCTATGCGCTATTATTGTACAAATGAAATGTAAGAGTGCTGAAACTAGACGGAGGAACCAGACGAATGCAGAGTTGATGCTATGCACCATTATTGTACAAATGAAATCAATCCTTACACTTAGACATTACACACAGGTACAAACAAAGTCATATACAACAAAAAGCTGTATGTTATACGTGATATATATTGCAGGAAATGATACCAAATTTTTCAAGATTTTCTTGGGGAGAGGGTGCACTCAAACTAAATCTACTCTCAGTCAATGACGAAAACTACTACAGGTCAACAGGGATAAACAGATCTGCTATTGGTACTTATTGACCAAAACTGCCCCAGTACCCAAGCATTTTCATTTTAATACTTGTATCTTTAAAAATATACCCTACATTAATTATATATTGTAATTGGAGAAAAACTTTTTTACCTAGTCATACCCACTAATGTAATTATTACAACAATCAATTATTAAATTATATATATATACAATATTAGTGCAGTGTCTTAAAATTAAGGAATAACAGTACTGTATTTGAAGAGTTGGAGGTGTCAATTGTGGATTTGATGGTCGCAAATGCAGTTTTACTGACGATGCGAAGAGGAGCCAGCTGTAAAACGGATATTTGCGACCGTCAAATCCACAATTGACACCGACAACTCTTCAAATACAGTACTGTTATTCTTATTCTTATGAAATTCTCCCAACGTGTACACACTAGTTTGAAAACATACAAATAAATGCTGAAATGTATGCACTTTTCAAATTCCTTCCGCTAATAAAAGAGTAATGTAGTTGTTTAAGGATCCACCATCTTGAAAACGTGAAATTTTACATGTCATATGTACAACAATACACAAAAATAATTAAAATGCCTACCTTGAAAACTTATTTTAGTTAAATTCTATTTAAATTGAAGCCTACACAAAGCCAAATAACGTCTGATCTTTACATTTTAAACTGGAAGTCTTCATATGACGTCACTTTGTTTATGTGCCAAAGTCGTTCAACAATATTTTTCCGGAATTTTAATTTTTGTGATTTTTAGACCCAGGGATATGCAAGAATACATTTTTATGTTCAGTATTGCATTAGAATGGACAGTAAACTCGATTTGCGACCATCAAATCTCCAATTGAAGCTGTGAAATTTTCAAATACAATACAATTATCTCCTAAATAGGTCGTCTGCGTCAAATTCATAGTCAGAAATATCTGGGTTAGCCATATTGTTTACAAACAAGTGCATTCGGCGTAGGAATATAGCATTCCTTCAGGCATGTCAACTGCAGATTTGACAGCTGTCGATAGCCAATGAAAATACGTGTTACGTTATAATTGCATTAGAATATAAAGTTGATGTGTAGGAGACTTAATAACTGGGACAAAGGCTAGTTTTGTGCAAAATAAATATCAACTTGATATTTTAAGACATTGCATAATTGTGTTTATCCTGCAGAAAAATTACAATCATCCATGGGCAATGCTATTTGAATTAAATGATAAAATTATACAACTATCCCTTGATAGCCCATTTTGATATTTTCTGAACTGGGTTTTCAACTAGTTTCCTAAAACTGAACAGCAAAAACATCTGAAAGGGGTACCAGTAAATATATGACTGTATATAACAAAAATGTATCCAATCTATGGACTATGCAATTTGACTGCTCAAATAGAAAAGAGCAAAATAAATTCTATATTGACCATCAATATTGTATTTATCCTACAATCCATGATGGTTTTAGAAATAATTTTAACACATGAATTAATTTCTTTTTAATTATATATATTATCCCAATTGGAACCTCACTATTTTGCGGGGCCATCAAGGCCGTGATCGTATGGTAGGTGGATTTAAACTACCTATGCAATCAGTGCTTATCACCACTGATTTGAGTTCGAATCTCGATCAGGGCGAGGTGTACATTATTATGTGATAAAGTTTGTCAGTGACTTGAGGCAGGTCATTGGTTTTCTCCGGATCCTCCAGTCTCCTCCACAAATAAAACTGACCGCCACGATATAACTGAAATATTGTTGAAAGTGGCATTAAACACCATCAAACAAACAAACAAAACACTATTTTGCACTGTGGTATATACAAGAGATGTAAATCGGTTATATTGGACAAAAGTTTCTGTGACAAATAGTTCCCGAAAGGAAGTGAAATAATTTTGATTCAAATGAATATTTATTGATTAAGATTAAAAACCAGATTGAAACTTGACATTTTAGAACCTACCACATCTTTATAATGTTTTAATAGATACAGTCAAACCTGTATTAAGAGGTCACCATTGGGACATATAAAAAGTGGCCGTATAAGAGAGGTGACCTCTTAAAAGAGGTTCAATTTATATGAAATGTTCTGACAGGACAAGAAAAAGGTGACCTTTTTAATACAGGTGACTGTTAAATATAGGTGACCGTATAGACAGGTTTAACTGTATTTGTATAAAAACATTTGAACGCATCTCATCTTGTGTACATTTTTTTCTTTTATAATCTGACAATGTCTTAAGTTAGTGATGACTGTGCTGTAATACTTAACAATTTTTTGTTTATTTTAACATTTTGTTATATTTTTTTCAGATAGTTTTGTGTAGAGACTTTTTCCCATGGAATAGATGTCGTAGATGTCTTGATTTGCCATTCTTGTAATAAAATGTATATGTGATAAGATGTGTTGAAAACTCTGGAACCGAGTTAGTAGTCCTTGTTAGTTCACCTGGACCAAAGGTCCATGTGAACTATTGCCATCACTTGGCGTCCGTCGTCTGTTGTCTGTCGTCTGTAAACTTTTCACATTTCAAGCTTCTTCTCCGAAACCACTTGGCCGATTGGAACCGAACTTAGCAGGAATGTTCCTTGGATGGTCCTCTACAAAGTAACTGTTTTTCGTTCCAGTCGGATATTCAATATGGCTGCCAGGGCCAATAATATGCTCTGATTGGCTGAAATTTCAAAGATCTTCTTCTCTGAAACTAATGAACTGACTGAACCCAAACTGTAAATGAATGATCATTGGAATGTCCTTTACCAAGTTACTGTTTTTTATGCCGATCGGAAATCCAAGATGGCCACCATCGCAGGACATAGATTAACATTGGACCCTATGGGAAAATGTTCAAATGCCTTCTTCTCAGAAACTACAAATATGATTAAAGCCAAACTGTACATGAATGTTCATTGGATGGTCCTCTACAAACTGTACGTTTTTGATTCCGATTTGAAATTCAAAATGGCGGCTACGGCAGGACTTAGTTTAACATTGGACCCTATGGGGAAAATGTTTCAAAACGCTTCTTCTCTGAAACCACTAGGACAGTTGAAACCAAACTGCCCAGGAATGATCATTGGAAGGTCCTCTACAAATATATGTTTTTTATGCCGATCGGAAATCCAAGATGGCTGCCACCGCAATGCATAGATTAACATTGGACCCTATGGGAAAATGTTCAAATGCCTTCTCAGAAACTACAAATATTATTAAAGCCAAACTGTACATGGATGTTCATTGGATGGTCCTCTACAAACTTTAGGTTTTTTGTTCCGATAAGAAATTCAAAATGGCGGCTACGGCAGGACTTGGTTTAACATTGGACCCTATGGAAAAAATGTTTCAAAACGCTTCTTCTCTGAAACCACTTGGACAATTGAAACCAAACTGCCCAGGAATGATCATTGGAAGGTCCTCTACAAAGTTTCTGTTTTGTTATGCCGATCGAAAATTCAAGATGGCCGCCACCGCAGGACATGGATTAACATTGGACCCTATGGGAAAATATTCAAATGCCTTCTTCTCAGAAACTACAAATATGATTAAAGCCAAACTGTACATGAATGTTCATTAGATGGTCCTCTACAAACTGTACGTTTTTTGTTCCGGTATGAAATTCAAAATGGCGGCTACAGCAGGACTTAGTTTAACATTGGACCCTATGGGGAAAATGTTTCAAAACGCTTCTTCTCTGAAACCACTAGGACAGTTGAAACCAAACTGCCCAGGAATGATTATTGGAAAGTCCTCTACAAATGTATGTTTTTTATGCCGATCGGAAATCCAAGATGGCCGCCACCGCAATGCATAGATTAACATTGGACCCTATGGGAAAATGTTCAAATGCCTTCTTCTCAGAAACTACAAATATTATTAAAGCCAAACTGTACATGGATGTTCATTGGATGGTCCTCTACAAACTTTAGGTTTTTTGTTCCGATAAGAAATTCAAAATGGCGGCTACGGCAGGACTTGGTTTAACATTGGACCCTATGGGAAAAATGTTTCAAAACGCTTCTTCTCTGAAACCACTTGGACAATTGAAACCAAACTGCCCAGGAATGATCATTGGAAGGTCCTCTACAAAGTTTCTGTTTTGTTATGCCGATCGAAAATTCAAGATGGCCGCCACCGCAGGACATGGATTAACATTGGAGCCTATGGGGAAATATTCAAATGCCTTCTTCTCAGAAACTACAAATATGATTAAAGCCAAACTGTACATGAATGTTCATTAGATGGTCCTCTACAAACTGTACGTTTTTTGTTCCGGTATGAAATTCAAAATGGCGGCTACGGCAGAACTTGGTTTAACATTGGACCCTATGGGGAAAATGTTTCAAAACGCTTCTTCTCTGAAACCACTTGGATAACTGAAACCAAACTGCCCAGGAATGATCATTGGAAGGTCCTCTACAAGGTGTGTGTTTTTTATGCCGATCGGAAATCCAAGATGGCCACCACCGCAGGACATAGATTAACATTGGACCCTATGTGAAAATGTTCAAATGCCTTCTTCTCAGAAACTACAAATATGATTAAAGCCAAACTGTACATGAATGTTCATTGGATGGTCCTCTACTAACTTTAGGTTTTTTGTTCTGATATGAAATTCAAAATGTTGGCTACGGCAGGACTTAGTTTAACATTGGACCCTATGGGAAAAATGTTTCAAAATGCTTCTTCTCTGAAACCACTTGGACAGTTGAAACCAAACTGCCCAGGAATGATCATTGGAAGGTCCTCTGTTTTTTATGCCGATCGGAAATCCAAGATGACTGCCACCACAGGTCATAGTATTAACACAGGACCATATGGGAAAAATACAGAAATATATTCTTCTCTGAAGCTATTGCACTGATTGAACCTAAACTGTGCATCAATCATTGGAAGGTCCTTGACAAACTGTTTTTTATGTTGATCGTAATTCCAAGATGACTACCACTGCAGGACATAGTTTTTACATAGGACCAATTGGTTTTTTTTATTACCAGGTGAACGATACAGGCTCTTGAGAGCCTCTGGTATATCATTATGTTATATATGTGTTGAAAACTCTGGAACCGAGTTAGTAGTCCTTGTATATCATTATGTTATATATGTGTTGAAAACTCTGGAACCGAGTTAGTAGTCCTTGTATATCATTATGTTATATATGTGTTGAAAACTCTGGAACTGAGTTACTACTTCCTCTCTTATATATATCATTATGTTTTAAGGCCACCTCTTCTGCAGGAGGACCCGTGTGGCTCAGTTAGTTAGGTAGTTGGATTACCTAACAACTCATACAAGCCTATCACCAATACTGTGTGGGTTCGCGCCCGGCTTTGTAGATTACAAAAAAGGGTGCACTCGATTCGCAGCCGCAAGTGATAAAGTTTACCAGTTACTTGCCCATGGTCAGTGGTTCTCTCCGGGTATATAGTCCTTGTATATCATTATGTTATATATGTGTTGAAAACTCTGGAACCGAGTTAGTAGTCCTTGTATATCATTATGTTATATATGTGTTGAAAACTCTGGAACCGAGTTAGTAGTCCTTGTAAATCATTATGTTATATATGTGTTGAAAACTCTGGAACAGAGTTAGTAGTCCTTGTATATCATTATGTTATATATGTGTTGAAAACTCTGGAACCGAGTTAGTAGTCCTTGTATATCATTATGTTATATATGTGTTGAAAACTCTGGAACCGAGTTAGTAGTCCTTGTATATCATTATGTTATATATGTGTTGAAAACTCTGGAACCGAGTTAGTAGTCCTTGTAAATCATTATGTTATATATGTGTTGAAAACTCTGGAACCGAGTTAGTAGTCCTTGTATATCATTATGTTATATATGTGTTGAAAACTCTGGAACCGAGTTAGTAGTCCTTGTATATCATTATGTTATATATGTGTTGAAAACTCTGGAACCGAGTTAGTAGTCCTTGTATATCATTATGTTATATATGTGTTGAAAACTCTGGAACCGAGTTAGTAGTCCTTGTAAATCATTATGTTATATATGTGTTGAAAACTCTGGAACGAGTTAGTAGTCCTTGTATATCATTATGTTATATATGTGTTGAAAACTCGGGAACCGAGTTAGTAGTCCTTGTATATCATTATGTTATATATGTGTTGAAAACTCGGGAACCGAGTTAGTAGTCCTTGTATATCATTATGTTATATATGTGTTGAAAACTCTGGAACCGAGTTAGTAGTCCTTGTATATCATTATGTTATATATGTGTTGAAAACTCGGGAACCGAGTTAGTAGTCCTTGTATATCATTATGTTATATATGTGTTGAAAACTCTGGAACCGAGTTAGTAGTCCTTGTATATCATTATGTTATATATGTGTTGAAAACTCTGGAACCGAGTTAGTAGTCCTTGTATATCATTATGTTATATATGTGTTGAAAACTCTGGAACCGAGTTAGTAGTCCTTGTATATCATTATGTTATATATGTGTTGAAAACTCTGGAACCGAGTTAGTAGTCCTTGTATATCATTATGTTATATATGTGTTGAAAACTCTGGAACCGAGTTAGTAGTCCTTGTATATCATTATGTTATATATGTGTTGAAAACTCTGGAACCGAGTTAGTAGTCCTTGTAAATCATTATGTTATATATGTGTTGAAAACTCTGGAACCGAGTTAGTAGTCCTTGTATATCATTATGTTATATATGTGTTGAAAACTCTGGAACCGAGTTAGTAGTCCTTGTATATCATTATGTTATATATGTGTTGAAAACTCTGGAACCGAGTTAGTAGTCCTTGTATATCATTATGTTATATATGTGTTGAAAACTCTGGAACCGAGTTAGTAGTCCTTGTAAATCATTATGTTATATATGTGTTGAAAACTCTGGAACGAGTTAGTAGTCCTTGTATATCATTATGTTATATATGTGTTGAAAACTCGGGAACCGAGTTAGTAGTCCTTGTATATCATTATGTTATATATGTGTTGAAAACTCTGGAACCGAGTTAGTAGTCCTTGTATATCATTATGTTATATATGTGTTGAAAACTCTGGAACCGAGTTAGTAGTCCTTGTATATCATTATGTTATATATGTGTTGAAAACTCTGGAACCGAGTTAGTAGTCCTTGTATATCATTATGTTATATATGTGTTGAAAACTCTGGAACCGAGTTAGTAGTCCTTGTAAATCATTATGTTATATATGTGTTGAAAACTCTGGAACGAGTTAGTAGTCCTTGTATATCATTATGTTATATATGTGTTGAAAACTCGGGAACCGAGTTAGTAGTCCTTGTATATCATTATGTTATATATGTGTTGAAAACTCTGGAACCGAGTTAGTAGTCCTTGTATATCATTATGTTATATATGTGTTGAAAACTCTGGAACCGAGTTAGTAGTCCTTGTATATCATTATGTTATATATGTGTTGAAAACTCTGGAACCGAGTTAGTAGTCCTTGTATATCATTATGTTATATATGTGTTGAAAACTCTGGAACCGAGTTAGTAGTCCTTGTATATCATTATGTTATATATGTGTTGAAAACTCTGGAACTGAGTTAGTAGTCCTTGTATATCATTATGTTATATATGTGTTGAAAACTCGGGAACCGAGTTAGTAGTCCTTGTATATCATTATGTTATATATGTGTTGAAAACTCTGGAACCGAGTTAGTAGTCCTTGTATATCATTATGTTATATATGTGTTGAAAACTCTGGAACCGAGTTAGTAGTCCTTGTATATCATTATGTTATATATGTGTTGAAAACTCTGGAACTGAGTTACTACTTCCTCTCTTATATATATCATTATGTTTTAAGGCCACCTCTTCTGCAGGAGGACCCGTGTGGCTCAGTTAGTTAGGTAGTTGGATTACCTAACAACTCATACAAGCCTATCACCAATACTGTGTGGGTTCGCGCCCGGCTTTGTAGATTACAAAAAAGGGTGCACTCGATTCGCAGCCGCAAGTGATAAAGTTTACCAGTTACTTGCCCATGGTCAGTGGTTCTCTCCGGGTACTCTGGCTTCTTCCACCACTAAAACTGGTCGCCATGATATAGCTGAAATACTGCTGAAAGTGGTGTTAGACACCTAAAATCAAATCAATCTTCTACAGTAAAAAAGTGGTCTCATGGTAGTATTTTATAATTACTATATCAGTACTACTGAAATCTGGCCTGATAAGAGAGGTGGTAGTATAAAAGAGGGACAACTCTAGTACAGTGTATTGACTGATTGATTAATGTCAATTCCAACAATATTTCAGCTACATCGTGGCATGAATTAACGAGGTTTAGAAATTTGATGTGATATGTTAAAGGTGTGTTTACAAGGTCAAATATTCCTTCAAGTTTTACCTAATTAAATGTGTGTGTTTACAAGGTCAAATAATCCTTCCAGCTTTACCTATTTAAAGGTGTGTTTACAAGGTCAAATAATCCTTCAAGCTTTACCTATTTAAAGCTGTGTTTACAAGGTCAAATAATCCTTCCAGCTTTACCTATTTAAAGGTGTGTTTACAAGGTCAAATAATCCTTCAAGCTTTACCTATTTAAAGGTGTGTTTACAAGGTCAAATAATCCTTCCAGCTTTACCTATTTAAAGGTGTGTTTACAAGGTCAAATAATCCTTCAAGCTTTACCTATTTAAAGCTGTGTTTACAAGGTCAAATAATCCTTCAAGCTTTACCTATATCGTGGTGGACAGTTCTATTGGTTGAGGATATCTGGAGTACACAGAAAACCACAGATCTGTCACAAATCACTGACGAACTTTATCACGTAATGTTGTATCGAGTACACCTTGCCATGAACTGGGTTCGAACTCACACTTTTAGTGGTGATAGGCCATGATTGCACAGGTAGTTGTCAATCCAACTACCATCACCACAGTGCCTGTTGATTGCTTAATGCCTGTTCTTCATTCCTTTAGTGGTTAAAATGATATATTATGTGTGTGTTGCAGAAGTCGAATGTCTGTTGGCATGGAAACTAAATAGGTATCAAAAAGAAGAACCCTAGCTGTTATGTGGGGGATGAGGTTTATGGTGTTTAATGCCACTTTCAACAATACTTCAGCTATAGTCAGTTTTTTATTTGTGCCTGGCTGTTGTGGCTTCTTTGTCACGAGTTGATGCATGTTTGTAGACAATGATTTCCTTGCAATAACTGTTGGTAGATTTGATAAATTCTTGTGAATTTCTAACAATGATCCTTGAATAAAGGTTAGGATTGATTTGGGGATTTTGCATCTATTCCTGTTTCCAAACAAGAGGCCCCAATGTGCCAAAAAAGAGTATTTTCTGTATGTGGTGTGTTTATTCATCTTGTCTTTATTTTTTATTTGAATTTATTGTTACATGGCCTTTAGATACATGTAGTACGGCAGATTTCTTCTTATACCTTTTTAGCTCACCTGACCCGAAGGGTCATGTGAGCTATTGCCATCACTTGGCGTCCGTCGTACGTCGTAAACTTTTTCAAAAATCTCCTCTGAAAACACTAAACCAATGGAAACCAAACTTGGTCAGAATCATCACTATGGTGTCTAGTTTCAAAATTGTTTCCGGTGATGCTCTGCACTAAGCAACATGGCCGCTGTTACTAAAAATAGAACATATGGTAAAATTGCAGGTTTTGGGTAATAACTCAAAAACCGTTAATAATATCAAAAATCTGACATGGGGTAAAAATGATCAGCACAGCAAGACCTACCTACCCTGCAATTTTGAAGTAAATCTGATTAACCATCTTGGAGTTATTGGCCTTTTTTCATCAAATTTGTAAAATTTGAATACTTTTCGTCTTGTATTTCAAAAACTATAAGAGATAAAGGTTAAGTTTAAATTGCAAAAATGTGCAGCATGTCAAGATCTACCCACCCTGCAATTTTGAAGTAAATTCCATTACCGATTTTGGAGTTGTTTCCCTTTTTAGCTCACCTGGCCTTTAGGCCATGTGAGCTATTGTCATCACTTTTCGTCCGTCGTCTGTCGTCCGTCCGTCAACATTTCACATTTTAATCTTCTCCTCAGAAACCACCAGGCCAATTGCAACCAAACTTTGGTGGAATGGTCCTTGGATGGCCCCCTTTCAAAATTGTGTCCGATGATCCCGACTTCCAACCAAGATGGCCGCCAAGCTCAAAATAGAAAAAAGGGAGGATGATATTTTAATTATCCATTGCTGCTTTAGTGTAAGTCAAAATGAGCTAAAATGGCAAGGAATAGTTTAACATATATTTCGGGTTTTTCTGTGAAATTTTTCTTTCAGCCGATATATACCGATTATGCAAATTGGGCATATTTTGATAAAAGATCACATTTAAATCTTCTCTTCTGAAACCGCTAAACCAAATTAAACCAAACCTTGCAGGGATGGTCCCTGGGTGGGTCCCTTTCAAAATTGTGTCCGACAGCCCCGCCCTCCATTCAAGATGGCCGCTGTTACTAAAAATAGAAATTTCTTCAAATGGCCAAAACTGCTCTATTTTAAGCCAGAATGTGCCCAAATTTGAACTGTATAAGCATAATGATGAGCTTTTTAACATTTATTACAGGATTTTTTATGAACTTTGAACTTTTGCCGATTTTGACCAATTATGCAAATTAGAAAAAAGGGGGATGAAATTAAAAAAAATCTTTGAAACTACAGAGCCAATCTCAACTAAACTTTGCTGAGATGATTCTTAGATGGCCCCCTTCCAAAATTGTGTCCGGTGATCCCGATTTCCAACCAAGATGGCCGCCAAGCTCAAAATAGAAAAAAGGGGGGATGAAATTTTAATTGTCCATTGCTGCTTTAGTGTAAGTCAAAATGAGCTCAAATTTTAACTGCAGGTACATGGCAAGAAGTAGTTTAGCATATATTCCGGGTTTTTCTGTGAAATTTTTCTTTCTTTCAGCCGATATATACCGATTATGCAAATTAGGCATATTTTGATAAAAGATCACATTTAAATCTTCTCCTCTGAAACCGCTGAACCAAATTAAACCAAACCTGGCAGGGATGGTCCCTGGGTGGGTCCCTTTCAAAATTATGTCCGACAGCCCCGCCCTCCATTCAAGATGGCTGCTGTTACTAAAAATAGAATTTTTTTCAAATGGCCAAAACTGCTCTATTTTAAGCCAGAATGTGCCCAAATTTGAACTGTATAAGCATAATGATGAGCTTTTTAACATGTATTACAGGATTTTTTATGAACTTTGAACTTTTGCCGATTTTGACCGATTATGCAAATTAGAAAAAAGGGGGGATGAAATTTAAAAAAATCTTCTCCTCTGAAACTACAGAGCCAATCTCAACCAAACTTTGCTGAAATGATTCTTGGATGGCCCCCTTATAAAATTGTGTCCGGTGATCCCGACTTCCAACCAAGATGGCCGCCAAGCTCAAAATAGAAAAAGGGGGGATGAAATTTTAATTGTCCATTGCTGCTTTAGTGTAAGTCAAAATGAACTAAAATTTTAACTGCAGCTACATGGCAAGAAGTAGTTTAGCATTTATTCCGGGTTTTTCTGTGAAATTTTTCTTTCAGCCGATATATACCGATTATGCAAATTAGGCATATTTTGATAAAAGATCACATTTAAATCTTCTCCTCTGAAACCGCTGAACCAAATTAAACCAAACCTGGCAGGGATGGTCCCTTTCAAATTTGTGTCCGACAGCCCCGCCCTCCATTCAAGATGGCCGCTGTTACTAAAAATTGAAACTTCTTCAAATGGCCAAAACTGCTCTATTTTAAGCCAGAATGTGCCCAAATTTGAACTGTATAAGCATAATGATGAGCTTTTTAGCATGTATGACAGGATTTTTTATGAACTTTGAACTTTTGCCGATTTTGACCGATTATGCAAATTAGAAAAAAGGGGGGATGCAATTTAAAAAAATTCTTCTCCTCTGAAACTACTGAGCCAATTTCAACCAAACTTTGCTGAAATGATCCTTGGGTGGTTCCCTTCCAAATTTATGTCTGGCATTTCAGAAAATTCAGGGAAATTCACATAAAAACCATCTTGTCTGGAACCAGTAGCTCAATTAAAACCAAACTTTGATGGAATAGTCATTGGATGGTTCAGCATGTCAAGATCTACCTACCCTGCAATTTTGAAGTAAATCTGATAACCCATCTTGGAGTTATTGCCCTTTTTTCATCAATTTTTTTTAAAATTTTAATACTTTTCGTCTTATTTAGAGATAGATGTTGAGTTTAAATTGCAAAAATGTGTAGCATGTCAAGATCTACATACCCTGCAATTTTGAAGTAAATCCCATTACCCATTTTGGAGTTATTGCCCTTTTTAGCTCACCTGGCCTTTAGGCCATGTGAGCTATTTCCATCACTTTTCGTCCGTCCGTCAACATTTCAGATTTTAATCTTCTCCTCAGAAACCACTGGGCCAATTGCAACCAAACTTTGGTGGAATGGTGCTTGGATGGCCCACCTCGAAAATTGTGTCCGGTGATCCCGACTTCCAACCAAGATGGCCACAAAGCTAAAAATAGAAAAAAGGGTGGATACAATTTTAATTGTCCATTGCTGCTTTAGTATAAGACAAAATGAGCTCAAATTTTAACTGCAGCTACATGGCAAGGAGTAGTTTAACATATGTTCGGGGTTTTTGTGTGAAATTTTTCTTTCAGCCGATTTATACCGATTATACAAATTAGGCATATTTTGATAAAAGATCACATTTAAATCTCCTCTGAAACCGCTCAACCAAATTAAACCAAACCTGGCAAGGATGGTCCCTGGGTCGGTCCCTTCCAAAATTATGTCCGATATCCATGCCCTCCATCCAAGATGGCTGCCGTTACTAAAAATAGAAATTTCTTCAAATGGCCAAAACTGCTTTAAGCCAGATGATTTTCTAAAAAAATATTCTGATTCCCAATGTTGCTGAAAAAAATATTCTGATTTTGTTGGAGGAAAAAAAAATATCTGATTCAGAGTTTTTGTCATATAACCTAATGTTAAATTCTGGAAGCAAATTTCATGCTTTGGGCGACAAAAAAAAATAAATATTCTAACTCTTGTGTTGTCCGAAAACAAAATTCTGAACGAAACAAAAAACCATAACCCCCCCCCCCCCCCCCTTTCCAGTTAAATGGTCGGTCCCTAACATAATGAGGTCTTTGCCCCATGTTGTGACATACAGTATATACTAGTAACACAATAAACATATTTAAAGAACGGTTAACACAAACTGTTCTCTATCCACTCCTGTAAACCATTGATTTCAATGTACAATGTACAGTTTAACCAAACATTTTGTAAGCAAAAAAAAATAATTTGTAAATAATGACTTGTGTTAGGGAACGACCATTTAACTTGAAAGGGGGGGGGGGGGGTATGTTTTTTTTCTAAAAAAATATTTTGATTCCCAATGTTGCTGAAAAAAATATTCTGATTTTGTTGGAGGAAAAAAAAAATCTGATTCAGAGTTTTTGTAATATAACCTAATTTTAAATTTTGGGCGCGACAAAAAAAATAAATATTCTAACTCTTGTGTTGTCCGAAAAAAAAATTCGGAACGAAACAAAAAACCATAACCCCCCCCCCCCCTTTCAAGTTAAATGATCGGTCCCTTATATGCAAACATGTTTTTGATCACGCATACACACAAGCAAGTAATCTGCAGCTTTGAAGTTTTGATGTTAACTAAAGAAGAAGAAGACATATATACTCAGCGGCGTATCTAGGGTATGTCAGGTAGGGCACGTGGCCAGGGCGCCACTTTAAGGGGGCGCCACTGAGAGGTTTTTATTAACCTTTTAGCGCCTAATGTTCCCATATGGGAACATCCTAAAAACAATTTTTAAAATACATTTCTTGAAGTAATTTTGCAAAAACCATGTAGTATACTCAGACAGGAATATCTGAAGAAACTAGTATTGTTATTAAATTATAAATTTAAAACACAATTTCAGTGATTGCCATAGGCGCTATTTTCCGTAGATACGCCCCTGTATATATATATACTTATACATGGTCTTGGCTATAAGAAATCTTCTAAAAGCAAGGACGTAATGATATGTATGAATGGGTGGAGAATACATTTCGGACAATTAGCCAAAAAGTCTAATTCTGAAAAGTTTGATAACGATTACCTTAAGCTTATGGAGCAAAAAATTGATGTAATCCTGCAAATTTGCCAAGATCAAGTCGTACACAAGGAAGTATGTAATGAAGAATTACTCAAAGCCGTTAGAAAACTAAATACAAATAAAGCAGCTGACTATTTTTTTGGAATTACAGCTGAATCTGTCATAAATGATTTTTTGTTTCGTTCAAAATTTTTTTGTCGGACAACACGAGAGTTAGAATATTTATTTTTGTTGTCGCGAATTTTTTTTCCAGAATTTAACATTACGTTATATGACAAAAACTGAATCAGATTTTTTTTTTTCCCTCCACCAAAATCAGAATATTTTTTTCAGCAACATTGGGAATCAGAATATTTTTTTAGAAAAAAAACATACCCCCCCCCCCCCCCCCCCCCCTTCAAGTTAAATGGTCCGTCCCTTACTACTAACTTATTTACAGAACTTGGTAAATTTGAGCTTCAAAAATTGTCATATTCCTGATATATTGAGAATTGGTACAATATTTCCTATTTATAGAAATAAAGGTGACATTAAAATTGCAAAGTATTAGAGGAATTATTGTAACTCCCACCTTTTCTAAAATTATTAAAAAAATCGTCAAAATTAGAGAAGATCTCTAAATAATTGATACCCAAAACTCACTACAGAAGGGCTTCACTGAATAATCTGTGACATTATTATGTGGCTTTTTCATTAAGGAATTTGGAAGAGAAAGCAAAAATCTGGATCTGCCAACTTATATTGAATTTTTAGATGGCAAATCTGCCTTTGATGTCGTTGTACACGCGAATTTAATAAGAACATTATTTCAAATAGGAATTTCAAAGCAATTTATATTGATGATAAATAGCTTATACCAGAATGCAGCATCTTGTATCAAATGGAATAACAAAATGTCGAATACAATGTTCAAAATTGAATAAGGATTCAGACAAGGAGGTGCGCTAAGTGCCGACTTATATAAGGTGTATATCAATCCTTTATTAAATATACTTAGCAGCACAGGACTGGGAGGTAAAATGGGAAATATCAACTGCTGTGCACCTACCTGTGCTGATGATGTTGCACTCATTGCCAACAATCCATTAGACATTCAGACAATTAATGGTTGATATTGCTGTTGATTTCAGTAAAAGAGAAGGATACCTACTCCAGCCTACGAAAAGTGTTGTATTGCCAGTAAAAACAACTACAAAGACCAAAACTTTAGAGATAAATGAGGGATATTGAAAACTTGATGGCAAAGACATGCCCGTCATGGAAAATACTTCACACATTGGTATACAAAAATCTGGAAACAATTCAGCCCAACTAAAATATCATAGAAATCCTCTAGAGCGATGTACAGTTTGATGGGAGCGGGACTACATGGAGAAAATGCTATTGATCCGGAAACCTCTATATCATTACTCAGAGATTATATCCTGCCAATTTTGTATTATGGACTAGAAATTCTCTTACCAACTGGAAAAACGCTCGATAAAATTAATATAAAATATAAGAAAATGTTGAAGCAAATACTATCCTTATATACAAATGTTGCTGACCTCACCATTTATATACACTCAGGATTATTACCTATTGAAGCAGAAATCCACATTAAAGCAATAACACTATT
This sequence comes from Bathymodiolus septemdierum, assembly GCA_963383655.1. Taxonomy (NCBI): domain Eukaryota; kingdom Metazoa; phylum Mollusca; class Bivalvia; order Mytilida; family Modiolidae; genus Bathymodiolus; species Bathymodiolus septemdierum. The sequence goes on along the minus strand of OY726527.1, from coordinate 22,397,742 downwards.
TGGAAATATTACAAGATCTGATCGCTCATCTATTGAATGGAGACTAACAGAAAGACAGTTACAAGTTAAATCGTACTCTAGCAACAGCTGGTTTATTGATATCAAAGAGATCTGTATCAAATATGCCACGTTATACTTGACCCCTATAAATATTTGGAAAACCCACTTTCGAAAATTGAATGGAAGAAACTAATCATACAAAACAGGTACATTCTTTTATTGGCGGGAAAAAATACAAGAGGACTGTCTTACATTCTCTACTTTAAATTTTCTTCACCCAAAATCTTATAGTACTTTACCCAATGTATAATATAGGTAGGATACATCCACTATTGAAATCTTATAGTGCCAACATAACTTTCTTAACCCAATGCATAATATAGGTAGGATACATCCACTATTGAAATCTTATAGTGCCAACATAACTTTCTTAACCCAATGTATAATATAGGTAGGATACATCCACTATTGAAATCTTATAGTGCCAACATAACTTTCTTAACCCAATGTATAATATAGGTAGGATACATCCACTATTGAAATCTTATAATGCCAACATAACTTTCTTAACCCAATGTATAATATAGGTAGGATACATCCACTATTGAAATCTTATAGTGCCAACATAACTTTCTTAACTCAATGTATAATATAGGTAGGATACATCCACTATTGAAATCTTATAGTGCTAACATAACTTTCTTAACCCAATGTATAATATAGGTAGGATACATCCACTATTGAAATCTTATAGTGCCTACATAACTTTCTTAACCCAATGTATAATATAGGTAGGATACATCCACTATAGAAATCTTATAGTGCCAACATAACTTTCTTAACCCAATGTATAATATAGGTAGGATACATCCACTATTGAAATCTTATAGTGCTTACATAACTTTCTTAACCCAATGTATAATATAGGTAGGATACATCCACTATTGAAATCTTATAGTGCCAACATAACTTTCTTAACCCAATGTATAATATAGGTAGGATACATCCACTATAGAAATCTTATAGTGCCTACATAGCTTTCTTAACCCAATGTATAATATAGGTAGGATACATCCACTATTGAAATCTTATAGTGCTTACATAACTTTCTTAACCCAATGTATAATATAGGTAGGATACATCCACTATTGAAATCTTATAGTGCCAACATAACTTTCTTAACCCAATGTATAATATAGGTAGGATACATCCACTATAGAAATCTTATAGTGCCAACATAACTTTCTTAACCCAATGTATAATATAGGTAGGATACATCCACTATTGAAATCTTATAGTGCTTACATAACTTTCTTAACCCAATGTATAATATAGGTAGGATACATCCACTATTGAAATCTTATAGTGCCAACATAACTTTCTTAACCCAATGTATAATATAGGTAGGATACATCCACTATTGAAATCTTATAGTGCTAACATAACTTTCTTAACCCAATGTATAATATAGGTAGGATACATCCACTATTGAAATCTTATAGTGCCTACATAACTTTCTTAACCCAATGTATAATATAGGTAGGATACATCCACTATTGAAATCTTATAGTGCCAACATAACTTTCTTAACCCAATGTATAATATAGGTAGGATACATCCACTATTGAAATCTTATAGTGCTAACATAACTTTCTTAACCCAATGTATAATATAGGTAGGATACATCCACTATTGAAATCTTATAGTGCTAACATAACTTTCTTAACCCAATGTATAATATAGGTAGGATACATACACTATTGAAATCTTATAGTGCCAACATAACTTTCTTAACCCAATGTATAATATAGGTAGGATACATCCACTATAGAAATCTTATAGTGCCAACATAACTTTCTTAACCCAATGTATAATATAGGTAGGATACATCCACTATTGAAATCTTATAGTGCTAACATAACTTTCTTAACCCAATGTATAATATAGGTAGGATACATCCACTATAGAAATCTTATAATGCCAACATAACTTTCTTAACCCAATGTATAATATAGGTAGGATACATCCACTATTGAAATCTTATAGTGCTAACATAACTTTCTTAACCCAATGTATAATATAGGTAGGATACATCCACTATTGAAATCTTATAGTGCTAACATAACTTTCTTAACCCAATGTATAATATAGGTAGGATACATCCACTATTGAAATCTTATAGTGCCAACATAACTTTCTTAACCCAATGTATAATATAGGTAGGATACATCCACTATAGAAATCTTATAGTGCCTACATAGCTTTCTTAACCCAATGTATAATATAGGTAGGATACATCCACTATTGAAATCTTATAGTGCTTACATAACTTTCTTAACCCAATGTATAATATAGGTAGGATACATCCACTATTGAAATCTTATAGTGCCAACATAACTTTCTTAACCCAATGTATAATATAGGTAGGATACATCCACTATTGAAATCTTATAGTGCCTACATAACTTTCTTAACCCAATGTATAATATAGGTAGGATGCATCCACTATTGAAATCTTATAGTGCCAACATAACTTTCTTAACCCAATGTATAATATAGGTAGGATACATCCACTATTGAAATCTTATAGTGCCAACATAACTTTCTTAACCCAATGTATAATATAGGTAGGATACATCCACTATTGAAATCTTATAGTGCCTACATAACTTTCTTAACCCAATGTATAATATAGGTAGGATACATCCACTATTGAAATCTTATAGTGCCTACATAGCTTTCTTAGCCCAATGTATAATATAGGTAGGATACATCCACTATTGACATCTTATAGTGCCTACATAGCTTTCTTAATCCAATGTATAATATAGGTAGGATACATCCACTATTGAAATCTTATAGTGCCTACATAGCTTTCTTAATCCAATGTATAATATAGGTAGGATACATTCACTATTGAAATTTTATAGTGCCAACATACATGTGAGTAGAATTCCTATCCGTCTGAAAATTGTTACTGGAACTTACATTTTACAAACCCACAGAGTAAAATACTCAAATGGTACTGCAGTTAGTCCGTTATGCACCTTATGCCACAGGCACAACACTTGTGGGTTATTAGTATCTATATAGGGTAGACACATGCAATTTGATGTTAACATAAGATTGTATGAATATTGACACGAACAAGTTAAAATAAGGAAAAAGAGATGAAATAATAAAGAAATAAAGAAATTTGAGTTGAAATTAAATTTGTAAACAGAAAGTTAGAAAAAGGGGTGGTGGTAAGTCCGTGCCACGAGCACCTGTTCCTTTTGCCATAAAGCTGATGAAAACCTCCAACACTGTTGTCCAGTGATGAAAACCTCCATCACTGTGTTGTCCTGTGATGAAAACGTCCAACACTGTGTTGTCCTGTGATGTAATCTTCCAACACTGTGTTGTCCTGTGATGGAGACCTCCAACACTGTGTTGTCCTGTGATGAAAACCTCCAACACTGTGTTGTCCTGTGATGAAAACCTCCAACACTGTGTTGTCCTGTGATGAAAACCTCCAACACTGTGTTGTCCTATGATGAAAACCTCCAACACTGTTGTCCTGTGATGAAAACCTCCAACACTGTGTTGTCCTATGATGACAACCTCCAATACTGTGTTGTCCTGTGATGAAAACCTCCAACACTGTGTTGTCATGTGATGAAAACCTCCAACACTGTGTTGTCATGTGATGAAAACCTCCAACACTGTGTTGTCCTGTGATGAAATCCTCCAACACTGTGTTGAAACCTCCAACACTGTGTTGTCCCGTGATGAAAACCTCCAACATTGTGTCGTCCTGTGATGAAAACCTCCAACACTGTGTTGTCCTGTGATGAAAACCTCCAACACTGTGTTGTCCTGTGATGAAAACCTCCAACACTGTGTTGTCCTGTGATGAAAACCTCCAACACTGTGTTGTCCTGTGATGAAAACCTCCAACACTGTGTTGTCATGTGATGAAAACCTCCAACACTGTGTTGTCATGTGATGAAAACCTCCAACACTGTGTTGTCCTGTGATGAAACCCTCCAACACTGTGTTGTCCTGTGATGAAAACCTCCAACACTGTGTTGTCCTGTGATGAAAACCTCCAACACTGTGTTGTCCTGTGATGAAAACCTCCAACACTGTGTTGTCCTGTGATGAAAACCTCCAACACTGTGTTGTCCTGTGATGAAAACCTCCATCACTGTGTTGTCCTGTGATGAAAACCTCCAACACTGTGTTGTCCTGTGATGAAAACCTCCAACACTGTGTTGTCCTGTGATGCATTACTTCACAAAATTATTACTGAAGGAAGTAGAGTATTTGCTAAAGATCAGATAGCTCATTCAATTGATTTACTACAATTAATTATTAATCCGTTCGCCTATATATCAGGTAAAGCAGAAAATGAAATGACTTTAGCCATTTCCAAATGTTTAGAACCGCTATGTAGACACCTGCTGTGCAAGCCTCATAACAAGTGATATGAGCTATTGGAAAAGATGGAAAAAACAAAAGAAAAATGCAGAAAAACATAATTGCAATGTGCTTAGTTTATAAAGGACTTCAGAGAATGTACACATGGACTGCATACCCAATTTAAAAAGTAAAAGGTTTTAATTTATTTAAATATTGATGGTGATAATTATTAATATTTTTTTAGATTTTAATAATATATAAACCTTATTGTTCTTATGGTACATTTTTTTTTAATTATTATTATTTTAAATTTAAATTGCGTTGTATATAATCTTAATCATTCTACTCACATATACTTATTGGTGATGGATTGAACGTGATAAGGAATGTATGTGTAAAACTAAAGCTATATGTACATTCCTGGGTTATGGTGACTGTTCCGGTTTTAAGATATTTCCTCATATTTCGAGGTGTGCCTTGAGATACAGATACAGATAATCCATTCCATTTGACAACCTGAATAACCCAATCCATTTGACAACCTGAATAACCCAATCCATTTGACAACCTGAATAATCCATTCCATTTGACAACCTGAATAACCCAATCCATTTGACAACCTAAATAATCCATTCCATTTGACAACCTGAATAATCAATTCCATTTGACAACCTGAATAACCCAATCCATTTGACAACCTGAATAACCCAATCCATTTGACAACCTGAATAACCCAATCCATTTGACAACCTGAATAATCCATTCCATTTGACAACCTGAATAATCAATTCCATTTGACAACCTGAATAACCCAATCCATTTGACAACCTGAATAACCCAATCCATTTGACAACCTGAATAACCCAATCCATTTGACAACCTGAATAACCCAATCCATTTGACAACCTGAATAACCCAATCCATTTGACAACCTGAATAACCCAATCCATTTGACAACCTGAATAACCCAATCCATTTGACAACCTGAATAACCCAATCCATTTGACAACCTGAATAATCAATTCCATTTGACAACCTGAATAACCCAATCCATTTGACAACCTGAATAACCCAATCCATTTGACAACCTGAATAACCCAATCCATTTGACAACCTGAATAACCCAATCCATTTGACAACCTGAATAACCAATCCATTTGACAACCTGAATAACCAATCCATTTGACAACCTGAATAACCCAATCCATTTGACAACCTGAATAACTTGGGGGAAACCATTAACAATAACAATGATGTACATGTACCAAGTAAAAGCTTATTACAAGCATGAAAAGAAATAATTCAACAACTCCTACGAACCAACAAAAGAGAAATAAAATCACACGATGGCCATGTGGCACTTGCCAGAGGGCAGTAAGATAGAAGCAAAAAGCACTTTGCTGTGACAGTTGTGATATTTGGTACCACATATACTGTCAGGGTGTGACATCTCACAATTATGAATGTATGAATGCCAATAACATAAATTGGTAATGTACCAACTGTGGAATGCCAAACTTTTCCACCAGCTTATTTAATAATCAAACCGACATATCATTTAACACCACAAAATAACTGGAGCTTGATGAATGTTACATCTCTTAAAAATAGCTGAGGAGCTCCACAGGCATCTTCATCGCCTATGACTAAGGTTAAACTAAGCTCAAAACCACCAAAGAAAACTCCAAATAAAAATCATAAACCAGTTAGGATCTTAAATATTAATCTTCAATCAATAAAAAATAAGAAAGAAGACCTTAACCAAATTATTGACTCAGGTAAACCTGAAATAATCTTAGGAACAGAGACATGGTTAGATAAAGATACATCATCATATGAGTTCTTTCCATCTGAATTATTCAACATTTACAGGACAGAAAGGAAACCAAATAAAAACAACCAAAGTTATGGAGGAGTGCTTATTGCCATGAAATACAAAGAATTTATTAGAACTGAAGTAAGCGAATTCAAAACTGATTGTGAGATAGTTTGGTCTCAAATAAACATGTCTGGAAGTAAGAACTTACTAATAGGTGTATACTATAGACCACCATCTGATAAGTGAACATCTTTACAACAGCTTGAATTATCCCTCAGTAGAATAAATCATGCATCCAATACCAACATTATTATAGGAGGAGACTTTAATCTGGGTCACATCGACTGGTCTATACCACAAGTTATACCAGATAAACCATAAACAGAACTTAACATCAAACTTTTAGATATCATCGACGAAAACAATCTCCATCAAATAGTAAATGTTCCAATTAGAAAAGAGCGAACTCTTGATCTCATTCTAGTAACCAATCCATCTGACATTAATAAAGTTAATACATTAACTATTGATCTCATTCTAGTAACCAATCCATCTGACATCAATAAAGTTAATACATTAACTCTTGATCTCATTCTAGTAACCAATCCATCTGACATTAATAAAGTTAATACATTAACTCTTGATCTCATTCTAGTAACCAATCCATCTGACATTAATAAAGTTAATACATTAACTCTTGATCTCATTCTAGTAACCAATCCATCTAACATTAATAAAGTTAATACATTAACTCTTGATCTCATTCTAGTAACCAATCCATCTGACATTAATAAAGTTAATACATTAACTCTTGATCTCATTCTAGTAACCAATCCATCTAACATTAACAAAGTTAATGCATTAACTCTTGATCTCATTCTAGTAACCAATCCATCTGACATTAATAAAGTTAATACATTAACTCTTCATCTCATTCAAGTAACCAATCCATCTGACATTAATAAAGTTAATACATTAACTCTTGATCTCATTCTAGTGACCAATCCATCTGACATTAATAAAGTTAATACATTAACTCTTGATCTCATTCTAGTAACCAATCCATCTAACATTAATAAAGTTAATACATTAACTCTTGATCTCATTCTAGTAACCAATCCATCTGACATTAATAAAGTTAATACATTAACTCTTGATCTCATTCTAGTAACCAATCCATCTGACATTAATAAAGTTAATACATTAACTCTTGATCTCATTCTAGTAACCAATCCATCTGACATTAATAAAGTTAATACATTAACTCTTGATCTCATTCTAGTAACCAATCCATCTGACATTAATAAAGTTAATACATTAACTCTTGATCTCATTCTAGTGACCAATCCATCTGACATTAATAAAGTTAATACATTAACTCTTGATCTCATTCTAGTAACCAATCCATCTAACATTAATAAAGTTAATACATTAACTCTTGATCTCATTCTAGTAACCAATCCATCTAACATTAATAAAGTTAATACATTAACTCTTGATCTCATTCTAGTAACCAATCCATCTGACATTAATAAAGTTAATACATTAACTCTTGATCTCATTCTAGTAACCAATCCATCTGACATTAATAAAGTTAATACATTATCACCTCTTGAGCTTAGTGACCATGATGTTGTTTACACAGAAGCAGACATATGGCTGCGCAAAGTACGTCAACAACCCAGAAAAATCCTTACGTATGACAAAAGCAAACTGGGATAACATCAAATCTGATTTAGAAGACACACTTAAAAAGATAATAAACATAAACAATGATACAAAAAGCACTGTAAATGAAATGTGGAACTTATTCAAGAACAATCTCACAGAATCAATTGATAAAAACATCCCACATAAAATGCTAACATACAAGCATCGACTACCTTGGGTCCATAATAAACTAAGAAAGATGATTAATAAAAAGAACAAATTATACTTCAAAATGAAAAAGGACAAAAAATATAAAGAGAAATACAAACAGTTGAAACATCAGGTCCAGAAAGAACAAAGACATGCTTACAACACCTATATAGAAAAATTAATACTAGACCTTCCAACAAATGATCCAGATCAAAGTTTTAATAACCAATCGAAACCGATAAAACTCTTCTCCTTCATAAAGTCACTCAGAACTGACAACAGTGGAGTTGCTCCCTTGAAAAAAGAGGGACAACTAGTTGCCGACACTAAACAAAAGGCAAACATTTTAAACGAACAGTTTTCATCTGTATTTACCACTGAATCAACAGATAACATTCCGAACAAGGGCGTGAGTCCACATCCAGTAATACCATCACTCACCATCACATCACCTGGCATCCAAAAACTACTTAACAACATCAATCCACATAAAGCTAGTGGCCCAGACAACATCAACGGCAGAATACTAAAAGATCTTCAAAATTTAACAGCTCCAATCTTAACCATCATTTTTCAAAAATCACTTCAGACTGGCTGCATACCATCTGACTGGAAACATGCAAATGTTGCACCAGTATACAAAAAAGGTGAAAAATACAACGCAGTAAATTACAGACCAATCTCTCTCACTTGTATCTGTTGTAAAATTATGGAACATGTCATTACAAAACACATACTTAGCCATCTGGAAAACAACAGTTTATTATATGATCTTCAACACGGCTTCAGACATTCTAGATCTTGTGAAACTCAACTACTGTCCTTTGTTCAAGAACTTGCCACAAATTCAGATAACAATATTCAAACTGACCTCATTATCATGGACTTTGCCAAAGCCTTTGACAAAGTTCCACATCGACGACCTCTATACAAACTCAAATTTTATGGAATCAAAAATGAAACATTAAACTGGATCTCTGCCTTTTTATCAAACCGTACACAAACAGTGGTTCTGGATGGAGAGTCATCAGATATTGCTCCAGTCACTTCTGGTGTCCCTCAGGGAACAGTTTTGAACCTTTTCTTTTTCTGGTATATATAAATGACTTACCAGAATATTTGAAATCCAGCCAACTCAGACTGTTCGCCGGCGACAGCATCATCTGCAAAACTATCAAATCCCAAAAGGATTGTGATAGTCTCCAAGAAGACCTTGATGCTGCCGCAAGATGGGAAAGTGACTGGCTGATGGTTTTCCATCCAGACAAATGCTCAGTCCTTGCAATAACAAACAAGAAAAATCCTGTAAAACATAACTACTTGCTACACAATCATACTTTAGAATCAGTTTCTTCAGCAAAATATTTTGGAATCACTCTTCAATCCGACTTAAAATGGACTCAGCATACAAACAATATTGTAGCCAATGCAAATAAAAGTCTTGGATTCTTGAAAACAAACCTTAAAACCTCCAACACAAATATAAAGTCGCAGGCATACCTATCTCTTGTCCGTCCAAAACTAGAGTATGCATGCACAATGTGGGATCCTCACACTGCGGAACATCGCAATAAAATTGAGAGGGTCTAACGACGGGCAGCTAGGTATGCCTGCAACCGATACCATAATACTAGCAGCGTCATATGCAGATATGCTCCAAACTCTCACATGGCCTACACTACAACAACGTCGACTCAAAACAAAACTTATTATGTTTTACAAGATTGTTCACCATATCGTTGTAGTTCCTACAACAATATTAATACCAACAGACTCAAGAATCAGACAATTTCATCCTTTTACATACAGACATCTTCATGCATTCAAAGATCCGTACAAGTACTCATTCTTTCCGAACACAATCATTTACTGGAATTTACTACCTCAAAATATAGTTCTATGCCCAACAGTCAACACGTTTAGAGAACAGATAACACCAACTGTTCTCAGTCATCTACAATCGCAAATCTAAATAAAAATGAAATTGTAAATAGTTTCAACCACAAAATTTATTTCTAATTGGCACTACTTGTAAATATGTTATAAATTGACTGAATTGTTATTTCTTTATGAATTTTATCCCACGCATGCGCAACAGCTAGTGATGGCTTCTTTTACGGAATATTTAAATAAATTATGTTTTGATTGCATTTAAACGTTTTAAATTTTCGTTAATTTTGTTTTAAAAAAGGTAATCACGTTTGTTTGAAAGAAAATGCGGTGCCAATTTGACACTTTTTTTCAATGGTACCGAGATGTCTTGGTGCCGAACTGTCTTTTTCAGCTGGTGCCGAAATGTCTTGGTGCCGAATAACTCGAATAATACTGCGCTCTCTATCGGCACAATCGCTGTAGCAAAGCGTAATATAACGACTGGATTATTCGGGTTAGGTGCCGAACTGTCTTGGTGCCAAAAAAATCATCCCCGATATATCTCGGCCCAAACAATCTCGACACTTTTTGATGCACTGGATGAGCGTGAAATTGCCAGATAATTTTCAGATATGCGAGCATATATGGCCGTGCCGGTTTCATATTATATTTCATACGATAGTTTTAACAGCTACTCAATATAGCGCGACGTGTTTTCAGGAAGAAGGAGGGTAATTTTTTAAGCTGGAAGAGTAATCTCCCCTTGGCTCCACTCTTCAATGTATAAAAAATAAAATGGAACAAGATATGAAAACGACTTAGTACAAGCGTATTGAACAGGGATGGCAGAATTAAAAGAACTGAAACGTTTAAGAGACGAAGAGAGAACATTGATTTCTTTAGCCTCCCTCTTAACTGATCAGCTAAATCGTTTGAAAGTATGTCATTTGCAAACACGAAAACGAGTAGATACGATAACGTAACCCTCAGTCCACTTTTGCTCCCAACTGGAGCACAAGCGGAATGAGGGTTACGTTATCGTATCTAGAAAACGAGCAATGACCATGTCGCCAATATTGGCAATTGTGTAATTGAATAATGATATTTTGTTTTATGGTGTAGTGTCCCTTCCTCCGTGGTAATTATAACTATATATAAGTTAACATGGTAAGAAAGAGTCAGGGGCTAGAGCACAAAGTCTGACTTGTTAAGTCAGATAAGATAAGTTTTATTTATAGTCGGCATGTTAAAATAACAATACAACACAAGCCCTAGTGCCGTAGTGGGCTTTTGACCGACATTTCATACAGTAGTCCAGCCCATTCATCTTGTGAAATGTGAGAAAGAGGTAAGGGCTAGATCAAAATCCATGCAACACTCCTTCCTCTGTCAGGTCTGTTGCAAGGAAATGGTAGGGGTCTAGACCAAAGGCAATTGCTTCATGGAATGCCCTTTTGAAGTTTTGCTATAGTAACAAAATGGCAGTGTCTATTCTTACAACAATTTTCAACAAATTGTTGTAAGAATAACTGTGAATCTTATCATACATGTGATAGAGTTGCTATGCTACAACTGGAGATTTGCAAATTTTTGGCTGGAAATTTGGTCTCATAACTGGAGATTTTTTATCGACGTATTTGATACGTGTTTTTATTGTTTATTGATGTTTTCCTTTCGTTTGTTTCAGTATTGAACCAACTGCATCCCATTTCAATATATATTGTTTACATTTCTGTCTTATTAGTAGTGTTTCACAGTCAAGGAAATTGGCACCGGACCGACGGACTGCGTCCGATAAATTTCCCGGCAGTCCGGTAGTATTTGTTACCTCACCGGACCGACTGTCCGGTAAATTGTTTTGTCAGCCGCTGCCTTTAAGAATAGATAAATCAAGGTTCTCGGTAAATTCAACTTAAAAATATTTCTAATTCTCTTTTATTTGTTATTTTTAGATGAAGCAAATTCTAAAATGAATAATGCATATCGTAATTTATAATCCCGAGTTTTGGCAAAGACAATAACTATTTACGACAGTTATTGTCGTTAAATATTTCAAGTGACTGATTGTGGTATTTCGGAAAAATATTATTCTCTAGAATTTTCTTCATTTACAATTGTCGTTAATTCGGAACATTTTATCACTTCAAAACACAGTGGTTATGGCTTTCTTGCAGCCATACCAGGAAAGTCATGAAAGAGAAAAGTAACCCCAGAGGAGACGAGAGAACGGAAGAAACAGTATGAAAAAGACAGAGAATGTAAATTTATTGATTCTTGGTAGCAGGACCGACCCTGGCTTCATCACAACGTTGAACAAAATGTTATAGTCTGCAACTGATGCATCAAAGCCAATGGACTAAAAGTGCTATATATATATAGATATTCTATTGTAATTCTAAATTCTGGTTTCTAATTATACTTTTTCTGGTACATTGTAGCATAGAGCTATTATTTTATTCTATTTTTTTTTACATACAAGGATTCATTTGTTTAGGTCAGGGTTGGCAAAAAAATGGGAAATACATATTTCCCAGGACGGCGGGAAATACCGTATTTCCCGGGAAATACTGGGAAATAAGATTGATTCTGAATTTGCAAATATAATGGTACAGGAAACTTCTAAATTGATATTTATGTTTTGCATGTACATGTATGGCCAAAATTTCATATAAAAAATCTTTAATAGATACAAATATAACTATATTGGCCTTACAGAAAAAATACAATATAGTTAATAATATCAAATTATACAAAAATGTCTAAATCTCTAGCACTAGCACATAAATATTATGTTTATATGAAGATTACAATTTCAAAAGTTGCCTGAAGTCCTTCTTAATGGTCCTACTACTAGGCTGTACACCCGTATTTATTAAACTGATGTAATTTTCAACACTGTGTGTTAAAATGTTAAGTTTTTAGCAACTTTGAAGAAATTAATCACACCTAAAAATCATATTTCCCAGTATTTCCCACTTGAACTAAAATTTAGAGTATTTCCCAGGATGGTATTTCCCGGTAATTACCACTGGGAATTCCCGCCACTGGTATTTCCCGGCCAACCCTGGTTTAGATAGAATGAATATTTCATTTAGTAATTTTTAATGTCACAAATAGTTTTGTAATTTTAGAGTGGAAATATACTTTAATGAATATGATCATGCTGTGTACAATAATATATTTAATTATGGACATAGTGTCAAATTGTCATCCCACTTGGACACATTATACTGATTCAGAGCCAACCAGTCTTTGCTCTTTCTCCTTAATGCTGCGTACTTAACAGAGAAGCAAAAAATACCAATTTTATAGTCTTTGGTCTGACCCGACCGGAGCACGAACCGATGAGCACTCGCACATTAACCTTTACACTGCTGTCTAATTGTAGATATTGCTGTTTGTGATTGTAAGTTTAATGCAATCAATATGTGACACTTGAATAAAATTAATTTATTATTTAAAAAAAAAAAAATTATTGTCGGTCCTGTAAAATCTAGTTCGGTCCTGTAATTCCTCACTGTGGATTCAAATTCCTAATTTCCTTGACTGGTTTCATATGATGAATGAAGGATAAATACTGTACTCTTGTGTTTTTAGAAATGGGCTTATATCGATACTCTAATAGAGTAGAGGATCGAGGGTTTTTGTGTTTTTAGAAATGGGCTTATATCGATCTCGGATTGAGTTTTTGGTCATGTATGAAGTTGTTTAACACTGTTTATAATGAAAACGTCCCACAAAAGTGATGAATTAATCAATTTAAAAAAAAGGGGGGGTCCACAAATCGGGTACCTATGAACTAGACATGACTAAAAACTAGCTGCAATAATGTAGCTCCTGTTACAAACTTGTGTCTCTGCGGAGCTACAAAGCGGTCCCATTCATCACAATGGAGCAAAAAATAAATTGCAGTTGAAACATAAAAACTCACTATTTACGCTTCAAACATTTCATTATAACTATTGCTGATGATCCCAGTCCTTGTTAAATCGGTTTGGCTGAGAAATGTATGCTTTTCAAAGGTAGCAACAACCTTGTTCAAATTTATCGATCGTTCTCCATAACCGGAAACTACGGAAGGCGGAGCTTTTCTAAATATGGTTTTTCTTACTACATGTACATGTTTACTATGGCTGATGTAAATATTCATGCCTCAAATCGCCAAATATGGTATCGACATCCAAATAAGGAAAATACCGGAAATGAAGAATTTCAAAATGTCCAGAGAGAAAGTAAACATGGATTTTTATTTTCTGCGAATTACATTCTAAAATACTGGTACATGTAGGTGATAAAAACTTGTTATAATAGTGGACAAAAGGAAAGGTTATGTCTTATTATTGATAAATGCAGGCGTCAGAAACTCTGTAAGCGAGTGCAAAAAATCTTGGCGGCTGCTCCATTACGTGTAATGGCATCCCGTTAAAACCCGTGCGAGTAAGCAAGCATTTAGGGTTTTATTATTAGAACTACTAAAAACCAATTACCCTTTCTCTCTATTATTGAAATAAAACAAAATCCAACTAACTTATTTAATTATTTTATTTATAAATCATATAAAAATATGTCTATTATAAGGCTGTAATCATAAAATAATAATTTATATGAAAAAAGTTACAAATCGTAACGGAACCCAATGTTACTATATATGATCGCTATTTTAAATAAAAATTCGTTTTCTCATTGAATGGATTGCGTAATATCATTTGTTGTAAGAATAAGATTCACGGCTATTCTTACAACAATTTGTTGAAAATTGTTGTAAGAATAGAGACTGCCTAACAAAATGGTAGGGGCTAGACCATTAATATTATAAAAATGAAATAACTATGATTCCATAAATCATCATCGTTGGCAACCCACGACCACGGATGATCTGATACTCTCCAACTCTTTATTTGTCAATTCATATAAAAAATGTTGTTTTAGAGTTTTTTCGAAATATATCAACACCTTGTTGAAATGAATTCTGTCAGTTGCATACAGATGATGAAAGATTGTATAGCCAAATTAATTAGATTTTGATTCGAAGTTGACTACAGTTTCACTATTATGTCATACGATGGTCTTGTATACACAATTCCAAAAACTACAGTTGAAAATAGAATATGTAAACAATGTAATTGTGAGGCAGTTGAAGATGAAGAACACTTATTAATTAAATGTAATAAATATTCCTTTGCTAGAAATACTTTCTTTTCTAATATAAATAACAATTTTTTTAAGGAATTATCAGATAGAAATAAGTTTATATGGTTATTAAGTAACGAAGACAGAGAAATCTGTAAAGATCTTGCAAATTTTATAGCAACTTGCCTTTCAATAAGAGATTTATCAGATAAGTAACTGAATATATTTATGTTCTATAACCAACAGTGCTGATTCATGTTTATATATATATATATATATATATGTATACCAGTATTGTTTATATGTAGTCTACAAATATTTAGGTATGACTCCCTCTGGTACAACTGTAGTATTGTTATTTTCCTTGTATTTCTTTGTTTTATTCTTTTGTTTGTTCTAGTCATTTGTGCATTCTTTCATACATGCATGTTCCTTATGGAGCTTTCTTTATTAATAAAGAATTTGAATTTGTATACTATCTAATAAGTTGACTATTGTTTCACTGTCATATGATGGTCTTGTATACTATCTAATAAGTTGACTATTGTTTCACTGTCATACAATGGCCTTGTATATTAGTACTATCTAATAAGTTAACTATTGTTTCACTGTCATACGATGGTCTTGTATACTATCTAATAAGTTGACTATTGTTTCACTGTCATATGATGGTCTTGTATACTATGTAATAGGTTAACTATTGTTTCACTGTCATACGATGGTCTTGTATACTATCTAATAAGTTGACTATTGTTTCACTGTCATACGATGACCTTGTATACTATCTAATAAGTTAACTATTGTTTCACTGTCATACGATGGTCTTGTATACTATCTAATAAGTTAACTATTGTTTCACTGTCATGCGATGGCCTTGTATACTATCTAAAAAGTTAACTATTGTTTCACTGTCATACGATGGTCTTGTATACTATCTAATAAGTTAACTATTGTTTCACTGTCATATGATGGTCTTGTATACTATCTAATAAGTTAACTATTGTTTCACTGTCATACGATGGTCTTGTATACTATCTAATAAGTTGACTATTGTTTCACTGTCATACGATGACCTTGTATACTATCTAATAAGTTAACTATTGTTTCACTGTCATATGATGGTCTTGTATACTATCTAATAAGTTGACTATTGTTTCACTGTCATATGATGGCCTTGTATACTATCTAATAAGTTAACTATTGTTTCACTGTCATATGATGGTCTTGTATACTATCTAATAAGTTAACTATTGTTTCACTGTCATACGATGGTCTTGTATACTATCTAATAAGTTAACTATTGTTTCACTGTCATACGATGGTCTTGTATACTATCTAATAAGTTAACTATTGTTTCACTGTCATACGATGGTCTTGTATACTATCTAATAAGTTAACTATTGTTTCACTGTCATACGATGGTCTTGTATACTATCTAATAAGTTGACTATTGTTTCACTGTCATACGATGACCTTGTATACTATCTAATAAGTTAACTATTGTTTCACTGTCATACGATGGTCTTGTATACTATCTAATAAGTTGACTATTGTTTCACTGTCATATGATGGCCTTGTATACTATCTAATAAGTTAACTATTGTTTCACTGTCATACGATGGCCTTGTATACTATCTAATAAGTTGACTATTGTTTCACTGTCATACGATGGTCTTGTATACTATCTAATAAGTTAACTATTGTTTCACTGTCATATGATGGTCTTGTATACTATCTAATAAGTTGACTATTGTTTCACTGTCATACGATGGTCTTGTATACTATCTAATAAGTTAACTATTGTTTCACTGTCATATGATGGTCTTGTATACTATCTAATAAGTTGACTATTGTTTCACTGTCATACGATGACCTTGTATACTATCTAATAAGTTAACTATTGTTTCACTGTCATACTATGGTCTTGTATACTATCTAATAAGTTGACTATTGTTTCACTGTCATATGATGGCCTTGTATACTATCTAATAAGTTGACTATTGTTTCACTGTCATACGATGGCCTTGTATACTATCTAATAAGTTGACTATTGTTTCACTGTCATACGATGGTCTTGTATACTATCTAATAAGTTAACTATTGTTTCACTGTCATATGATGGTCTTGTATACTATCTAATAAGTTGACTATTGTTTCACTGTCATACGATGGTCTTGTATACTATCTAATAAGTTAACTATTGTTTCACTGTCATATGATGGTCTTGTATACTATCTAATAAGTTAACTATTATTTCACTGTCATATGATGGTCTTGTATACTATCTAATAAGTTGACTATTGTTTCACTGTCATACGATGGTCTTGTATACTATCTAATAAGTTAACTATTGTTTCACTGTCATACGATGGTCTTGTATACTATCTAATAAGTTAACTATTGTTTCACTGTCATATGATGGTCTTGTATACTATCTAATAAGTTAACTATTGTTTCACTGTCATATGATGGTCTTGTATACTGTCTAATAAGTTAACTATTGTTTCACTGTCATATGATGGTCTTGTATACTATCTAATAAGTTGACTATTGTTTCACTGTCATACGATGGTCTTGTATACTATCTAATAAGTTAACTATTGTTTCACTGTCATATGATGGTCTTGTATACTATCTAATAAGTTGACTATTGTTTCACTGTCATATGATGGTCTTGTATACTGTCTAATAAGTTGACTATTGTTTCACTGTCATACGATGGCCTTGTATACTATCTAATAAGTTGACTATTGTTTCACTGTCATATGATGGTCTTGTATACTATCTAATAAGTTAACTATTGTTTCACTGTCATACGATGGTCTTGTATACTATCTAATAAGTTAACTATTGTTTCACTGTTATACGATGGTCTTGTATACTATCTAATAAGTTAACTATTGTTTCACTGTCATGCGATGGTCTTGTATACTATCTAATAAGTTAACTATTGTTTCACTGTCATATGATGGTCTTGTATACTATCTAATAAGTTAACTATTGTTTCACTGTTATGCGATGGCCTTGTATACTATCTAATAAGTTGACTATTGTTTCACTGTCATACGATGGTCTTGTATACTATCTAATAAGTTAACTATTGTTTCACTGTCATATGATGGTCTTGTATACTATCTAATAAGTTGACTATTGTTTCACTGTCATACGATGGTCTTGTATACTATCTAATAAGTTAACTATTGTTTCACTGTCATATGATGGTCTTGTATACTATCTAATAAGTTAACTATTATTTCACTGTCATATGATGGTCTTGTATACTATCTAATAAGTTGACTATTGTTTCACTGTCATACGATGGTCTTGTATACTATCTAATAAGTTAACTATTGTTTCACTGTCATATGATGGTCTTGTATACTATCTAATAAGTTAACTATTGTTTCACTGTCATATGATGGTCTTGTATACTATCTAATAAGTTAACTATTGTTTCACTGTCATATGATGGTCTTGTATACTGTCTAATAAGTTAACTATTGTTTCACTGTCATATGATGGTCTTGTATACTATCTAATAAGTTGACTATTGTTTCACTGTCATACGATGGTCTTGTATGCTATCTAATAAGTTAACTATTGTTTCACTGTCATATGATGGTCTTGTATACTATCTAATAAGTTGACTGTTGTTTCACTGTCATATGATGGTCTTGTATACTGTCTAATAAGTTGACTATTGTTTCACTGTCATACGATGGCCTTGTATACTATCTAATAAGTTGACTATTGTTTCACTGTCATATGATGGTCTTGTATACTATCTAATAAGTTAACTATTGTTTCACTGTCATACGATGGTCTTGTATACTATCTAATAAGTTAACTATTGTTTCACTGTTATACGATGGTCTTGTATACTATCTAATAAGTTAACTATTGTTTCACTGTCATGCGATGGTCTTGTATACTATCTAATAAGTTAACTATTGTTTCACTGTCATACAATGGTCTTGTATACTATCTAATAAGTTAACTATTGTTTCACTGTTATGCGATGGTCTTGTATACTATCTAATAAGTTATCTATTGTTTCACTGTCATACAATGGTCTTGTATACTATCTAATAAGTTAACTATTGTTTCACTGTTATACGATGGTCTTGTATACTATCTAATAAGTTAACTATTGTTTCACTGTCATGCGATGGTCTTGTATACTATCTAATAAGTTGACTATTGTTTCACTGTCATATGATGGTCTTGTATACTATCTAATAAGTTAACTATTGTTTCACTGTCATACGATGGCCTTGTATACTATCTAATAAGTTGACTATTGTTTCACTGTCATATGATGGTCTTGTATACTATCTAATAAGTTAACTATTGTTTCACTGTCATATGATGGTCTTGTATACTATCTAATAAGTTGACTATTGTTTCACTGTCATACGATGGTCTTGTATACTATCTAATAAGTTAACTATTGTTTCACTGTCATATGATGGTCTTGTATACTATCTAATAAGTTGACTATTGTTTCACTGTCATATGATGGTCTTGTATACTATCTAATAAGTTAACTATTGTTTCACTGTCATATGATGGTCTTGTATACTATCTAATAAGTTGACTATTGTTTCACTGTCATATGATGGTCTTGTATACTATCTAATAAGTTAACTATTGTTTCACTGTCATACGATGGTCTTGTATACTATCTAATAAGTTGACTATTGTTTCACTGTCATATGATGGTCTGGTATACTATCTAATAAGTTAACTATTGTTTCACTGATATACGATGGTCTTGTATACTATCTAATAAGTTGACTATTGTTTCACTGTCATATGATGGTCTGGTATACTATCTAATAAGTTAACTATTGTTTCACTGTCATACGATGGTCTTGTATACTATCTAATAAGTTGACTATTGTTTCACTGTCATATGATGGTCTTGTATACTATCTAATAAGTTGACTATTGTTTCACTGTTATACGATGGTCTTGTATACTATCTAATAAGTTGACTATTGTTTCACTGTCATATGATGGTCTTGTATACTATCTAATAAGTTAACTATTGTTTCACTGTCATACGATGGCCTTGTATACTATCTAATAAGTTAACTATTGTTTCACTGTCATACGATGGTCTTGTATACTATCTAATAAGTTAACTATTGTTTCACTGTCATATGATGGTCTTGTATACTATCTAATAAGTTAACTATTGTTTCACTGTCATATGATGGTCTTGTATACTGTCTAATAAGTTAACTATTGTTTCACTGTCATACGATGGTCTTGTATACTATCTAATAAGTTAACTATTGTTTCACTGTCATACGATGGCCTTGTATATTAGTACTATCTAATAAGTTAACTATTGTTTCACTGTCATATGATGGTCTTGTATACTATCTAATAAGTTAACTATTGTTTCACTGTCATACGATGGTCTTGTATACTATCTAATAAGTTAACTATTGTTTCACTGTCATACGATGGCCTTGTATATTAGTACTATCTAATAAGTTAACTATTGTTTCACTGTCATATGATGGTCTTGTATACTATCTAATAAGTTGACTATTGTTTCACTGTTATACGATGGTCTTGTATACTATCTAATAAGTTAACTATTGTTTCACTGTCATGCGATGGTCTTGTATACTATCTAATAAGTTGACTATTGTTTCACTGTCATATGATGGTCTTGTATACTATCTAATAAGTTGACTATTGTTTCACTGTCATACGATGGCCTTGTATACTATCTAATAAGTTGACTATTGTTTCACTCTCATATGATGGTCTTGTATACTATCTAATAAGTTAACTATTGTTTCACTGTCATACGATGGTCTTGTATACTATCTAATAAGTTGACTATTGTTTCACTGTCATATGATGGTCTTGTATACTATCTAATAAGTTAACTATTGTTTCACTGTCATATGATGGTCTTGTATACTATCTAATAAGTTAACTATTGTTTCACTGTCATATGATGGTCTTGTATACTATCTAATAAGTTGATAAATGTTTGAGGCCACTGGCTCTCTAACTTTAATAGAATTAATATGCCTGACAACTTCTGTGTCACAAAGATTTAATATTTTATATACATGTATGATGACAAATGTTCAATTTATAACACTTTTTGCTCGATGAGGGGGCCGGCATTTTACTCACATGTGGAAAGCATCATTTCACTAGGAGGGGATGTTAAGGCCCATAAAACTGGTTTAACCCTGTCACTTTTTATCTAGGTGTCTGTACCAAGCCAGGAGTGAGTGGTCATGTATTTGTTTTGGGGGTATAGCTTTTGCCTCTTTCTCAGTTTTTGCCTCTTTCTCAGTCTTTGCCTTAATTTTTTTCACCTACTTGCCCGAAAGCCAAATTTTCCATATATGCAAACAAATTCTTACATAATTTTAAGGGGTTGTGATCGTATGGTAATTGTAAATTCAACTACCATACGATCATATAGGCTATGCCTTTCACCACTGATGTTGTGAGTTTGAATCTCGATCAGGGCAAGGTGTAAATGTAACATTATGTTTGTCAGTGACTTGCGACAGGTCAGTGGTTTTCTCCGAGTCCTCTACCAATAAAACTGGCCGCCATGATATAACTGAAATATTGTTGAAGGTGGCATTAAACAACATCAAACAAACAAACAAATCATTATTTTCACTTGTCCGAATCCAGTATTACTTGTCCCAGGCTTCGGGCAAGTGGCTTAGCGCAAAGACTGCTTTTTACGATGTTGATATCTGAAGCTGTAAATCGTAGAACAGACTACAATGGACAAATGAAAAAAAAATGTGATACGACAAATAGTTGTCAACAAAACACTACACAGAAAACTAAATATTGAGCAATATGAATACCTTTGAAAACCAGGGGCTAACTCAGGTGCTCCTGAAGGGTAAGCAGTTCCTGCTCCACTAGTGGCATGTTAAATGTCAGTGTATTGATTTAATTTACTTCTGTAGGTAGAAGAACTGGCTTTACTCAGCAAAAGAAGATTACAGACGACACCAGCCAATTCCCATATGACTATTAGTTCTAGAAATGAACAGGAAGTGTACTTGGCAGAAGAAATGACAGCCATACCTGTACAGAACCAAGCGTCACAAGGACAGGAAGGAATACAGATAGTATCAACAACAACACTGGTAATAATCTCTGTTCCTGTCATAATCTGACCTAAAATTTGTAGAAAATCTATAAACATAAAAGGGGCTGTCGTGGTCTTATGGTAGTTGGATTTACAACTTCCTGTGCAATCAGTGTCTATCACCACTATGGCTCATGGCGAGATGTACTTGATACAACATTATGTGATAAAGTTTGTCAGTGACTTGTGGAGGGTCAGTGGTTTTCTCCGGGTACTCCGGTTTCCTCCACCAATATAAAGCTAACTGTCACGATATAACTGAAATATTGTTGAAAGTGGCGTTAAACACTATAACCCTAATCCTATAATCATAATATAAGGATTGTGTTTCTCTGGTTTGCTCCTATCTGATTCAAATCCCTTTTACTGATTCGTCATTGCATGGGAGATCTGTGGAAACCCATGACAGGTCACATGGGAGTGACCTTGTCATGAATATGTAATGATATGATGAAAACAAGTTATGGCCTTTTTCGGCCAATCAGATTTCTTGTAGGATGCAAAGCAGTTTAGTATTGAATTATAAAACTTTCATTGTCTTGGAAGAACTGTTTTCAATGGATGGTAAAGGTCATGACATAGGGTCACTTATAACATGTGACCTGTATTGGGATTTCCTCACATCTCTTGTGCTGTACTGTAGGTCTGTAAAATAGTATGTCAGTCTGACCTGTAGGCCACACAAATGTACTTTATAGTCCAGGAAATTATTGGACAGTGAATCCTGTCTTGACTACCCCTTTTGTCACTCAAATATGTTTTTCCCAAGACAGGTTGTTTCTCAACAGAGGTATATTCATCATTCTGCATATTGTATGAAGAGTTGTGGGATTTTTTTAAGTGATCTGCCAAAAGAGGGTGGTCTCTCAAGGAAAGGTTTCACATGTAATCACAAAACTATCAAAGTCAACTACTAATGCATGACAAAAAATGTCTTTAATACAAATTATCTGAAGAATTTGATAAAGGGGAGATAATTTACTATTTCTTATAATTACATTGTAATAATACAAGCATACCTGCTAACTCTGAGTTTCACCTGATTACTGTTGATCACACTTGGGAATTCCATCCTGTTTTGACAATTAAAAATAATACAACTAACAAGATATACATGTGTCTGAATAATTTATAGATAAAAACTGCATGAAATCAAGCTCAAATTGATAATTGTATAATTTCTCCATTTTCAAGGAAGATTTTAATATTGAAGATCATGAAAAACAACATGTGATACATGAAGGTCAGGTGATTGATGTGGAGAATCATGTGATACCAATAAATCTGACAGTAAATAAACATCATGAAGGTGAGTTGAAAACCTAAGATTAAAACATGAGTGAGTGAGTGATTGTTGTTTAACACAAACTCAGCAATTTTCCAGCTATATCATTTGTGAGAACAAGTTAATTTTCAATGAGAAGATGATGAGGTTCTCTTTGTACAAGACCAACATGCTGAGTTGAATTTTGATAATGCGAGGATTCAGGATATACATGCCGCTACACTCAGACACATTATTCTGATTCCGAGTAAACCAGTTTTTGCTCTTACTCCTCAATGCTTAGTGGAGAATACCAATTTTATAGTCTTTGGTTTGACCCGAACGGGGCACGAACCCACGATATACGGTACCTCAATCAAGACCAACACCCTAATCATTATTAATGTACACCACCAATGTTTCACATACAAAAACTATCATGCACGTAGAATTTTCAAGACCAAGTGTGTACGTACAAATGACTGAACTGGAAACAGATGTAAGAGTTTTAAATCGTGTTACTATTACTTGCAGATACACATGTACTTCATCAGTGTTTCAATATGAAGTATGTTTCTAATGATATGAATGTTTTCATTGATCGTCATTTACAGCGGCGTCCTTTAATCGTTTTGATCTTATGTCCTTAGCAGTCCCTGTGTAAAACATGTGAAATGTACATGTATAAGTCTCACTCTGACTATGCACAAAAATTGTCAATATTAAATTAATATTGAGGTAATAAAAGATTTTATACGGAACACCATGGGAAATGTCCATCTGATATAAACAAACAATCTTTATAAGTTCCTGGGGGGAATGACCACCTGTTAAAAACATACACAGTATTTTAAACAATGTTTTATTGGACAATAATATAAAGAGCCATGTGCACAGTTCTATTCAGATTCAGAGATATGGTTGAGACAATAGCACATGTCCCATTTTCCATGCACCAATATTATTGTACCCTAAAAATATTCCCTATACCCCCAAATGGTGGAGGTGGGGGTACATGTACTCTCAAATGAAAAAAAGCTGTGGGCATGCTAGGCCTCTGGTTGGTACATGTGATTTTATGTTTTTATTTTCCAGGATCGTGTGAAGAAATGGAGGAGGAAGAAGAAGATGATGACACGTGTGTTGTAGCATCCATAAAATGAAATATCAAAGGGAGATAACTTTCTGACTGAACATGTCAGCTTCATGTGTTATTGTCATAATTCATAATTCAATAAGTGTAAGGGAGAGAAGTTGATGAGAGACGGTTCATTATTTGTGTTGTTATTGTGATGGTATACTATGCAGAGGAAATAATTTTATGACAGACTGTCAACTTATTGCGATGAAATACTTTACAGGCCAATACAGGGGAGATAACTCTATGAGAGCGTACCAACTTATTGCATTTTTATTGTAACAAAACACTGCATAAGGCAGACAACACTGACAGATTCAGCCTTTTTATTGTGACAACTTTCTGACCGATGATGATCATGTAAGGGAGATAAGTGATGGTTCAGAGTAATTAACATGCTGGAGTATACCACTCAACATTTGCCAATGAATCTACATTGTATTAAAATATTCAATTTAAAAAAAATTGTGCTTCATCATTAATTATTTAGACTGTACTATTCATATTTATCATATTATATATAGGTCTGAATTAGGTAAAATTTTGCTTTATTTTGCCAAGTGGTTTCAGAGGAAGAGAATTTTTAGAAATCGACCAACCAGAAACAAGAATTGCCTATGATGGCCATGTATGTTTATGGATCAGAACGATATGAGGACCTTCCATAGATGCTTCCTACAAAGTTTCAATTCATTTGGCCAAGTGGTTTCAGAGGATAAATTTTTTTTAGAAATCAACCAACCAGAAACAAGAATTGTCTATGACGGCCATGTTTGTTAACGGATCGGGATGAAATGAGCAATCTTTATAAAGGACCTTCGATAGATGCTTCTTACCAAATTTTGGTTTATTTGGTCAAGTGGTTTCAGAGGAGAAGATTCATATGTGAAAAATTAACAGACAATGGACACCAAGTGATGGCAAAAGCTCACATCGTCTTTTGGCCAGTAAGCTGAAAAGCGAGGATCTAGGTTGCCGAATGTTAATGCCATTTATTTCTAACCACAAGCCTAACTCCACTGTGTGTTCATGCCCCGATACCCTTCTCAAGTTTTAAAGTTTCAATACACCTACTGTACATGTACTAAAGGCTGGAGTTTTTGCAGGTCAAAGGTCAATATCTGTTCCAACTCTTCCCTCATTAAGTCTAGTAGTCACAAGATCACTGAAAGTTATAATAAATGCCAAAATCCTTCACAAGATCACTGAAAGTTATATTAAATGGCAAAATCCTTCACAAGATCACTGAAAGTTATAATAAATGCCAAAATCCTTCACAAGATCACTGAAAGTTATAATAAATGCCAAAATCATTCACAAGATCACTGAAAGTTATATTAAATGGCAAAATCATTCACAAGATCACTGAAAGTTATAATAAATGCCAAAATCCTTCACAAGTTCACTGAAAGTTATAATAAATGCCAAAATCCTTCACAAGATCACTGAAAGTTATAATAAATGCCAAAATCCTTCACAAGATCACTGAAAGTTATAATAAATGCCAAAATCCTTCACAAGTTCACTGAAAGTTGTAATAAATACCAATATCCTTCACAAGTTCACTGAAAAATATAATTAATGGCAAAATCCTTCACAAGATCACTGAAAGTTATAATAAATGCCAAAATCCTTCACAAGTTCACTGAAAGTTATAATAAATGCTAAAATCCTTCACAAGATCACTGAAAGTTATAATAAATGCCAAAATCCTTCACAAGTTCACTG
The DNA here is from genome assembly GCA_963383655.1 of Bathymodiolus septemdierum. NCBI lineage: Eukaryota > Metazoa > Mollusca > Bivalvia > Mytilida > Modiolidae > Bathymodiolus > Bathymodiolus septemdierum. Next base: position 22,371,371 of record OY726527.1, on the reverse strand, counting down.
AAATTTATAATAAATGCCAAAATCCTTCACAAGATCACTGAAAGTTATAATAAATGCCAAAGTCCTTCACAAGATCACTGAAAGTTATAATAAATGCCAAAATCCTTTACAAGATCACTGAAAGTTATAATAAATGCCAAAATCCTTCACAAGATCACTGAAAGTTGTTTGTCCTTTTTCTTTTGAACATTTTTTTTTTATATCCATGGATTTACATTTGATTAATTACACCTTTGGTATCTTCAAACTTTTCATGTGTATTAGAAAAAAGTGAGCAGTACAGTACACTGGAAGACATTACGGTGACGGCAAGATAAAGAACGACAATTGATTTCAGATGGACTGTCTTGTATGTTAATTTACATCCAATTTCTGTCATTTTCAGTTAACACTGGTAATACAAGTTTCTTTCTAACAACTTATTTTCTCTTCAGTCTCAGGAACTTATGAGGTCCTTATGTTTGCTGGAGACCTTTCACTGCTTGTCTACAAAACATGTATCCCTGTGCCTTCCCTAACATAAATTCCTGCAGTAAACATTCCATGTTTGTCTGTGAATGAAGGAAACCATGTGACACGCCATTGACATACTTTATAACATGCTGCTGTATCAAATACACCTCATCATGTGGCAGCTTGCTGACAAACTTTATAACATAATGCTGACCTGTATCAAGTACACCCCGTCATGTGGCAAGTTACTGATAAACTTTATAACAATACTGTATCAAGTACACCCTGTTATGTGTCAAGTCACTGACAAACTATTATAACATAATGCTGTATCAAGTACACCGGTCATGTGGCAAGTCACTGACAAACTATGTAACATAATGCTGTATCAAGCATACCCCGTTATGTGGCAAGTCACTGACAAACTATTATAACATAATGCTGTATCAAGTACACCCTGTCATGTGACAAGTCACGGACAAACTATTATAACATAATGCTGTATCAAGTACACCCTGTCATGTGGCAAGTCACGGACAAACTATTATAACATAATACTGTATCAAGTACACCCCATCATGTGGTAATTCACTGACAAACTATTATAACATAATGCGGTATCAAGTACACCCTGTCATGTGGCAAGTCACGGACAAACTATTATAACATAATGCTGTATCAAGTACACCCTGTCATGTGGCAAGTCACGGACAAACTATTATAACATAATGCTGTATCAAGTATACCCCGTTATGTGATAAGTCACTGACAAACTATTATAACATAATGCTGTATCAAGTATACCCTGTTATGTGTCAAGTCGCTGACAAACTATTATAACATAATGCTGTATCAAGTACACCCTGTCATGTGGCAAGTCACGGACAAACTATTATAACATAATGCTGTATCAAGTACACCCTGTCATGTGGCAAGTCACGGACAAACTATTATAACATAATGCTGTATCAAGTATACCCATGTTATGTGTCAAGTCACTGACAAACTATTATAACATAATGCTGTATCAAGTACACCCTGTCATGTGGCAAGTCACTGACAAACTATTATAACATAATGCTGTATCAAGTATACCCACGTTATGTGGCAAGTCACTGACAAACTATTATAACATAATGCTGTATCAAGCATACCCCGTCATGTGGCAAGTCACTGACAAACTATTATAACATAATGCTGTATCAAGCATACCCCGTCATGTGGCAAGTCACTGACAAACTATTATAACATAATGCTGTATCAAGCATACCCCGTCATGTGGCAAGTCACTGACAAACTATTATAACATAATGCTGTATCAAGCATACCCCGTCATGTGGCAAGTCACTGACAAACTTTATAACATAATGCTGTATCAAGTATACCCCGTCATGTGGCAAGTCACTGACAAACTATTATAACATAATACTGTATCAAGTATACCCCGTCATGTGGCAAGTCACTGACAAACTATTATAACATAATGCTGTATCAAGTACACCCGTCATGTGCGGCGTACACTAATAGAACTGATTTGTGTTTTTTTAACTAGTAATGGTGATGTGTTAACAGGATCTATGTATACAGCTACAGTGTAGCAGACATGTACACCTTCAGTTAATACAACACTATTGAAACAGTCGTGATGAGAGTTCAAGCTTCACATGTTATGGCTATTTTGGTGTAGAGGTCTTTTCTTCCTTTTGACCAATTTTTTAAAGACTGACAAAAATTGTGGTCCAAGAATCTCTTTTTGTGTGAAAAGTCTGGGCTGTAACCACTTTCAGAAAAGTCTGGGCTGTAACCACTTTCAGAAAAGTCTGGGGGTAACCATTTTCAGAAAAGTCTGGGCTGTAACCATTTTCAGAAAAGTCTGGGCTGTAACCTTTTTCAGAAAAGTCTGGTCTGTAACCATTTTCAGAAAAGTCTGGTCTGTAACCATTTTCAGAAAAGTCTGGGCTGTAACCATTTTCAGAAAAGTCTGGGCTGTAACCATTTTCAGAAAAATCTTGATCAATCTTAAATTGACAACCTTTTCTTTGCAAACATAAATTGTGTTCATTCAAAACAAATTTATTGATAATAAATAGCAATCTAATAAAACAATGTTTTTGTTGGAACTTTTATTTTACTGATATACTAACAACACGTGAGATCATGTCAGGCGTCAACCGACCAATCACAGATGATGATCCTTCCAAATCTTGATGAAAAATCTAAAATTAACAACATTGTTTTTGTACATGTATATAGTGTGCATTCTTTTCTCTATTTTTATGGTGTTTAACGCCACTTTCAACAATATTTCAGCTACATCATGGCAGTCAGTTTTATTGGTGGAGGAAACCGTAGTACCTGGATAAAACGACCGACCTGTCACAAATCACTGACAAACTTTATCACATAATGTTGTATCAAGTACACCTCACCATGAACAGTGTTCGAACTCAAACTTTAGTGGTGATAGGCACTGACTGCATAGGTAGTTGTAAATCCAACTACCATACGATCACAACCACGACGGCCCCTGTATATAGTGCACTAGGCCAAATTGTAGTTTCAATTGATGTGTTTATTTTAAGATTGCACCCACATCGAGAGCTGTGGTCTGAATTACTTATCTTTACTGTTTTGCCAATGATTGGAGGGTCAAAGTTGAATGATAGGACACCTGGCATGACTCCATAATGTTAGTATATCACCAAAATAAAAACAGACCCAACAGACATCTAGTTTTAATTAAATTGGATAAATAAATGATAATAAATATATAAACTTTGGTTGCTATGACAACAAATATCTATAGGCCAAATAAAACCAGTTATATTTTGTAACATTTGTATTTAATAAATACAAGTAAACATAAAGATGTATACAGTACATGTCTGATGTTTACAATATGACTTGAACACCGGTTTAATATTTCAACTTGATTTTGACATTTGAAAAGGAAGATTTATTATTGCAAATTTAACAGAAATGACACTGAATCATTTCAATCCCTAATTAAGTCAATGTATCAACAAAATAACATGTGCTTTATGAAATATCATGTTATATACAATCTCTTCAGAAATCATACAAATACTGCTTACTCACAATTTGACTAGAAAATGTACCAAAATTGAAACATTTAGTGAAAGCAAGAACCAATCATAAGAGTCAACTGTGAACACATGATCTACTTACAACCAATCACAGCATCTTAAATTAAACTGGCCATGGAATGTCTGAATACCAAAACCATAATGTAAATAAATTGTATTAAATTATTCAATGAAATGTAAACAAAAATATTAGGAATTCAAAACAAAATATCTGAATCACAAAAAATACTGGACAACTTGACTGATCTGTCTAGTTTATTAATCATGGATATAACCAAATGTTATATTTTTAATTACATTTTGCATTAATTACTAAATAGGTTGTGTTGAGTTGTCAGACATGTTTTATGCCAGTGTTGGGTTGTCAGACATGTTTATGCCAGTGTTGGGTTGTCAGACATGTTTTATGCCAGTGTTGGACAGGTCGGTGGTTTTCTCCATCAAGAAAACTTTAGGCAGTAAACCATTACCAAATCTAAGAGGGGTCTGGGGTGGGTATTATTGTATATTAAGTTGCCGGGTGGGTATTATAATATATTAAGTTGTCGGGTGGGTATTATTGTATATTAAGTTGCCGGGTGGGTATTATAATATATTAAGTATTGTCTAGCTGGGAAGGTAGTGTAGAGAACCAATGTATATGTGTCATTCATTCATACAACGTCTATTGTTTTTTTTTAAAGAGGATAGAGAGACATACATGTACCTATATATAGAGGGACATACCTACATGTATATATAGAAGGACTCGAAATATATTGTTTTAAGGAAATAAAGGACAGTATATAAGAGATCATTGTGAGACCAAATTTGGACAAATCCCTGCAAAAAGTCACAAAAATAATAAAATATCCACCAAACATCTAATTTTAGTCTGAATGACTGGATACACTGAAAGATTTCTTCTAATTATTTAAGATATAATTTAACACACGTGTACAACAGCGTAGTGAAAACTAACACATGTGTACAACAGCATAGTGAAAACTAACACATGTGTACAACAGTGAAGTGAAAACTAACACATGTGTACAACAGTGTAGTGAAAACTAATGCATGTGTACATGTACAACAGTGTAGTGAAAACTAACACATGTGTACAACAGTGGAGTGAAAACTAACACATGTGTACAACAGCATAGTGAAAACTAACACATGTGTACAACAGCATAGTGAAAACTAACACATGTGTACAACAGTGTAGTGAAAACTAACACATGTGTACAACAGCATAGTGAAAACTAACACATGTGTACAAGTGTAGTGAAAACTAACACATGTGTACAACAGTGGAGTGAAAACTAACACATGTGTACAACAGCATAGTGAAAACTAACACATGTGTACAACAGCGTAGTGAAAACTAACACATGTGTACAACAGTGTAGTGAAAACTAACACATGTGTACAACAGTGTAGTGAAAACTAACACATGTGTACAACAGCGTACATTGTAGTGAAAACTAACACGTGTACAACAGTGGAGTGAAAACTAACACATGTGTACAACAGCATAGTGAAAACTAACACAGGATATAAACTCTTGGAGGTAATAATAAAAATCGTATTTCTGATCTCTTTATGGCTCAATCTAACTAAAATTATATTTCTCCACTTAAAGCTTGCTCCCTATTTTTTATCGGTGGTTTACTAGTCGCAGCAAGGGAATTATAAAAATCTCCCTTAGGGGTGGCATCAAGGGTCAAAAATGTCCACAAGTCACAAAAAATTTCACATGACAAAAACTATAAGAAGAGTTTCATTACATATGTATCTTGTATATACATGTACTTCTATGACTTGATAAGACATAAACTACTGGTTAGTTATAACCATGACAACCAGATTTACCATTTTATCAAGTGGATAAGTAGATATATACTTTAACATTTTATTTTCAAATAATATCCCAATTATTTCCTTTAATGCAAAAATACTTGATAAAATATAGTAAAAATAAAATAGAAACATTTGGCAGTTTTTGGTGGGTCTGTCGTTATCAGGTTTTAGAAAAGCAAATTAAACAATGTCTATTGGTGACCTAAAGAAAGCATTTGTACAAATGCATTTTTGTAAACAAAGTATCCCTTTCAACTACTTCTATGCTTTGGCCTGCTGAATTCTTCAAAGTAAAAAATAAATTAATGAAATAATTAACCTTGAAGAAAGCTGCATTCTAAAATGTTGTAATAATTAACCTTGAAGAAGGCTGCATTCTAAAATGTTGTAATAATTAACCTTGAAGAAGGCTGCATTCTAAAATGTTGTAATAATTAACCTTGAAGAAAGCTGCATTCTAAAATGTTGTAATAATTAACCTTGATGAAGGCGGCATTCTAAAATGTTGTAATAATTAACCTTGAAGAAAGCTGCATTCTAAAATGTTGTAATAATTAACCTTGATGAAGGCGGCATTCTAAAATGTTGTAATAATTAACCTTGAAGAAGGCTGCATTCTAAAATGTTGTAATAATTAACCTTGAAGAAGGCTGCATTCTAAAATGTTGTAATAATTAACCTTGAAGAAAGCTGCATTCTAAAATGTTGTAATAATTAACCTTGAAGAAAGCTGCATTCTAAAATGTTGTAATAATTAACCTTGAAGAAGGCTGTATTCTAAAATGTTGTAATAATTAACCTTGAAGAAGGCTGCATTCTAAAATGTTGTAATAATTAACCTTGAAGAAGGTGGCATTCTAAAATGTTGTAATAATTAACCTTGAAGAAGGCTGCATTCTAAAATGTTGTAATAATTAACCTTGATGAAGGCTGCATTCTAAAATGTTGTAATAATTAACCTTGATGAAGGCGGCATTCTAAAATGTTGTAATAATTAACCTTGATGAAGGCGGCATTCTAAAATGTTGTAATAATTAACCTTGAAGAAAGCGGCATTCTAAAATGTTGTAATAATTAACCTTGAAGAAGACGGCATTCTAAAATGTTGTAATAATTAACCTTGATGAAGGCTGCATTCTAAAATGTTGTAATAATTAACCTTGAAGAAGGCTGCATTCTAAAATGTTGTAATAATTAACCTTGATGAAGGCTGCATTCTAAAATGTTGTAATAATTAACCTTGAAGAAGGCGGCATTCTAAAATGTTGTAATAATTAACCTTGAAGAAGGTTGCATTCTAAAATGTTGTAATAATTAACCTTGAAGAAGGTGGCATTCTAAAATGTTGTAATAATTAACCTTGAAGAAGGTGGCATTCTAAAATGTTGTAATAATTAACCTTGAAGAAGGTGGCATTCTAAAATGTTGTAATAATTAACCTTGAAGAAGGTTGCTTTCTAAAATGTTGTAATAATTAACCTTGATGAAGGCTGCATTCTAAAATGTTGTAATAATTAACCTTGAAGAAGGCTGCATTCTAAAATGTTGTAATAATTAACCTTGAAGAAGGTTGCTTTCTAAAATGTTGTAATAATTAACCTTGAAGAAGGCGGCATTCTAAAATGTTGTAATAATTAACCTTGAAGAAGGTTGCATTCTAAAATGTTGTAATAATTAACCTTGATGAAGGCGGCATTCTAAAATGTTGTAATAATTAACCTTGAAGAAGGCTGCATTCTAAAATGTTGTAATAATTAACCTTGATGAAGGCTGCATTCTAAAATGTTGTAATAATTAACCTTGATGAAGGCGGCATTCTAAAATGTTGTAATAATTAACCTTGAAGAAGGTTGCATTCTAAAATGTTGTAATAATTAACCTTGAAGAAAGCTGCATTCTAAAATGTTGTAATAATTAACCTTGATGAAAGCTGCATTCTAAAATGTTGTAATAATTAACCTTGAAGAAAGCTGCATTCTAAAATGTTGTAATAATTAACCTTGAAGAAGGTTGCATTCTAAAATGTTGTAATAATTAACCTTGAAGAAGGCTGCATTCTAAAATGTTGTAATAATTAACCTTGAAGAAGACTGCATTCTAAAATGTTGTAATAATTAACCTTGAAGAAAGCTGCATTCTAAAATGTTGTAATAATTAACCTTGATGAAGGTTGCATTCTAAAATGTTGTAATAATTAACCTTGATGAAGGCTGCATTCTAAAATGTTGTAATAATTAACCTTGAAGAAGGCTGCATTCTAAAATGTTGTAATAATTAACCTTGAAGAAGGCTGCATTCTAAAATGTTGTAATAATTAACCTTGATGAAGGCTGCATTCTAAAATGTTGTAATAATTAACCTTGAAGAAGGCTGCATTCTAAAATGTTGTAATAATTAACCTTGATGAAGGCTGCATTCTAAAATGTTGTAATAATTAACCTTGAAGAAGGCTGCATTCTAAAATGTTGTAATAATTAACCTTGATGAAGGCTGCATTCTAAAATGTTGTAATAATTAACCTTGAAGAAGGCTGCATTCTAAAATGTTGTAATAATTAACCTTGAAGAAGGCTGCATTCTAAAATGTTGTAATAATTAACCTTGAAGAAAGCTGCATTCTAAAATGTTGTAATAATTAACCTTGATGAAGGCTGCATTCTAAAATGTTGTAATAATTAACCTTGATGAAGGCGGCATTCTAAAATGTTGTAATAATTAACCTTGAAGAAGGCTGCATTCTAAAATGTTGTAATAATTAACCTTGAAGAAAGCTGCATTCTAAAATGTTGTAATAATTAACCTTGATGAAGGCGGCATTCTAAAATGTTGTAATAATTAACCTTGAAGAAGGCTGCATTCTAAAATGTTGTAATAATTAACCTTGAAGAAGGCGGCATTCTAAAATGTTGTAATAATTAACCTTGAAGAAGGCGGCATTCTAAAATGTTGTAATAATTAACCTTGATGAAGGCGGCATTCTAAAATGTTGTAATAGTTGATGGGAATAATATGGACATTGATATGTGTGTGACTTTCTCTTTGTACTTTGGAAAAATTTGGGACAGATTAAAAAAGTATCCTTCTACTATTTATACCTAGTGGATTCTTGTGTTAATGTTAATATTATTACTTATCAGCTGACTAGACATACAGTAGAAGATTTATTTTTACCGTACTTATCTGATACCTTTTTTTTGACGAAAGGAAACACATTTTATGATAATTTTTTCTGTTACCTACATGTATTTATAGCAACAAAATCTGTATTAACCTAAAATTGTCTACACACATAAAAGATACAATATACAAGTGTACACTGTCTACTATCTATACTTTAATTGTTTTGTTCACAATATAAGAACAAATGATATCCGTCTCTTCTTGCATTGTTGACTTTGGTAGTTACTATAGTAACATAATTTTTAATCACATGACAACTTCATCCATGATTTTTGTAAAACAGAAGTCTTGAAAAAAACACTTGAATTATTTTTCCTGTTGTCCTGGCAATCAATCCAAATAAAAACTACACAAGAACTATTTTTCTATGTGATGGAATATAATAAAATTCAAACTGGTAGTCCAGGTACGATAGTTTGTCAGTACACCAGTATAATGTTTATAATCTCATACATGTTGTATGATAAATGACCTTGACATTGTACAATGAGTCACAGAAATCTGATTAGGCCAACAAAAAAAATATGTGTGTTTAGGGTTTCATCCCTAAAAAAAATAGGGTAGGTACCTTGTAGGTAGGGAATTTTTTTTTTCAAAATATTTTTACATTAAGTTAATGGGGAAGAAATCCAAAGTTTAATGGTGCTTAAGCCAAAATGACCATAAAAATGTTAGGGTAGGAATTTTTGAGAGCAAAACAATAGGGTAGGTATGGAAACCCTAAACACACATACATTGTATTATTTTTTTTGGCCTTAACTAAAAACAATCATAAAAGACTGACTATAGATGAACAATTAAACAGATACCCATTTACTGCAATTATTGGTTTAGACAACTATATATCTTTTTAAACATTCAGTTATTCTTGATAAAAAAAATGGCCAGCAAACTTTAAAATTTCTTTAAAAAGATCATTCATTTTTCAGAAAATATTATCTAAAACATTTTCACAATCAAATTGCACTTAGTTTCCATGGTTACACATTTATTCTTCCTTTTAATCACATGACATTTCCATCCAATGAAATCAATTTGAATATATTCCTAATATGGGAGCTAACTCATTTTTTCTTCATTCTTTTTGCTTGGTCCTTTTCTTTTCTTTTTTCTTTGAGCTCTTTTTTCTCTTGTTTCATTCTTTCTTTGTCTCGCAAACTCTTTATCAGCTTGTAGGCAAAAAATGCTGAAAAAAAGACAATCTTGATTAATAGTAAACTTAGCTAACACAATACAAGTACACATGTATAGACAGATCTATGTCTCACCTGGCCCCTGTAAATTGTAAGATTTTTTTTCAAAGTGCTACAAAAGTAGCAGAAATTGAGTGAAGGCAACATTGGATAACTATGGATAGACATGTACCCTCCTTCATCAATGTATGGACCAAGCAGAGTGAGCTTAGGTTGTGTGGTAATGGAAAATATAGAGTTAAGGTTATGGTGTTTAACACCACTTTCCGCAATATCACGGTAGTCAGTTTACTTGGTGGAGGAATCCGGAATACCCTGAGAAAACCACAGACCTACCACAAGTCACTGACAAACTTTATCATATAACCTAATCAGGAAAACTAGATGTATTAAACAAAGTCCAAAAACCATGAAAACGAGGTCATGGTCAGGTGACTTATGCCTTGCTGACAATTATCTTCAATGTGTGAACCGAATATGGTGTCCCTAGGTTGTATGGCAGTGGAGAATCTGACCTAATAACAAAAACTAAACATAAATTTAATAAAGTCAGTAGATCATGAACCTCCTATGCATATAAAGATATGGGAATTCCTATGTGGTATAAAGCAAGTATGCAAAGTAACCGCATCTGTGGTGTAATGGTTAGTGTGCTCGTCTCAAGTGTGGTAGATCATGGGTTGAAGCCCTGATCGCCAAAGGCTATAAAATTGGTATTTGTTGCTTGTCCGCTAAGCACGCAGTATTAAGGAGTAAGAACACAGCCTGGTTTGCTCAGAATCAGGATAATGTGTCCGAGTGGGGCGACATTTCTACCTGCAAACTGTTGCTTCAATAAGCTAGCACTATAAAAATCCAAGTAAGCGTGTTGGTCTAGAACAAAGCGGACATCATCATCATTTCATTGAAAATTAACTTCTTCTCGCCATGTGATAAAGCCGAAAAATTGCTGAGTTGGCATTAAGCAACAATCACGGACTCCTATTTAAAATGTACGAGGAGCTGCACATTCAAAGTTTTTAATACCAAATTCCAAGTCAAAAGGGCAAAATATCCTTCAGTGAAAAAATGTGTGGCATAATTATATAGACATAATTATTCATCTTCAAAAGTACTTTCATTGTACGTACATTTTGTATTTGGTTTTTTTATTTTGGAAATTAAGTTATTTTTTTTTATTTCTTTCCGCTTCAAATTCTCAGATTACAAAACAATATTGAGTTTAAAAGGTAAAAATACATTTTAGTCTGCCTGTGTATATAAGATATTTATATTAATCTTTAAGTGTGGCGGGAAAGCTAAAGTCCAGAGTTACCATCCTTGGACAAAGTTCAGTTTTTATATTATTATTGTGCATTAGGTTGAAGTCATGATTAGTTAATAAAGTGTCATCGATAATTTATATTTCAAATGAGATGAATCTATATACCTGTAAATATTTGCAAATTAAATTTGTATACACTTTTCAAAGTAAAGACAGTTTAGATAATTGTATGTTATTTCATTCTGCATATCAACATCTGCCAAAACTTGGAAAAGGTCTTTTACTACAGAGCTATTTCCACCAAACTGTTTCTTACAAGAGCCAACTTTAGTACATGCTTACTGAATAAGCTAAGTATTCCTCAGTGTTTTTCTTTTAAAGCCAAGTTTCATTCAAAGACTGAGTAAATGAGCAAAAGCTACAAATGTATAGGGCATAATTTACTTATATAATTAGTATGTGACTATATGTCTGAAATAATGTTTCAAATACTTACAATGTATGAGTACATGATTTACCTTTATTTAATTTACCAAAGGATTGGGTTAAAAGATGCAGGTTCCTGTGGAGGAATCCGTGGATAGCCAGTTCTGAGTAGAAAATTTCTATTCCAACAGGCCATCGATGCGATACCCCCTCCGGTTACAGAAGTATTTTTTTTAAATGTGGATTTATATATAATACTTTATATAGTGAAGTATTTCAGAATAAATACATACATAAATGTTGTAAAACTAACTTAGTACAAGAGCTTGTGTTGTATTTGTTCTTTTAACATAAATGTTGTAAAAGAGCTTGTGTTGTATTTGTTCTTTTAACATAAATGTTGTAAAAGAGATTGTGTTGTATTTGTTCTTTTAACATAAATGTTGTAAAAGAGCTCGTGTTGTATTTGTTCTTTTAACATAAATGTTGTAAAAGAGCTCGTGTTGTATTTGTTCTTTTAACATAAATGTTGTAAAAGAGCTCGTGTTGTATTTGTTCTTTTAACATAAATGTTGTAAAAGAGCTCGTGTTGTATTTGTTCTTTTAACATAAATGTTGTAAAAGAGCTCGTGTTGTATTTGTTCTTTTAACATAAATGTTGTAAAAGAGCTCGTGTTGTATTTGTTCTTTTAACATAAATGTTGTAAAAGAGCTCGTGTTGTATTTGTTCTTTTAACATAAATGTTGTAAAAGAGCTCGTGTTGTATTTGTTCTTTTAACATAAATGTTGTAAAAGAGCTCGTGTTGTATTTGTTCTTTTAACATAATTGTTGTAAAAGAGCTCGTGTTGTATTTGTTCTTTTAACATAAATGCTGTAAAAGAGCTCGTGTTGTATTTGTTCTTTTAACATAAATGTTGTAAAAGAACTCGTGTTGTATTTGTTCTTTTAACATAAATGTTGTAAAAGAGCTCGTGTTGTATTTGTTCTTTTAACATAAATGTTGTAAAACTAACTTAGTACAAGAGCTTGTGTTGTATTTGTTCTTTTAACATAAATGTTGTAAAAGAGCTCGTGTTGTATTTGTTCTTTTAACATAAATGTTGTAAAAGAGCTCGTGTTGTATTTGTTCTTTTAACATAAATGTTGTAAAAGAGCTTGTGTTGTATTTGTTCTTTTAACATAAATGTTGTAAAAGAGCTCGTGTTGTATTTGTTCTTTTAACATAAATGCTGTAAAAGAGCTCGTGTTGTATTTGTTCTTTTAACATAAATGTTGTAAAAGAGCTCGTGTTGTATTTGTTCTTTTAACATAAATGTTGTAAAAGAGCTCGTGTTGTATTTGTTCTTTTAAGATAAATGTTGTAAAACTAACTTAGTACAAGAGCTTGTGTTGTATTTGTTCTTTTAACATAAATGTTGTAAAAGAGCTCGTGTTGTATTTGTTCTTTTAACATAAATGTTGTAAAAGAGCTCGTGTTGTATTTGTTCTTTTAACATAAATGTTGTAAAACTAACTTAGTACAAGAGCTCGTGTTGTATTTGTTCTTTTAACATAAATGCTGTAAAAGAGCTCGTGTTGTATTTGTTCTTTTAACATAAATGTTGTAAAAGAGCTCGTGTTGTATTTGTTCTTTTAACATAAATGTTGTAAAACTAACTTAGTACAAGAGCTTGTGTTGTATTTGTTCTTTTAACATAAATGTTGTAAAACTAACTTAGTACAAGAGCTCGTGTTGTATTTGTTCTTTTAACATAAATGTTGTAAAACTAACTTAGTACAAGAGCTTGTGTTGTATTTGTTCTTTTAACATAAATGTTGTAAAAGAGCTCGTGTTGTATTTGTTCTTTTAACATAAATGTTGTAAAAGAGCTCGTGTTGTATTTGTTCTTTTAACATAAATGTTGTAAAACTAACTTAGTACAAGAGCTTGTGTTGTATTTGTTCTTTTAACATAAATGTTGTAAAAGAGCTCGTGTTGTATTTGTTCTTTTAACATAAATGTTGTAAAAGAGCTCGTGTTGTATTTGTTCTTTTAACATAAATGTTGTAAAAGAGCTCGTGTTGTATTTGTTCTTTTAACATAAATGCTGTAAAAGAGCTCGTGTTGTATTTGTTCTTTTAACATAAATGTTGTAAAAGAGCTCGTGTTGTATTTGTTCTTTTAACATAAATGTTGTAAAAGAGCTCGTGTTGTATTTGTTCTTTTAACATAAATGTTGTAAAACTAACTTAGTACAAGAGCTTGTGTTGTATTTGTTCTTTTAACATAAATGTTGTAAAAGAGCTCGTGTTGTATTTGTTCTTTTAACATAAATGTTGTAAAAGAGCTCGTGTTGTATTTGTTCTTTTAACATAAATGTTGTAAAAGAGCTTGTGTTGTATTTGTTCTTTTAACATAAATGTTGTAAAAGAGCTCGTGTTGTATTTGTTCTTTTAACATAAATGCTGTAAAAGAGCTCGTGTTGTATTTGTTCTTTTAACATAAATGTTGTAAAAGAGCTCGTGTTGTATTTGTTCTTTTAACATAAATGTTGTAAAAGAGCTCGTGTTGTATTTGTTCTTTTAACATAAATGTTGTAAAACTAACTTAGTACAAGAGCTTGTGTTGTATTTGTTCTTTTAACATAAATGTTGTAAAAGAGCTCGTGTTGTATTTGTTCTTTTAACATAAATGTTGTAAAAGAGCTCGTGTTGTATTTGTTCTTTTAACATAAATGTTGTAAAACTAACTTAGTACAAGAGCTTGTGTTGTATTTGTTCTTTTAACATAAATGTTGTAAAACTAACTTAGTACAAGAGCTCGTGTTGTATTTGTTCTTTTAACATAAATGTTGTAAAACTATCTTAGTACAAGAGCTTGTGTTGTATTTGTTCTTTTAACATAAATGTTGTAAAAGAGCTCGTGTTGTATTTGTTCTTTTAACATAAATGTTGTAAAAGAGCTCGTGTTGTATTTGTTCTTTTAACATAAATGTTGTAAAAGAGCTCGTGTTGTATTTGTTCTTTTAACATAAATGTTGTAAAAGAGCTCGTGTTGTATTTGTTCTTTTAACATAAATGTTGTAAAAGAGCTCGTGTTGTATTTGTTCTTTTAACATAAATGTTGTAAAAGAGCTCGTGTTGTATTTGTTCTTTTAACATAAATGCTGTAAAAGAGCTCGTGTTGTATTTGTTCTTTTAACATAAATGTTGTAAAAGAGCTCGTGTTGTATTTGTTCTTTTAACATAAATGTTGTAAAAGAGCTCGTGTTGTATTTGTTCTTTTAACATAAATGTTGTAAAACTAACTTAGTACAAGAGCTTGTGTTGTATTTGTTCTTTTAACATAAATGTTGTAAAAGAGCTCGTGTTGTATTTGTTCTTTTAACATAAATGTTGTAAAAGAGCTCGTGTTGTATTTGTTCTTTTAACATAAATGTTGTAAAAGAGCTTGTGTTGTATTTGTTCTTTTAACATAAATGTTGTAAAAGAGCTCGTGTTGTATTTGTTCTTTTAACATAAATGCTGTAAAAGAGCTCGTGTTGTATTTGTTCTTTTAACATAAATGTTGTAAAAGAGCTCGTGTTGTATTTGTTCTTTTAACATAAATGTTGTAAAAGAGCTCGTGTTGTATTTGTTCTTTTAACATAAATGTTGTAAAACTAACTTAGTACAAGAGCTTGTGTTGTATTTGTTCTTTTAACATAAATGTTGTAAAAGAGCTCGTGTTGTATTTGTTCTTTTAACATAAATGTTGTAAAAGAGCTCGTGTTGTATTTGTTCTTTTAACATAAATGTTGTAAAACTAACTTAGTACAAGAGCTCGTGTTGTATTTGTTCTTTTAACATAAATGCTGTAAAAGAGCTCGTGTTGTATTTGTTCTTTTAACATAAATGTTGTAAAAGAGCTCGTGTTGTATTTGTTCTTTTAACATAAATGTTGTAAAAGAGCTCGTGTTGTATTTGTTCTTTTAACATAAATGTTGTAAAACTAACTTAGTACAAGAGCTTGTGTTGTATTTGTTCTTTTAACATAAATGTTGTAAAACTAACTTAGTACAAGAGCTCGTGTTGTATTTGTTCTTTTAACATAAATGTTGTAAAACTAACTTAGTACAAGAGCTTGTGTTGTATTTGTTCTTTTAACATAAATGTGGTAAAAGAGCTCGTGTTGTATTTGTTCTTTTAACATAAATGTTGTAAAAGAGCTCGTGTTGTATTTGTTCTTTTAACATAAATGTTGTAAAACTAACTTAGTACAAGAGCTTGTGTTGTATTTGTTCTTTTAACATAAATGTTGTAAAAGAGCTCGTGTTGTATTTGTTCTTTTAACATAAATGTTGTAAAAGAGCTCGTGTTGTATTTGTTCTTTTAACATAAATGTTGTAAAAGAGCTCGTGTTGTATTTGTTCTTTTAACATAAATGTTGTAAAAGAGCTCGTGTTGTATTTGTTCTTTTAACATAAATGTTGTAAAAGAGCTCGTGTTGTATTTGTTCTTTTAACATAAATGTTGTAAAAGAGCTCGTGTTGTATTTGTTCTTTTAACATAAATGTTGTAAAAGAGCTCGTGTTGTATTTGTTCTTTTAACATAAATGTTGTAAAAGAGCTCGTGTTGTATTTGTTCTTTTAGCATAAATGAAATATATGTATACTATAACTATACCGAATATGAGTCACTGGTGGTTCTCCCATACTAATATTAATATTAATAAAATATTACACTTATACGTGGTGTGCAAGTAAATATCTGGAAATTATGTAAGATCACCATGCAGGGTCAGATTTTATTATTGTATTTATTCATTTGTTATATTGTCCTTCTTTCTTTCTTTGTTGTAAAACCAATCAAACCAATCAATATGAAATCAAATGTATGTAATTCACTTAATTATTCTGCTCAATATATTGGGCGTCATGATTGACAATAACAGATTTGTATTGTATTGTATTTAACATGTAGACTTTATAATACAACTGATCTTATTATGAACAGAACAGATTGGTGTAAAATCCATATACAAAGGATTGTTACCAAAACAACACATTAAAATACAAAACAAAGAAACTGTTAAATGCAATCAAACTACATATTAATACATGTTTGAAACGCATGCCTCCCTAACGACATTTAGCATGAGGCGGTGGTACAGCTTAAATATGATTTAAATATCTTTTTCTTCTTCCATTTAATGGCCACCATCAACTGGTTGACTATTCTGCCACTTTTTTTTATCATTTAATGAAAATACAACATATAATAGTGATCTATATTTTCATGAAACTAT
Organism: Bathymodiolus septemdierum; assembly: GCA_963383655.1. Classification (NCBI taxonomy): domain Eukaryota; kingdom Metazoa; phylum Mollusca; class Bivalvia; order Mytilida; family Modiolidae; genus Bathymodiolus; species Bathymodiolus septemdierum. The sequence goes on along the minus strand of OY726527.1, from coordinate 22,354,641 downwards.
CACCTTATGGCAAATAAATTGCCATCATTTTTTTTTAACAATACTGTACATAAAAATATCCTTTGCAGCTACTAAGATCAATATAATACATGTACATACCTATAACACAACCTGTTATCACAAGAGTCACAGTAAATGCAAACATAGATCCCCCTGAACTCTGTACCTCTGGACTTTCAGAATTCATGTTGAAATGAAGAATACACCACTTACTCTATCAAAACCAATTAATATGAAATTTATCACTGGGGGGGAAATGTAAGCTAGTGGGGCATAAATGATCTTAATACAGCTAAACTTGATCTTGATATTCCACAAGGTGATTGGAATTCAAATCATATGAAATTTTTTGACTGGTGACCAATGTCTAAGTGGAAGAGACAACAAGGGTAAATTAATACCCCTCAAGAGCCTTTTATTTTCCTGTCATGAGAACCAGGCCACATTTTAATCTCAGGGATTAATAACTGTCTTGTGTATGAGATTGTGCATGTAGTACAATGTGTTACTATCAAGTTGTGGTTCATTCTGTAAACTGTAATTTCAAAGAATACAAGACAATATGTTTGCTATTTAAAACAAATTTTAATTTATATAAAAAAAACACCCCACGATGGCCTATTTACATTTAATATATACGTGGTGGAATTCTGGAAGTCCACGTGTACACATATTACGACGACACCACTCGGACATGTGTCAAAAAAAAAAAGTGTAAACAACAGTCACCTGTCATCACTTACCGAATAAACAGCCGATTATAATACCAGGCACAATAAAAACCGTGTTGTCTATGCTTTCTTTAATTGGACCTGATCCGTAGTCGACCATTTTCACCTTAATATGTTCGCACAACAACAAAATATGTTACCGGCTCCCGTTCGCCTCTGATCTTTCAATTTTTGTGCAACCGGAAGCCACGTTTCACATTTATTATTATTAGTATTGTGGGTAAAACTAGGTCCATTTTTAATTACCGTAAATAATATAATATCCCTACTACACTGTATAGAAAATATTTGTGCAAATATCAACACGGACATTCTCATTTTCTATGTACAATTAGCAAAATTTAATGTCGGAGTAATATTTTAAAAAGTTATTAACGATTACAGAAAACTGTATTTTATCAAATATGTTCCATGATGAAGTAAATTACCATAATAAATTAAGGTGCTCTATAACCATTTATTTTTTATTTACACTAACTTGTAAATCTTATTATAGCCAAAAACAGGGTGCCGCAGTTGCATGTTTACAATTAAAAAATATATATGGAGAAGGAAACGCTGTAAAATCACTAGATCACAGTTTAGATAAATTTCCTTTGCGTGCCTGTAAGACCATTGACTTCCGTTACTGGGAATTCACAGCAACGTTAAAGAATTAATTTTTCCCCACTGTTCTCTAAAGAGACGATGCCCAAAGGAACAGATGTACAGTATTATTAACTATTCTTTTGAAGTTGTGATAATGATAAATGAGAAGGAACTTATATTTTTTAGCATCCGTTACCTATAACCTCCGTGACCACAGAAGATCCCTATCCAGACATTATTTATCGGAACAAAAAAAATGGCTATTTTGAATCGTTTACACCGGTAATCAGCAGACGAAGTATCTTCAAATGGAATTGGAGACGACCAGAAAAATCACAGGAACGTTGAATAATTTAAATAAATACTAATATGGTTAGCTTTTTCTTTCTATTCGAAAACTGATAACAAGTTCGATTTAAACAAATATAAAAATGTATTTACATGTTTTTATGATTTTTACCTGTCTAAAGGGGAGATAATCTACAATATGTAGAAAAGTGTGGTGTGCTCTTTATCTCCGGTGTCGACGGATTTTTTTGTTTTGCATGGTAATGGAAGTTAGAAAAATCTTGTATGTATATGAAAGACGATAATTGGCAATTTCCCTAATAAATCTTGTTCTGATGATTACATTCGTATAATTTATATACCTGCATCTCATGTGAAAAACACAAAAAGCTTATAATGGCGTTAATATGTTCCTTATACACCCAAAATAATTGTACAATCCTTCCTGGTAAAAAGGATACGATGAAAGTAGGGACAGAATTGCGACAGAAACGCGTTTTATGCGATTATCTCCATAATCTACACACAAAGTTTCTTCTTGAAAATACTGATATGAAAATTTCACGTACCGTATTTTGCCGCCTGTGCCCTCGGAATATTCTTACAGCAAACTTTGCGTCCCGAACAACTTGTCTATGCTCTCGGCATCAAAACATGGCATTGAAAATTAGAACTTTGAGAAATGTAGGAATTCAATGTCCAAAAACACCAGACGCATTTATTCGAGAAAATTGTGATGACGATATCAGAAAGATGATAGACGGAAAAGAATCGATAAAATTTATGGTCTGGATGAAAGTTCAAACAAATGACAAATTTCGATAAAAAATGGTTGAAAAAGAAATGAGAACTAACGACTTTGTAGAAATGTTTCTGAAAGAAGTTGATTAATTCCGTGGTCATGTCGAAAGGGTGAAGAATCAGTACGAGCAGATGAAATTGAAACGTGATTCGCTGAAAAACGGAGAAGTTTTTATTTGGATGGATTTTGCCGAAACTTTTACATGTTCAGCAGTCGAAGAAGTCCAGTCTGCGTATTGGAATCCGAAAATGGTGACATTGCATACAATGGTGATTTATTTCCCAAAAGGTCATGTCTGGTCACATAAAAGCGTAGTAACAATATCAGATGTACTTCAACATAATGCAACAATGGTATACAGCATCATCAAAAGTCTCATTCCATTCATAAGGATCCAATACCCAGAGCTAAAAACCATCCACTATCTAACCGATTCACCAACTTCGTAGTACCGTAATAAAACAATATTTCAATTATTGTCGTTACATGAATCTGAATTCAACGTCACAACTACATGGAATTATCTAGAAGCCGGACATGGCAAAGGACCATGCGATGGCTTAGGCGCCAACGTCAAGCGCTCTGCAAGTTTAGCGGTCAAACAAAATAAAGCCGTCATCCAAAATGCATCAGATTTCTTTGCCTGGACACAACGACAAAGCTCAAACGAAAGTGTAGTTTCCTATCTCTTTATTAGTCAGGAGCAATACGATCAGAGTGGAGAAATTATCAAAGGGAGATCTCAAGATCTTCTACCTGTTAAAGGAACTATGCGGATACATGCAGTATTGCCTATATCAGAACATGTAGTATATTGCAGAGAACGATCATGCTGCCGTGCAGACTGCAGCGAAGACGTCACAACAACCTCGTGTGGTGGATGGGAGAGACATTATCCTAAATTAGGAATCGCAAATGAAGATCAAATCGAGCAGCCCGAAAATGAAGTAGAATCAACTTCTCTAAACTCGAACGACGAAAACGCAGACACAGTGGATGAGAACCAAACAACACTGGTTAAAGATGATTATGTTTCCGCAATTTATTAAAACGAGTGGTTTATAGGTCAAGTAATGGCTATTGATGAAGAGGAGGGCGAGGTTCACATCACTTTTATGCAGAAGTGCTCGAAAACAACTGACACATTCAAATGGCCTAGTACTCCAGATCGTATATGGATAGAAAAAAGTAAAATTATGAAGACAATTTCAGCTTCTGAACCGTGTGGAAAGTCACGAAGATCTTTCAAAATGTCAAAAATGGACATCGAAGTTGTAGAACGCCTTTTTGCAGACTTTATTGGGCGATGAATACCCAGCGAATAAACTTCTAATGTTCAGTTAATGTTCCTGATGTTCTTGAATTTTGAATTTAATTTTTGTTTTTACATCGAAGCGATGATGCTATGGTTAATCAAAATTCTCTTTCAAAAAACCTTATGCGAATAAAGCATGCAGAGGTCGTTTCACTGTCTTCAATAAAGTTTACTTAATGAAAATTTCCAGAGGTTGTCTCACATACAAGAAGAGTTTGAAGATACCAAAGGGAAAATCAGAAACCGTATATTGAAGAAGAACAGACAACACAATGACCAAAAGAAAAAGTACAAAAGGACAAACAACGATCTACAAAACATACACATAAAACTAAATATCAAGTAACACGAACCCCGCTAAAAACCGGGGGTGAACCCAGGTGCTCCGGAAGGGTATGCAGTTCCTGCTCCATTAGTGGCACCCATCCAAATTGCCTGATACCAGCCGCAACAATTATTCTTTGTGAAGTACATTAGGTACACAACAGATCAAGTTACAGTATTCGAAAAGTGACAAGAAAAATATCCATTTTCTATGAATGTCCGGTTTAAAATAAGGGTAATAACAAAATTACCGAACTCCGAACAATCTTACAAAGGGAAAGTCAAAACTCACAAGTATATAAACAGACAAAATCAGTCAACAACCGGAAAACTGTGAAAACCGTAATGACCCTGACTTGGTACAGGCATTTCTAAAGAAATGGTGGGTTGAATCAGATTTTAAAGCGCCAAACCTCCCGCTTTCATTACGGCTCAAAGCTTCCGGCTGTCACTATAACAGTATTTATAACAATACTTGAACAAAACAGGTAAAACAGTTGTCAAAGCAGCACCAAGCTCAGTGAAGTAAATGTCAGACATTTTTACGTCACACATTGATAACAAAATATTTTTGACATTTTTGTTGACACCTTATCTTTATACATTTTCACTATATGAAAATCCATCGTTTATAATCTTTTCTGCAGAGACGGAATTAACTTCTGTTACCGATCACTTATTTTGTATTTGTCTTATATCTGACCTTTTGCATCCTTAGGGTGACACATTCATTGGTTTTTTTTCTAACCGCTGGATTCTGAGCATTCTCAGAAAAATATGCATGAAAGGTTCTTCAGTTCTGAAGTAGTACAACATGCAGTTAAGCCAAATCAAAATTACAGTATCTGAACATTGGGCTTCTCAAGTTGAAAATCTCAAAGACGAACCTATATATATATATATATATATGAATATCTGTGAATAGGATCGTTCTAAAGTATGAGCGCTCATTTTTTCAATCTCTCATTTAGCATTTTTAGAGAGAGGGTTTATATATGTCTTACCTTTTTTTAGCTTCCGTTACCAAAAACGTCCTCACCTTTTGAATTAACTCCTTTTATCTGGTAGACATTTTTGTAGTCCGAAATGGATTTTTTTTTACAATTCCATCTATATTCTTAGTAGCAATAGCATTGCGAAGTCTCAAATAAGCAATTTATTAACTGCAGAATGAGTATCATCCCTCATGACGAAATGATATATTTTTCTGAGAAAGACATGTGTAAATTTAAAGATTCAGTTGCCAGTTATGTTCACATAAAATCTGGTTTATTGTTTTTTTTCCTTCACCGATATTTATTCTTTACTACCATGTTACTTCTTGGCAAACTAGAATAAATAAAGACCGAAACTTTTAAGGAAAAGGAGTTGTTGATGGTATGTTAACCTTCGTTACCGTAAATTAAATGGCCTAATTATCACCTGAAGAATACAAAGAAGTATTAAGATTTGGTGGAAACAAAATTCAGGGTAAAATCAAGACACATTATAGGTTTTAAATGTTCTAACATTGTACGATTAACTGAGAGATTACTTTTTCGCATTTACAAATCCTAATTGTACATTTATTTTGAGAATGACTGAACAATGCAAGAAATATAAAAGACAAATGGATGGAATTTAGAAAGTCCACTAACAGGAAAAGTAACAACACAATACTACCATTTATTCAACCAGATAATACAGTTATCTTCGAAGAAAACAACAAAGCAATTGAATATTAGAAGAAACATTCTTTAAAGGAAAACACTTAAATATTAATCAATTTGATGAACATTTTGATGATGAAGTGATGGGTGAATATATAACAATGACACTAAGTGATGATGAAAGAGAAGATGATTATTACAACAAAGAAATTAGCATGGATGAATTAGAGGGAGCAGCATCAAGATTCAAAATTGACTCAACACCAGGACCAGACAATATATTTTCTAAATTACTTATCAATTATACACCAATGCAGATCAAACAGTTTTGGATTTTCTACTACAAATTTTTATCAAAAGTTGGAAAGAAGGTAGCGGCGGAACCTAGCAAAAATTATCATATAAAGCACCTAGCAAAAATGATCGTATAAAGCACCTAGCAAAAATTATCATATAAAGCACCTAGCAAAAATTATCATATAAAGCACCTAGCAAAAATTATCATATAAAACACCTAGCAAAAATTATCATATAAAGCACCTAGCAGAAATTATCATATACAGCACCTAGCAAAAATTATCATATAAAGCACCTAGCAAAAATTATCATATAAAGCACCTAGCAAAAATTATCATATAAAACACCTAGCAAAAATTATCATATAAAGCACCTAGCAAAAATTATCATATAAAACACCTAGCAAAAATTATCATATAAAACACCTAGCAAAAATTATCATATAAAACACCTAGCAAAAATTATCATATAACAGCACGTGTCTAACAACAATGAAGATATAAACCTAACTAACAAAAATTGTTAACTAGGCAGCACCGACAAAGCTGAGTAAACCCAGAGAAATACTGTGTGGTGGAATGGTATGTTTAACAGATTTTGAACCAAATATTTTAGTAATTTATTTTAAAAGGTATAACTATTTATGTCTCCCCCCACTTTTGTGGGGAGACATATTGTTTTTGTCCTGTCCGTCTGTTCGTCTGTCTGTCTGTCCGTCACACAGTTTGTCAGCGCAGCTCCTCTGAAACTACTGAACAGAATTTCATGAAACTTGGTAGGTAGTAAGGACACCATATGTAGTTGTGCATATTACTAGGAAATTTTGATTGTTTGAATTTTGTGGGAGTTATGCCCCTTTGAACTTAGAAATTTCCCGAAATTGACTACTGAAGCAGCTTGTCAGCGCAACTCCTCTGAAACTACTGAACAGAATTTCATGAAACTTGGTAGGTAGTAAGGACACTATATGTAGTTGTGCATTTTACCAGGAAATTTTGATTGTTTGAATTTTGTGGGAGTTATGCCCCTTTGAACTTAGAAATTTCCCAAATTTACTACTGAAGCAGCTTGTCAGCGCAACTCCTCTGAAACTACTGAATAGAATTTCATGAAACTTGGTAGGTAGTAAGGACACCATATGTAGTTGTACATATTACCAGGAAATTGTGATCCCCTAAATTTGGGTGAATTATGCCCCTTTAAACTTAAAAATTTCCCCAAATATACTTCTGAAGCAGCTTGTCAGCGCAACTCCTCTGAAACTACTGAACAGAATTTCATGAAACTTGGTAGGTAGTAAGGACACCATATGTAGTTGTGCATATTACCAGGAAATGGTGATCCCCTAAATTTTGTAGGAGTTATTTGCAAACACTCTAGTGTAATATACCTTACTGAAATTTGTATATATATATATATGTACAAGAGTCCATCATAATGTCACTATTTCCCTGAAAAAGTTTTCATCACCAATCCATTGATTTTAATAGAAGAACAAAACTCCTTTAAAATCATTGGAACATAGGCCGAGCAATTTTCTGGAATGGGGAACTTTGCCATGACAATATGGAATAGTACCTGTAGCCCTTGCTTTAGCACTTTTGATCAAATTTTGTTTGTGTTTCATGGATTAAAAACAGTTTTTTTTTTGTTATTCATTGAAGCTTAATTTTATTTGTTACCTAAATAGATTTTTTACCTATGACTACAGTTTGTGGGACGGGGGAGACATACGTTTTTGCGGGCAAAAACAAACTTTAATTAGCAGCTGAATTTAGCCAAGTATAAATACATAATTTAGTTTCTCAATTACAAAAATGTTACACAGTGGTATATATCCAATTATCTACAACATTCACTTTAACTTCTTCACTAGAAGTTTCTCAAAAGTTATAGTATCAAAATCGAGCCATACATGCGTAGCTCATGGAACACTGTTCGATTTCAATAATAATCAATTAAACAATATGAACAAAATTATATAATTCTATGCAAACGGTATTTTCCATTTCACAATTTTAAAATTTAAAGTTAATTATCCGATGACACGGTTATACTTGCTGAATCTAAGGAGGAATTACAAGTAGCTTTAAATTCTATGTACAGTCAAACCTGTATTAAGAGGTCACCTTTGGGACAAAGAAAAGATGGCCTTATAAGACAGGTGACATCTGAAAAGAGGTTCAATTCTTATGAAAGTTTCTATGACAGGATAAGAAAAAGGTGACCTTTTAATACAGGTGACTGCATGGGCAGGTTTGACTGTACTTATATTGTAAAACTTGGGATTTGGAAATTAATGCTTCGAAAACAAAAATTGTTATATTTAACAAGCGTAAAATAACGGAAAACCCTGTGTTTACATTGAATAATGAAATATTAGATGTTGTAAATGATTTTACATATTTAGGAATAATTTTCATGCATAATGGTTCTTTTAGCAAAAATAGAATTAAATTATTAGATCAAGGTAGAAAAGCTATGTACAGTATGTTGAAAAAATGTAGAAGTCTTGGTTTACCTATTGATTTACAACTTAAAATGTTTGACACGATGGTTGCACCCATCCTATTGTATATATGGTTGTGAAATATGGGGCTTCGAAAATATCGATGCAATTGAATCTCTTTTTTGCAATTTTATAAAATTATATTAGGTGTTAAAAAGTCTACTCCAAATTACATTTTATATGGAGAACTTGGTAGATTTCCTATAAAAGTATTCGTAAAAAGTAGAATGATTGGTATGTGGAAAAGGCTAACCTGTGGTAATCAAAGCAACATGTCAGCTGTGTTGTATAAACTGTTGTATACTATGCATAATAGAAACTTTTTTCATTCTAAATGTTCTATAGAAAATATTTTAAATGAATGTGGTTATTCTGAATATTGGTGAACTCAAAATGTACCTAAATCTGTGTGTTTATCAAAAAATGTTAAGCAGAGGTTATGCGATCAATTTAAACAAAGATAGTCTACTACTGTGTTTAATTCAGCTAAGTGTCTTAACGATAGAATTTTTAAATGTAGTCATGGTCTTGAAAAATATTTATTGAATCTCCCATATGATTTAAGGAGAGCGCTGTGTAATTTTAAATGTCTTAACCATAGGCTACCTATTGAAAGGGGCCATTTTGGGGGTGTTGAAAGAGATGATAGAGTATGTGATACTTGTGACACAGGTTCTTTAGGTGATGAGTACCATTACTTATTCCAATGTACTTTTTTCAACAATGAGAGTAAGAAATTATTACCACATAATCTAACAATCAAACCAAATACTGGTAAATTTCAAACTCTGTTTAATTCTGAAGATGTTTACTATAATTTAGCAAAATTTTGTAAAATTATATTGTCTGTTGTAAATTAAAAAAATGTGTAATCAGCAAATATAGGTAAAACTTAAAACATTTTGTAGAAAACACGCCAAAACTTGCACCAAACCCCTATTTTGTAATTATGGATCCAAGCCTGCTAAGTCTAAAAAAACGGGAAAAAACACGTCGTCTTTGAAATATATGGAAATCATTCCAATGAAGTAAACCCTCCACTAAAACTCTGATCTTAACCAAATATGCTTAAGCTTAAAACTTAAAAGATATTTAGTCAAAGATTATTTTTAAGACCCGTTGTTGATCCAATTAACAACTGGGATATATTTGCTTAACAAACACTTCAGAATAGTCTTAGACTTATCATTTACTCTTTACGAAATACTGAAAGAGTCCCTTTTGGTACAACACAAAAGAGACGATCTCTGAGATAGGGATTAGCATCTGAAATTAAGTTTTGTGAGTGACAAGCACATTGCATTAAAAAGAGAATACATAAAATCATTAAACAGACGTTCTACTGTACAACTGATGGTCGCAAAATACGGAGTGTAACCTCAAATATATATCAATTATTATGGAATATTGAAAACTCCAATCAACTACCGCAACAACTTAAGCATACGCGTACCAAATTCTACATCTATGTAATTCCAGAATACCGAGTTCCATGGTTCGACATATACAAGTACCATTTACCAGATACGTGTTCCAGATGGGGGGTCTCCTTAGAGATTATAACCAAGTGGTATACTGTAGAGGAATAAACAGTCCGTTGTTAGTGTAGAAAAGTGTAGAGATTTGTACTTAGGTATACACGCATCAGAAACAAAAAATAATATAATATCATAAAAGATCACGCGGGTGTGTTAAGGCTGTTTCACGTCGGTTTGTTTCATACAGTTGCTCCCCTTTGTAATAGTTTACGTAATGACGTTGCATCCATGGAAACGTACTCTTCATGGATGAACTACCCGAAGGAAAAATGTGTTTCTGCAGATCTAATGCACTTATTCCTTGTTCGTTTTGTGACAGTAAGATTAACATATATATTTATTGACTATCCAGATTGTGAATATATCATTATTGTGAATACGTCGATTGTAATATATGATTTTTGGCGCTTGTCAGTCTTCCGAAGCTCCACCCCTTCAATGCCCATATTTGGAAATCGCCATCGCCAAAAAGCTTGTTTGTTGACAAATACGAGAATGATACACACGCACCTGTTTACTATCAATATGATACTTATGTAGCAGAATTTCAAAAAAAAAGGAAAATGTACACATTGTCAGTTGCAGACAAATGATGCCGAGAGGTAAACCTTAGATTAAATTAATAATGACAATCTCCTGAAGCACATTTATACTGAACAAAGGGGGTCGTATACTATACCTACCGAACTTGAAGAAAGCACACGGAGAATCAAAATAAGATACATAAGCCTAGAACTCTATCATGTCAATACCAACATTTTCGTGATCTTTTTTTTTAAGATCGAGATGTTTGATTTGCATGCAGTATCTATTTTTGCCACAGGCACAGGTGAATCAGTCACCACCACACCCTTTTTTTGCAAGTTGTGGAACACAATTTATAGAGAAATAATCAATATAAGGACTATAATGATGAAAACCATTAAAAAACGTTTGAATCTTTATACAAAAAATATCTTGATAGGTTGGGAGTCCTGTTTATTTTTAGAATTTACATTTGTTTTCTTTACAAGTAACATACAATCTCCATAACACCTTGGCTTGGAAAGGCAAATTGTCCATTCTGACAACTTGTGCAGGACCAATTCTCAATGCATACTAATAATCGACAACCAAAAAGTATGTATGTATTATCAGAGAATAACATCCCTTTTCAGAGGGTTTTTTTCCCCTCAAACAAATCTTCTGCCAAGTTACTGGGGAGGATGACTTCAATTTTATAAACATTTAAGCTTCTGAAATTTTTTTTGATCAAAATTAATTTGCACATAACAGATTTGATCAAATAAACAAGGGCGAAAACTGATCTGACACCAGTTAGTTATTCTCTAAATCCAGTTTGTCTTTTTACCAACTAACAGATCATGGTCCATACAGTTATTACATAAAACCAAAACCTGAAGTGAAACTTAATTATGTACATTGTAATTTAAATCCAATTTTTAATTAAAGGTGGGTGATCTGGTTGTGCTACAATATCACATTTTGATCAAAGAAATTGAGACATATATTAAGACAGATGCTCAATTCCTTTTAATATACATATTGTAGTTTATTTAGTTATGCCAAAACATGTTCAGTAAAATTAAACCTTTACATAATTAAAAATTGCACTGATCAAATTGTATAAGCATTGATACCGGTATTAAGTTTTTTTCCTAGAAGACATACCTGGTTATGTATACATTGTACAGTGTACTGTTAGTGTTAATTCTAAAAAAAATTGTTTATATAAAACCCGATTGTAGAATGAATTTATCCTGCAATTATGTGATTTTGAGTACTAATAAGACAGGTCAAATAAACTTAAGTGTTATTTAATCATTGTATGTTTTGACAATATATTGTGTAGGCATATACAATGTATACAGCATCTTACATTAATAATAATTTTAGAAGATGGTCAATATTCAGCATTTTCATTGGATTTACAAATGTAGTTCAGTAGCTGAGTATCATATTAACTGTCTCTGCACTGAGTTAAGTTCATTGTTATGCATTCAATCATCTTGGTGATATATTAAGGGTATGATAAATGGGCATCAAGGTAAGATGCTGAACATGTTATACATGTACATATTGATCTATTGATGAAACAGATTGATCTTCAGAGCAGCCATCAATTGATTTTCAAACCACTCAAGAAAGACAACACTATTCATCTCCTGGTGATGGTCACCATCCTTTGATTTGGCCAGAAACACTAAATCGCAGCCGTCAATCCTCACTTCGCGTACCTGCATGCAAAACAATCAAACGTTTGCCTTTACCCGAGGGTATTTTTGGTGCATCAGACCTATCATTCGGAAGCCACATATAATCTGTGCAGTGATTTTGGTTAACCCATGTTTCATCCATGTACACGATATCATACCCTGCTTCCCTAAAAGATTTGATCTTTCTTAGATAATTACACCTATAATTAATAATAAACACTTGATCGTACAGAACTCTTCGATTATCACCTATTTTTTAATAAGTATATCCAAGATCAATGAGAGTTAGAGTAAGCTTAGACTTTGATATTTTAATAGAATCTTTTATTTCCTTATATATTATTGAGACGGTCGGAGCAATTTTCCGTGAATATAAACCATGGATTGTTCTTTTAATAACACAATGATCAAAGTCGTCAAAAAATTCAGCTCTTTCTTTGGGTCTATTTGACTTACAAGGCCTCTTACTATTCATAATACGGTGCACTGAAGTGTAAGACACACCCAAAGCTTTAGATGTCTTTTGATATACCCTATCAAATGAGACAATTGGCTTCTTCGTTGCCTTTTCCTTACTATAAAAGGCAAACAACTTTTTTACAAACTTTTGGCATTCCGGAGATAAGTCAGACTTTTTACCCATTTTACAAAAAATGCAAAATATAACAATAATTTATGAGAGAAATGCTTGTCAGGTTCGTCTAAAGTACACGTGGCCGAGAGAAAGATTTTACAGGTAAGATAAGATACATGACGTACTGATGACTCTTCTATAAAGTACATCTACTCCCATCCGAAAAATGACAACAAAATAGGACCAAAATATAAAATTCCATCTGAGTGCAGCCTCAGCCAAAACAATAAGAAGCATTACTGTGACATATTTAGTTAGCACTTCTAATTCTAAATGAAGCTCTCGTTTATTTTGCAGTTCAAAAATCTATAGTTCACTTTTAAAAGATATTTGGATTTTTCGTTATTCTAATCAAAACATTATTACTTTCAATACAATTAGCTTCTTGGTAAGCACATGTGTGTACTTGACAAATTAACATAACAAATAATAAGAGAAGCTTAAAATAGAAACAAGTAATATATTCCTTTTAAACCATTTAGTCGTGTATATAAATAATTGTTCATACAAAAGAAAAGGTATTTTATTTAAACCTAATAAAATAGATCAAGATCAAATACAAAGAACAGGATGTCTGTGTAAATCCTGTGTTCATCTTTCATTGTACATATCCCGGATGCAAGCCATATATGCTGATGTCTTAGATAAAAAGATCAAAACTTTGCAAAGCACATCCTAGTACCATAAATTAAGACCAAATTATGAGGTATAATTCGTAATTGGATAAATATTTCACCGCATGCCAACTTTTTAATCATCTTTCTTTATGATGGTTTCTTTTTAATATTTTAGGTAGAAGAAATAGTTTTTTTATATTCTTGATTGATAGTTTTTATAGAACTGAAATGTTTTATAGACATGATTTAAAGTTTTGATTTATTGAAATTTATATAGTCTCATAATTCTTTATAGAATGGCACTTGTATTTTATCTATAAAACTTCTGTTTTAATGTATATATTGTGATGATTGTGTATTATATGTATTACAAGTGGTGAGACTTTAATAAAATATTGAATCTGAATCTTTTAAAACATTAATATTATGAAATTAAAAGACGCTTCTTTCTTAAATAGAATTTATTCTTTTTTGATGAGTAACAATAAAGTACAGAGCCCGTTAACTGACATGATAAATATTTTTATGACGTTATACGAAATAGTATTTCGCATAAACTAAATTAAAAAAAATTCTATAAGCGAAATAAAAAAAAAAAAAATCATGTCAGAAAACGGGCTCCGTAAACTATTTCGTATAAACAAAATTAAAATTTTCATGTCAGTTACTTGGCTCCACAATAAAGCAACATATTAATATGCATTTAGCTTTTCTATTTCTTTTTTTCCTTTCATATGAATTTCAAATATAAATATTTGGTGCGGACAGCAGAATCATGAACGCTCAACGATGGAAACTGGCAGAGCATCAGCATAACAAACCTGATATTGCCGATGGCATAGTTGCCTGCAAATTCAATAAGCCATGTGAGGTAGAAATCACTAAATTAGGTCTGCGTTCAACAACATCGCAACTGTATAGCGAAATCCGTTCATGAAAATAATAAACCGAATTGTTTTCCTTTTTTCTTGGAAAATTTTACGTTCACGATTTATTGCTTATCATTGACTGTATGGAATTAATATTGATAAAGTGTCTGTGTTCAATATAATATTGCAAGTATGTGTTGCGTCGGTAGAAAAAAAGTCACAGGAAAAAAAGTCACAATAATTTTTTTCCACATTTACTGTACCCCGAAAAGTCAGTGTGTAAAATTATTTTTGCTTTGTTTTTGTTTTTGACGTTTTGTTTTGTTTTTTCTTTATTTGTTTGTGTGTTTTTTGTCTTGATATTTATTCAAGACCTTAATTGAGAACCAAATTCGATTGATGTCTATGTATTCAATCCCAACTCTTTCTAATTATAAAGGAATGACCTTGATATATGAGAACCAAAATTTGACTCATTGATATTCACCCATCTAACTCTTTCTAATTAGAAAATAATATAAAAAAAACAATGAATTAGCATTTACATTTAATTAATCACATCAATGATTGGAGCATTTATAAGTCATATGACAAATAACGTATGAAATATATCAAATCAACGATATAATGATGAACATACAAACATTGAATATTTCCAGTTTAAAATTGTAAATGTTCATAATGTCAATTGTCTCTTAAGCACTAATATTGGTGATTGAGTCTGATGTTCCACCCAACTCCACACAAGTACTCGGCAATGGTCTTCTGGCCAGTAGTGAGGTCTCTGCATAGGTTCTGTAAACGCTCCTGCAGCTGAATATGTCTCTGTTGAGTACGCTTAGCTGGTGGATTACCGACGGCATCTTGCTGGATAATAGTACGGACAGTAGCTTCTTCCTTTTGACACCACTCGATGACACGCCATATAGACGGATGGGCATGTCCTACCAGGTTGAAGAAATTGTTGTTCCAGCCTTCGCACATGTTGTTGGTTCTGGCATCACCGTTGAATGTGGCATCATGTACGTTCCAAATGGCTGGTGGAAACATAGGTGGGCTACGTGTTAAGTCCAGACGGACTGCTTGATTTTGTGCTGGATTCTGCTGTCTAAGACTACCACTGATGTAAGTTGATTCAAAGTAATCTAGGAGCTCAGCTGCCTCTGGTGGGTCATCAGGGCATAGTGTTCTAAGCAGATGAATACCATTGGTCAAATCAGGTACTGGTAAAAAGGCAAGACCATCCATCATACCACAGAACACTCTGAAGTCGTCGTCGTTCTTGTAGAGAGGCACCAAACCAAGCTGCTGTATCTGTCGCCATGATGCTTGTGTCAGGTGGTAGACATAGCCCTGGTGGTTGGTGTGGCGACCAAATACAGCTGTAACTGCATCTTCAAAGTCTGGACATTGAAATGTAGGTTGCTGGCATGGCAGTTTAAACAATAGACTGGAAGATTTCCCTGTAAGTATCTTGACATTTATTTGGCAGGAACGCATATACTGCAGTGCCTGTTACATCTTTGAATGGAACCCGGATGGTGCATAGCTGTTTAAATGGGTGCGAAGGTACAGAGAAGGTACCGTCCATGAAGATGAAGAAGGTCTGGGCATTGGCTAATCTTTCCAAACTCTCTAGTGAGTAGAAGACTAACATTCTGTTTTCTGCATTCTGGCTGTTGTCGTATTGCAGGAACTGTTGGTTGTTGTTGTGTACTCCTCAGGCAATCTGACATCTGCATAGGTGGCTGTGACTGGAGGAGTTGGACGCTGGTATCGAATTGTGCGTTTGGGGTTTTCTTCACGGGGCAGCAAGGCTTGGACATTGTCGTCACACTGGGACACAACCTGGGCAAAGATCTGGCTGGGTTTGTCTCTGAGGTTGGTTGCCAGGTTTTTCATGGCATTTCTGGTTTTTGAGTACTTGATGCTTGTATCACTGGGAGCGTGATTGTGTGGCTGCCCAGGAACTGGATTTTCATTCTGAAGTGTAGTGCTAAGGTTTCCTCTGCATCCTATGCTTGACCGTTTAACACACTTCCACCACTGATTGGTCTTCCTGGTAGCATGTTTGGTATACATGTACCCCTGGTAACACAGCTTGGAACCACCTCTGTTGCTTGGTATATTCTCCATTTTCGTTTAATGATAGTGAAAGTTAACTGTTTCCTTTTATACAAAAAGTGAAAGAAACCATACATTTTGCTCTGAATTGACTAGGGCATGGAATACACCAGGTGTGGTTTCACCATATGTTGATGTTCAACAATTTCTTTCATAATTGTATTCTTAACTATTAAAAATGACCTATGTATGTCTGTGTATAAACATTATGACAATAGCAATCAAGTGGCTTCTTTTTATAAATAAGGGTAATAACAAAATTACCGAACTCCGAACAATCTTACAAAGGGAAAGTCAAATTACCCCTTTCCATTTAAATCATTATGGTTTGAGTCATTTATGAATTAAATACATGTACTAAATAAACAACTGGGTCTCTATTCAGGAAGAATATATTAATTACAGTATAAACAAATTAAAGATTAAGGCATTGAAATAATTTTTACAAACAACTTTAATTATCTGAAAGATGACATTATATATGTGAGTTTTTTTCCTGTGACTTTTTTCTTGTGACTTCTTTTCCTGTGACTTTTCATCCATGACTTTTTTCCCTACATTCTCTCCACATACATTGTTATTGTCTGTAAGTGTACTGGTATAGTGTAAACGTAAAGGGTTTCCTTTCCAATTCAAATGGACTTACACCCGACAATCACCGCTACAATTTTTTTTCTATTATACTACGCCAAATTGATAAGAAAACGTAAAACGTTTCCCTTTTTATATAAACTTACAAAATAAGGAATAGAACTATATATTTGAAAAGCCCAATATTCACACACTTCGGTAAATTAATGACAATACCATTGATGATGAACAAAATCATAAATTCTGTACAAATAATTATCTGTTTGTCCCATAATTAATTTCTACGCTTCATTGTGACATATATGACAATGCAGACGGTAAAGACTCGTGTATATAATTTTAGGAAGCTTATACATTCCAAATAAATATTAATGTTAGGCATATTAAACCTTTTAAAAATATGTTCCACGATATAGCGTGGAAATCATCGTGGAAAAGATTAATATGTCGTGTTCACCACACATATATTAATCTCTTCCACGATAATTTCCACGCTATATTGTGTTCAAAACACATATATTAATCGTTTCCACGATGATTTCCACGCTATATCGTTGAAAAAACACACGTATAATAAAAGTTAATCCCTTCCACGATGATACCACCGCGGATGAAAAATTTCAGTTTACCTGTTCCGTCGTGTTTTCCGCGACGGAGCCATCGTATCACATTTCATTTCTTACATTAGCATTAGGGGAAAAGGGTGTATTTAACTCTTATCAAAAATATTGTTATGTTTTACTCATTAATTTGTATTACATACCTGACCCCCCTTTTTTATTGCTTGCAATCTTAGAAACAGCCTTAACACACCTGTGCATCTAACAAATGTTTTATGCATATTACATGTAGGAAAAAACGTACGGGTTAAACTAGAGAAAAAATCATTATTTCCTGCAATTTCGGTACTTTGTTGTTTTATACCTTAATTTCTAGTAACACTACTTTAAGATACATGTTTGCACAAGGTACTTTGGAAAGTCATTTGGAGTTAACTTCAAACGCATGGGTGGCCGACATTAGGACAAACGGACCTTCGGACTAACGAACCTTCGGACTAATGAACCTTCGGAAACTAATGGACCTTCGGACTAACGCCACGGAACCGTTACTTTATTGTTCTGTCCTCTTCACCAATCTGGTAAGGACCTCAGTCTTCTTTTAAAGCTGTCCAAGGTAGGTGCGCTGACAACAGCAGATGGCAAGTCATTCCAGTAATTAACCACTCTATTTGAGAAGAAGTTTTTTCTGATATCTGTTCTGGCGAAATGCTTAATAGCAAGTTTAAAGCTGTGTCCTCGTGTTATAGATGTGTTGAGTTTAAATAATTTATCAGTGTTAGTTTTATAACTATGATGAAGGTATTTATAAACTTCACACATATCCTGACTACGCCTACGAAGTTCCATTGGTTCAATATGAAAAGGCTGGTTCGAAATTCTAGTACACCTACGCTGAACTTTATCTAAAGCTTCTATATCTTTTACTAAATATGGTGACCAAACTGTTGATCCGTATTCTAAAATCGGACGTACGATTGATTTGTATAATATAGATACTTTCTCAGATGTAAGATTAGTAAAACATCTTCTAATAAGACCAATACGTTGGTTTGCTTTCTTAACGATATGAGAAATATGACAATCTGGGTGTAAGTCATTAGAAATAATAACTCCTAAATCTCGTTGGCTATCCTTTTCTATTACAGGTATTCCATTCAAGTAATATATGAATTCAAAACATTTACGTATTCGAA
This sequence comes from Bathymodiolus septemdierum, assembly GCA_963383655.1. NCBI lineage: Eukaryota > Metazoa > Mollusca > Bivalvia > Mytilida > Modiolidae > Bathymodiolus > Bathymodiolus septemdierum. The sequence continues at coordinate 22,335,793 of OY726527.1, read as the reverse complement.
GTATTATGCATTTTGTTTCATTGAAACGCAACAACCATATTTTGGACCAAGCTGATAAAGTGTTCAAATCTTCCTATATCTCTTGACAATCATCAGGATCAATAATTTCACGATAAAGCTTTGTATCATCGGCAAAGAGTTTTGTTGTAGAGTTGACACAGTCTGGTAAGTCGTTTACATACAATAAAAAGAGTATGGGTCCCAAGATTGAACCTTGCGGAACGCCGCTAGTGACATTCTTCCAGCTAGGAGATCCACCTGGTAAAACAACTTTTTGACGGCGATTAGTAAGAAAGGATACAATCCATCTTAAAACATTACCACGAATCCCAGCGTTTCTAAGTTTCAATTTTAATATGTTGTGCGGCACTGTATCAAACGCCTTGGCCAAATCTAAGTAAATGGCATCTGTACCTAATTTATTGTCAAAAGAATCTGTCCAATCATTCAGACATTCAATAAGTTGCGTAATACATGAGCACATGCTTTGAAATCCATGTTGATGGCAAGATATAATACGATTTCTAGTAATATGAGTAATAATAGCATCTTGAATAAGTCTTTCAAATAATTTCACAATCTGACTGGTTAATGAAACAGGTCTATAGTTAGGGAACGACCATTTAACTTGAAGGGGGGGGGGGGGGGGGGGGGGGGAGGGGGAGGGAGTTACGGTTTTTTTTCTAAAAAAATATTCTGATTCCCAATGTTGCTGAAAAAAATATTCTGATTTTGGTGGAGGAAAAAAAATAATCTGATTCAGTGTTTTTGTCATATAACCTAATGTTAAGTTCTGGAAAAAAAAAATTCGCGCTTCGCTCGACAAAAAAAATAAATATTCTAACTCTTGTGCTGTCCGAAAAAAAAATTCTGAACGTAGCGAAAAACAATAACCCTCCCTTCAAGTTAAATGGTCGGCCCCATAGTAGTAGTAAATCGACAGCTTTTCTTAAATAAAGGAGTCGCATTAGCATCACGCCAATCTTGTGGTACATGACCGGATCTCATAGAGAGGTTAAAATATATGACAAAGGAACGTCAAAATCTAAACAGTTACGTAAAACGTTAACATGAATACCATATAGACCACTGGATTTAAATAAAGTTAGTTTTGCCAATTTTTTCTTTACTAAATCTGGAGTTATATCTAAGTCGCATAGAGCGGAATCGAAATTGACGACGGGTAAATCTGGTGTATGGTCTAGTGGTTGCTCTTGAGTAAGAACGGATATAAATAAGTTATTTAATACTTCTGCTTTGTTCTTATCATTTATAGTAAGTTTAACTCCATCTTTTTCGATCATAGCTATGGAACTAGAAGATTTAGAAAAATGTCTAGTATAATTCCAAAAACATTTAGGATTATCTTTAGCCTGGTTAACTAATTTGTCCTCAAAGTCTGATTTAGCTTGAGACATAATATAGTTAGTGACACATCTTTCCTGATCATAGAGAATTTCATCCGCGAATAATCCTGATCTTTTAAACTTGACCCACTTTTCCTATGATTCTGTTTAGCTTTTGTAACCGATTTATACCTAGTCTATGGCTGCCCGTGACGTTTACCCGGTTTGATTGTCTTACTTGCAGGGGGGGGGGGGGGGGGGGGGGGGGGGGGGGGGGGGGGGGGGGGAGGGGGGAGGGTTATGGTTTTTTGTTTCGTTCAGAATTTTTTTTCGGACAACACAAGAGTTAGAATATTTATTTTTTACCAGAATTTAACATTAGGTTATATGACAAAAACTCTGAATCAGATTATTTTTTTCCCTCCACCAAAATCAGAATATTTTTTTCAGCAACATTGGGAATCAGAATATTTCTTTAGAAAAAAAACATTACCCGCACCCCTCCCCCCCCCCCATTCAAGTTAAATGGTCCGTCCCTAAGTGTTCTTAATAGTATGGCTTCCATGGAACATGTCTTGATTATAGTAGGGCTGACAGTGACTGTGTCATGTTCATTGTTTTCTTGCACGAACATTTCGATTGAAACCACCAATGAAACTGAACGATACAATTGAAATATATATTACAGGGGCGGATCCAAGGGAAGGGGCGCACGCGGCGCCCCCCCCCCCCCCCTAAAATTGGAAAAAATATGATTTTTTGGCGTAAAATCGTGATTTTTCACACGAAATACCCCAAAATTTTCGCGCCTCCCTCCGCAATTGGAAAAAAATAAGATTTTTTGGCGTAAAATCGTGATTTTTCACACAAAATACCCCAAAAATTTCGCACCTCGCTCCGCTCGGCGCAAATTTTTAAGTGCGCCCCCCTAACTTGAAATCCTGGATCCACCCCTCTATTATTGAAAAGAGTTTCAAATATCCATAGCTCTAACCAACTCGAATGATTAAGTACGTCCTCTTTTGACAATCGTCTCCGCCCGGAGAGAGGCGGAATATAACGAATGGATTAACGGGTTATATCTCTAAGCCAAATGTGAAAGATACTGGGGTTAGACGATGAATGTTATTAGGAAGACTGACACAACACACCTCCTTGTCTTTACTATACCCGTCTATAACTTTTAATTATGCATAGACATTTGTCATAGGGATGACCTTATAATTACCGTGACAACGCATTAATTATGATTTAATTATAATATGTTATGTTTGTTGCACAAGTATTCAGGCAGAGCTATATAAACTTAGTGTTACCAGTACAGAATACACCATCAATGTGATATACAAACAAACAATTCACGATATTAAGAGGTAATACAAACAAATAGTCATTCAAAATAGAAAGACAAGCAAGGTGCAAATAAAAATTACAAAAGAAAAAGAAAATCAATATTCATCGGTCCACTTTGTCAGTTTCCGGAACCCGGGTACAGGTCAAGGTATGCAGATGACTTTAGAATGGTTATCCATAATGTCACGTTCATTCAAGATAAAAAAAAACACACATTCCTTAAAGATAAGACGTCATATATATAGCGGAAGTTAAATTTAAAAGATTCAGCTATTTTCGTTTTTCTTTTCTTTGGAGCAGCACGTGTATGAAGTCCGGCTCATACCAATATATGAATATAGTAAGTCGGCTGAACGAAGAGCATAAATAGTACCCATTGAAATTCCTGCTAACTATCAGACAAACCATGATCACCAAACACAAAAAATGCGTTCTCGATTAAAAAGTTCCACAAACTCAGAACACACATTAATGTATTAATGTTAAACAATCTTGAATATTATTGTATTGTTTCTGAACGCTATGATGAACAGTTGAGCTTTTTGAACGTTATGGTGAACGATTGAGGGATATGGTGAACGGTTGAGCTTCTGAACGTTATGATGAACAGTTGAGCTTCTGAACGTTATGGTGACCAGTTGAGCTTTTTGAACGTTATGGTGAACGATTGAGCGCTATGGTGAACGGTTGAGCTTCTGCACGTTATGGTGAATGGTTGAGCTTCGGAAAGTTATGGTGAACGGTCGAGCATCTGAACGTTATGGTGAACGATTGAGCTTTTGAATGTTATGGTGAACGGTTGAGCTTCTGAACGTTATGGTGAACGGTTAAGCTTCAGAACGTTATGGTGAACGGTTGAGCTTCTGAATGTTATGGTGAACGGTTTAGCTTCTGAACGTTATGGTGACCGGTTGAGCTTCTGAATGGTACGGTGAGCGGTTGTGATTCTGAACGTTATGGTGAACGAATGGGCTTCTGAGCGTTATGATGAACGGTTGAACTTCTGAACGTTATGGTGAACGGTTGACTTTCTAGACGTTATGGTGAAAGGTTGATCTTGTGAACGTTATGGTGAACGGTTGAGCTTCTGAACAGTATGGTGAACGGTTGAGCTTCTGAAAGTAATGATGAACGGTTGAACTTCTGAACATTATGGTGAACGGTTTAGCTTCTGAACATTATGGTGAACGGTATTTATTTGGCTTGTCCTGATCGGTAGATAATAATAACCTAATACTAGGACGTGTGATGGTAATCTTAATGATCATATTAAGATAATATAAAATTGAGAGGTAATAATCCACGTTTAAGTAGAAAAATTATATGTAAATTTATTGAGAATCAAACTAAGAAAGAAGAGTGACCATCCAAATGTCTTGTGGGTAATTGAGAGACGTCCTATTTACGACGGAATTCAAAGCTTGTCACAAAAGGAAAAGTTCTTGATTGAAATAACTAAAAATAAGGTATGTACTCATTTAAACCAAAGAATCGTTATTTCTATTTCCATAGTAATACATAACATAACAGAGAATTTAGTGTAAATATCAAATACAACATATTATCTAACTAAATAAAATATTCAAACAGGTGTTTAAATCGAACGCATTGTATAGGTATAATATTTATATTAACAATCTGTAATTTGTGTGAAAATTTAGCTTGATCAAGAAAAATGATGTTTTGTCTAGTCATTGTATTGTGGATTGGCGCTTATTGCCTATTCTCCGCATTATGGATTGGTGCTTTTGATGCTTAACTATCGCATTGTGGATTCATGTTTTTTTTTTTTACTAGTCATCGTATTGTGAATTCACGTTTTTTGGGTAATTATCGTACAGTGGATTCACGTTTTTTTTTGGTAGTCATCGCATTATAAATTGATGTTTTTTTGGCTAGTTATCGTATTTGGATTCATGTTTTTTGGGTAGTTATCGTATTATGGATTCACGTTTTTTAGGGTAGTTATCGTATTTGGATTCATGTTTTTTGGCTAGTTATCGTATTGTGGATTCATATTTTTGGGTAGTAATCGTATTGTGGATTCACGTTTTTTGGGTAGTCATCGTATTATGAATTCACGTTTTTGGGGTAGTTATCCTATTGTGGATTCACATTTTTGGGTAGTTATCGTACTGTGGATTCACGTTTTTTTGGGTGGTCATCGTATTGTGGATTCATGTTTTTGGGTAGTCATCGCATTGTGGATTCACGTTTTGGGGTAGATATCCTCTTGTGGATTCACATTTTTGGGTAGTTATAGCATGCAGTTATAGTACTGCAGATTTGCGTTTTTCCCAGTCTCGACATTGTGGATTGACGTATTTTTTCTAATCATCGTATTATGGATTAACTTTCTGTCAAACCATCGTCTTGTTAACATAGTGCATTAAGGACAGGCGTGAATTGACGTTCTTTATAGACTATAGGAAATAAGAGATTAGATATTGTTACTTGGGTATTATAAATTATTAAAGTGGCATTTTCTGCCAAAATCGTAAAGAGGGAGAGGCGTTAAGGTGCAAAATTTACTGGTATTAAACTGATGTTCGTAACTTTAGTTACCTACATCCCAACATGGCGGACACGGAAAATGGTAAATTAGAATATCCTTGTTTTCTCTTTATCAGTAGTGTTTATTAGTAAGTCCATACAGTATGATTACAGGTGGAAATTTTAGATACTCGAATGCATACATAAAAATGACGAAACTCTTATGAGAACATTGAAATATTAACTTGAAAAAAATTGAAGGATGTACGTAACTCTTTGAAGTGATGTTCGTAACGTTAGAAAGATATTTAAAGAGATGTCCGTAACTGCAGATTTCCATAACTATTAAATAATAAGAACGTGTTTAATTGCTCGTTAAGAAACAGTTTGAGAGATTGAATGATGGTCTTTCATAAATTTCATTTTTAGAACTGGTTTATTTTTATTGGTCCTCTCTCATGATCAAATATGCAATAGTTTGTGGTGTCTGTTTTAGTTTCGTCTACATAAAACCAATGTCTTCGTTCGATTACAGGAATATATTTTCATTATTGCAGATAGTTTCATGTGTTACCAATCTAAGAAGAATGTTGGTTTCAATTTCAAAGCAAAATTAAGCATGCAAACAACTTAAAAGTAAAAAGAACAACAAACAACGAAACGAAAGCATATAGAACGAGTATTAAGAAGAAAAAACAATTCAGGGTCGCATACATGTACAGTATTCTACCTTTCTCACATTTTTAGGATGTTGATTTGTTTTAGCGTCACATGCGACTTATTGACAGTTGAAGACTTGTTGATCCATGAAACATGTAATCATGTCAATGTAAACAATTATAGACTTGCTACGATAAGTCCCTTTCTAACCTATTTGTATCTTGTGCGTACCCCTTTAATAAGTTTTCTGCTGAAAGCAATGTATCTGTACTACATAAATATTGTCGGTAGAGATATATTACCTATAGCAACATATTTACTAAAGTATACAAGAATATAGATAAAGGACTTGTAGGAAATCTATGAGTATAATTATATTTAACATGGGTGAAGGAAATTCATGTATGCGATCCTGATTTAAAAAACTATTGATATTAAACTAATTCGTTTATATACCGTCAAGACTGTTCAGACTAAACATCCTGTCAATTTCAATGCATATTTATAAATGTATATGTATTTGTAAAACTTGAAATGGTATGATATAAAAAAAAAATGAACTTTTCGAAAACAGCTTTACCATAGATTAATCCAATTTTAATACTTACAAATTATAGATTCGTTAAAAAGTATTATAAATCTTTATTTATCTGTATTTAGTACAATAGTCTAACAAATTAAAAATAAAGTAATCTGGTTTCATTTCAGCATTAAAGGAAAATAATTAGATGTGTCATTCTTAAAATACTTGATCTGGTGTGTCCATTTTCATTAAGATAAGCAAAAAACACAAAGGACAATTAATTTGGTAATAATTCACGGCATATTTACACATAGAACTGTTAATTTACATACAAATATACTTTGTTAGAATTTATATACGAGACCCAGAATGGCCCTCATCGAATTTAATGATGATGTCGGAGGTCGCCATCCATGGGAGGTCCTAAACACCCAAAGGTCGGAAGTCAAAACGCCCTATTGCAAAGTCGTAGTTTATGAAAGACCCTTCTAGAGCACACAGTCCAAGACCAAATAGAAATATCAAAATAATACTTTCAACTACATATGTTGAATCGACTGCCGCATCGGCCTCAGCGCTATTAATTATCTGGCCATTCTCGATATCCATCGCTGTAAGATTGCAAAAGATTAAAGGAAACGCAAAGCCACGTGTTTATTATTGCTAATTGGGAACGAGCGTTGGGCAAGGTGTTCTTCTCCCGCTACCCTCATCTTTCGTTCATCTCACTCATTCATAACCTTTTCATCCTCCGCTCTGTATTTTTTTTCTCGGGCATTATATAATCTCTCCCACCTCTATTACCCTCTCTATCACTTCAGGGATGTTTTTCTTTGTTTTCAAATTTTATTCATTACAAAAGCGTTGTTCTTTAAATGTCTTAAACATGATTTTAGAAACACCAAACTTTAAATAATTCTACAGTTACTTGCATCATTTGTATTTCTTAAAGTAGGTTTTGTGCCACATAGGAGAATTTACAGTTGATTTAAGCATATCACTACAGTTAATTGTTAAAATATCTATACATTTGAAATGACAATATTTGAAAATAAACTAAAAACAAAGAGAAAACAAGGATATTCTAATTTACCATTTTCCGTGTCCGCCATGTTGGGATGCAGGTAACTAAAGTTACGAACATCAGTTTAATACCAGTGCAAAATTGGCCCCACATTATATTAAAAAATAATGCTCGACATAGAATAAAAACAATTTACTAATTTAATTGATAAACAAATTTTCAAAAAATGTAACTTTCCGTGAAATTGGGTGCGCTATGACGTCATACTGACATCATAATTAGACGGATAATGCTAAAAATGGACTACAAACGACATATTTAATGTACATTTTAGCTATGTTATATACCTCCACAGTCTTCCACCAACACCAAATTGAGCAGCTGTTTTGAGTATAGAGGGTTAATGATTATATCAAAATATTTTGTTGGTGGAGGATTGTGGAGGTAGTTAAATATTAATTTATTTATAACCGCAGCCAGACCCTTAAAATCAATATTTTCACTCTTCTGATTGTATATATGAGACCATTATATACACAATCTGTACATTTCATGATTCATTTCAAGTAATGAAATTCATCAGTAAATAACTTATGTTTCTGTAAATAATTGTATTTATCCAAGACTATTCGGGGCAGTAAAAAAATAGACAAATAATAAACAATAAGCTTTTATTGATTGTTTTGTTTGACAAATGTAGAAATTGTATGGCCACGGCTTGGAGATAATTGGCCGCCGGCAAACGTCAATGGCAGGCCCGAAATATATACACATAACCATTATAATATTCCAACAAATCATAATGTTCATATAAACCATATCCACATTATCCATGAAAATATGAAAATGCTGGCCCTGGGAACAGAAGCTCAGCCTATAAACAAATCCATTAAAATAACACAACATAATATGAATACTTTGTGTCGCTATTTACGCCACATGGTCGAACGCACGTTCCCAGTTGCTGTACGATGGGAACTGAGTTCGACCACCGCCACAAATGGTGGTAGCGACACAATTTTCCCAAGCCGTCGCCGACATTTGTGAAGTGTGAACTGAATGTCAAACAGGAAAATGGAATTACCTAAACGGAAGAGGGATTCCAAACCAAATTGGCTATAAATGTGCAATTCTTCCAATTCCACTTGTATTAATTTCCAAACTAAACTAATCTGCCAAATTGGCTAAATTCAAATAACTTGTGCTATATAACTCTGTCTTCAATAACAAATAGATTCCAAGCCAAATGGGCTATGAATGTGCAATTCTAAACTAAACTAATCAGCCAAATTGGCTCAATTCAAATAACTTGCACTACATAACTCTGTCTTCAATAACAAACAGATTCCCAAACCAAATGGGCTATAAATGTGTAATTCTTTCACAATACTGGATCCAACTATCCATACTTTAATTGTTCTGCCTATAATTCTTAGATAGCATTTAAATACCAATTCCCAAGTATTAAGGTTAAAGAAAACTATCGAAGAGAAAAAATAAATTGACTATGAACAATACTTATTTTCAAGTTAGAACTCACAAAATTACTTATAACCTGATATATTTCTTGTAGACCTTTGATTTCCACCTGCCAGAGCATTTTATTTGGTTTTCCGGCATGCCATCAATGGCGCAACAACCGTCTGATAATAACATATGTTAATATCAGCTAAACATCTAATAATAATATAAGTACATATCGGCTAAACATCTTATAACAAATTCCTTATATCCTTATAAACAAAATTCCTTGTATAAGAAAATAAGCGAGGCTGCCGACCACTATCAATAGCAAGCCCCGTAAATCCATTTATCCTTATCAACAAATCCTATATCCTTATATACATGTACCGTATAACAAATTCCTTATATCCTCATATAACATTGTAATAAAGTGAGTACATATCAGCTAAACATCTGATAAAAAGATATGTACATATCAGCAAAACACCTGAAAATAAGATGAATACATATCAGCTAGACGTCTGTAAATAAGATAAATACATATCAGCTAAGCATCCGATAATAAGGTTAGTAATTATCAGCTAAACATCTGCTAATAATATAAGTACATAATCATATCAGCTAAACATCTGATAAAAAGATAAGTACATATCAGCAAAACATCTGAAAATAAGATGAATACACATCAGCTAAACGTCTGAAAATAGGATAAATACATATCAGCTAAGCATCCGATAATAAGGTTAGTAATTATCAGCTAAACATCTGCTAATAATATAAGTACATATCAGCTAAACATCTGGAAATAAGAGAGGGCTGCCGACCACTATAAATGGCAAGCCCCATAAATCCATTTATCCTTATAAGCAAGTCCTTATATCCTTATGAACAAAATTCCTTATATAATTTATATCCTTATATACCATTGTAATAAAGTGAGTACATATCAGCTGTTTATAATATAGTACATATCAGCTAAACATCTGATAAAAAGATAAGTACATCAGGGTTTCCGTTCGGCGTCTGTCATTGGCCGATAATTTGCGTGTATGACAGGAAATAATTTGACATTGCTGTCAAAATAACCGTTTGTTTCAAAATAAGTGACCAAAAAGTCCGACACATGCTACGTATGCATCGGACACGTGACCGAGTATTCTCCAGTTTGTCCATAATTTATTTTGATCAAAGCTAAAGTGAAACGCCAGATCAAAACTCTTTTATTTTATCATTTATCGTTCTTCCATACCCCGATGAAGTTCAAGGACATTGACAAAATTAAATTCGCAATCTCAGAAACGCTTTAATGAACGAAAATATCAATATTTGAAATATAAGAACAAGAATCACTCCGGACCGGACACGTAAAAACTACCGGATATCAATTTGGCGCCAAATTTAAACTTGTCCTCTGCGCAAAACACGATAGAGGACTTGATTTAGGTTTTTGGGAAATATTGAAACCTTTGAAATGGACAAATATTACAAGTTTTTCCTGATTAAGACAAATGGTTGAAAAGATCCACTAACATTTTTTATTTCTCTGTGAATTTAAATAAAATACTTTGCTTTATTTATATATATATATATATAAAAAAAAAATAAAAAATTCTACAAAATGTTTACCTATTTAGGGTAGCTTTCTCGTAAGTCTTTGACTCATTCCTCATTGGGGAATTTGATTATAATTTCTATCTATTTTCACTTAAGTTTAACTTTTTTTTGGAAAGAGATGGTGACCTCTGAAAACCTGTCTGGTTGTCAATTCCAAATATCATAATAAGTATGCAAGTTTGGAACAAATGAATATTAAATTAAGCTCCAGCTGCATCTTAATGAATCAAACCACACCTTAATATAGCATTAAATGACCTATAAGTTTTAGGCAAATTAGGACACAATTGACCTATTGAATAAGTGCCTTTCAGGACAAAAGGCCTGAGGAATTTATATGAGTTAGGTCATTTGACCTAAGTATAATAAAATCCAGCTGAAGCCCTGTACATATCAGCAAAGCATCTGAAAATAAGATGAATACATATCAGCTAAAGTCTGAAAATAAGATAAATACATATCAGCTAAGCATCTGATAATAAGGTTTATTACATAATGATTGTATTTAAACTATTTTATTGGCTATCATGCTGTCACCTGACATTCCGTAAAATTTGATATTGTTTGATTAAAACTCGTATTGACTTGGTTTCACTTTCATTTTCTAACGAAATATATAAAAAGAATCACGTTCATTTTAATGTAATAAAACAATTACAGCCTTTTGTATCGGTCAATACGAGTTTTTATGGACCTTAGAAATCAATATTCACCTCAGCCTAATGGCTTCGGTGAATATCGTTTTTAAGGTTCATAAAAACTCGTATTGACCTCAACAAAAGACTATAATTGTATATAGTAATTATCAGCTAACATCTGCTAATAATATAAGTACACATCAGCTAATAATATAAGTACATATCAGCTAAACATCCGATAATAAGATAAGTTCATATCAGCTAAACATCCGATAATAATACAAGTACATATCAGCTAAACATCTGATAATAAAGTTCGTAATTATCAGCTAAACATCTGATAATAAGATAAGTTCATATCAGCTAAACATCCGATAATAATACAAGTACATATCAGCTAAACATCTGATAATAAGGTTCGTAATTATCAGCTAAACATCTGAAAACAAGATAAATACATCAGCTACACATCTGATAGTAATGTTAGTAATCGTCAGCTAAACATCTGAAATAAGGTAAGTTCATGTCAGCTAAACATCTGACAATAATATAAGTTGATATCAGCTAAACATCTGATAATAAGATAAATTCATATCGGCTACACATCTGATAAGATAAGTACATATCAGCTAAAGATATGATAATAAGGTAAGTGCATATCGACTAAACATGTAAACATCTTAGCTAAAGATCTGGTCTGATAAGAAGGTCAATTCATATCAACTAAACATATCAAATTAAGACATTTCATATAAGCAAAACATCTGATAAAAGATAAGTACATGTCAGTTTAACATCTGATAATAAGTAACTGATAATAAGGTTAGTAATTATCAGCTAAAATCTGATAAGTTAGTACACATCAGTTAAACATCTAAAAATAAGGTAAATACACATCAGATAAACATCTGAAAATAAGGTAAATACACATCAGCTAAAATCTGATAAGTTAGTACACATCAGTTAAACATCTAAAAATAAGGTAAATACACATCAGATAAACATCTGAAAATAAGGTAAATACACATCAGCTAAAATCTGATAAGTTAGTACACATCAGTTAAACATCTAAAAATAAGGTAAATACACATCAGTTAAACATCTAAAAATAAGGTAAATACACATCAGATAAACATCTGAAAATAAGGTAAGTACACATCAGCTAAACTTCTGATAATAGGGTAAGTACACATCAGTTAAACATTTGATAATAAGACAAGTACATATCAGCTAAACATCTGATAGTAAGACAAGTACATATCAGTTAAACATCTGATAATAAGACAAGTACATATCAGCTAAACATCTGATAGTAAGACAAGTACATATCAGTTAAACATCTGATAGTAAGACAAGTACATATCAGCTAAACTTCTGATAGTAAGACAAGTACATATCAGTTAAACATCTGATAGTAAGACAAGTACATATCAGCTAAACTTCTGATAATAAGGTTAGTACATATCAATTAAACATCTGATAATAAGGTTAGTATATATCAGCTAAACCTCTGATAATAAGGTTAGTACATATCAATTAAACATCTGATAATCATGTTCTATGCACCATCTGTATAACACGTTATATACTGAAATGTATCTGATAATCATGTTTACGCAGCCATCGGTATACCAATGTTATATGGTATATACCGTGTTATATACTGAAATTTATCTGATATAAATCATGTTATATGCAACATCAGTATACCACTTGTATACTAAAACATATCTATTTTTTTTTTTTTTTAAATGACTGAAAATTGATTACATGTAAGTGGTGAACCATCAAATTGACAAATAACACAAGCAATTAGATATTATACTTCTGCTTGACTTAAGGCATTAAAATATTGATGATTTTCTGCATTTTTTTATGTGCATGACACCGATTCCATATGCACAAAATAACAACTCTACACTTCTTATGACATTTTATTCATGTGTATTTGTTAATTAAAGACAATCGCCGTCTTGTGCAGTGATTGTATGCCTGTATGGCTTGTGTCACAAATAAAACTGACAAAGCACATGTCCCACATGTTTGGTTTTTTTTATACTGTGGCTGGACTTTGCAGGACTGCGATGTTTTAACATTGGCTTAGATAAATAAGTGCATCGTTTAATTTTAATATTATTTTGTGTGTCACTGTGTATCACGCCACGAGGCGACATTTTGGCTTTTGGCAAGCATAACTTGGGAGAGGGAGAGAAATCAAACCTGAAAGTACACTCCTGATCGAGCAAACTGACAGATTAATATTCATTTAATACGTCTAAATCAACATTCGATTAAACCAATTTAAACCTCCAACATGTCTCATAATAAGCCGAACACGTGATGAACACACGTGTTCAGCTTACCAGTCTGAAAATACGTGTAGCCTGCAGGCATTCATAATACATGTAACATGACAACAGTTTTCGATCAATATACCGACTTAATATTATAATTAAAATACTCCCTGAAATTAGGATTTTCCCCTTGATCGGATTTTTCTGTGAATTTTAAAAACACTTTTCCCCTTGATCGGATTTTTCTGTGACCTTGGCGTTATGGTTGCAGATTCAGAAAGGAAGTACGACGTCACAGCAAATTGTCACGTAACACCCTTCAAATTAAAGCGGGATAACTCTTACTCAAATCTGTGAACCATGAAATATTTGCGGGGAAAGATTGCCCGATTTCGCTGTGGATAACGGGATTTATTCCTCATATGAATAAATCCTATTATTTTAAATACAGTTTGTGTACATTGAAACCAAGAGAAAAACTCAGTGCATGCAATCCGGCGTCAATGCCATAAAAAGAACTGGGAACTATAAGTGCCATATATGGCCCCATATTTAATGAATCATTATCTTAGTAAAGACTTGATTAAAATTTGATGTATTATAGACGAGATCATACTTTTGATGTTAAAACTTGTTTCCAACAAACTCGATACGTATTTGACGTCATTGTGACGTCATGAGCGTTATTTGCTTTCTGTATTTCGTGGAATTTTGCCCGCGATATTTGGACGGTTTTCGAAGAAATTAAGCACCAGTCGTGCACCAGAAAAATATTTTACCAGATTATTAAAATAAATTGTTCTAATATTCCAAGCGCTTAGATGACGTTTTGATATTTGACTGAGAAGCAATCTTTGCTGTAAAAAACGATGGTATGTCGGCACGTAACAGTTATATACAAATGTAAGATAAAAATAAAATAAACACCACTTCATCCAAAATAGTTTTTTTTCATAAGCCCCCAATGATTGATTATATATTTTCTTCCGGGATACTGAAATAGTTATTACTACAGGGATACGGAGGTAGCCGTTTAATGGTCTATCGACGCTACTTCTAAAATGAAGTAAAATAGTTTGATCCAAAAGGAATAGATATGGGCACAATCCAACAGATAGCTCTCACATTATGACCCAAAGGTGTTTTATGTTATGAACTACATACACAAACGTTTGATTCATCATTTGTCCATTGGAGGTTAGGTGTTTAACACCACTTTCAAAAAAATTTCATTTACTACTTTTGTGGCGGAAATTGGAGTACCCAGAGAAATCCACAAACCTGTCGCAAGTCACTGACAAACTTTATCACATAATGTTTTATCGAGTACACCTCGCCATGAATGGGGTTCAAATTCTCAACTTAAGTTGTGATAAGCAATGATTGCAAAGGTAGTTGTAAATTCAACTACCATACGACCACGACGGCTCAAGTTCAGTTAAGATGAAAGGTAATTGTTTTATTGATATTGATGGAATTTATGATTATCATTTGTTTATAAAATTTCTTTTCATATCAATCAATGAAAAGAATTGGTTTGCTGAAAGTATGTTTTTTGTTGGGGTTCATTGGATGGAATTTGTATCTCATGTGAAGTTCCGTCGATTGCAGACACAACGTTAGGCATATCAGAACAATACCTTTTCTTTTGCCATCAGACTGGGATGGTTGGCCACTGAATTCACATAACATTTTCATAAATTATATAAAGTTTCCCCTTTTGCCCCCAAATTAAATTTTAAGTTCTATCAGTTCCATTCTCTTAAATCAACCTCCAATGGACAAATGATGGATCACAAGTTTGTGTATGTAGTGCATTGAAAATGCGTTCTGTCACGTGCATAAGTTATTGTTTGCATGATTGACAGACAATATTCATCATATTGTTTTCTAGCTTCTGAACTGTCGATCGAGAAAAAAATTAAAATATTCTAGACAGGCACCAAATAGCCAGTCAATGGGGTTTGCAATTAATATTTCGCATGCACAATAGCGACCCCACACCACAAGGTGTGGAAAATAGAAATATTCTTCTGTGGTTTAAATGCGTATTAACTGCATTACATGTAAACTGTATGATTCTGTTTGATAAAGTCCTTTAACTAGAACAGGAACAAAATGTTCACTTGAGTGAAATGGTATTGTAATAAAAGATCATGAACGTGATGTACAAGTATTAAAGAATGTCCAGGTATATTTTAAATGAGGTTGAAACAAGTCACCATTTGATATTAATTCGGTTGTATTTCATTTTGACGATTCTAATTACGGAAGACGATCACAACCATATTGTTTTTGATTGGATTAAAATTATAGCTGTATAATAATGTATAATATCCTATTATTATTAGAATCCTAACATGACTGCGAATTTGACATAAATAAAATAACAAATGGCTTTCACTAGGAAAACGCCGACTTTATGTGAAAGGGACATCAGACAGCTATGAGGAACGAATTTAATACATCCCTTAGCGCGGGATGTAAAGGACACACTCCTTACACGTAAAAGACAGCTTTCAGCAGATTCTGATAGCAACACGACAACCACTTTCTATGGGATATCTGATTCCAAGGCTTGTTATCAGTTTATCAAAAAAACAAAAATAATTCTCACCGGGTCCTTGCTAAAATCGCTACACATTACAGGTGCGGATCCAGGATTTGTAGTTAGGGGGGGGGCGTGAGTAGGCGAGGGGTCTGGGGACCGCTTAAGGTCCCCAGCTGGTCCAAGGTAGAACCATGGTAGGGGGCCCGGGGGGGGGGGGGGGGCAAAACCCCCCTGAAGCTCTGGGGATTTTAGGAATTACAGACATTTATTTGAACGACAATTTTGAACCAACCACACCATTTTTATCAGACCAAAAAAACTTGATTTTAAGTTTTAATTTTATCGGATAATTGTATATTTTTGTCAGATTATAAGAACCTAAAGTAAAACTTTTTTTGAACAACCGTGATGCGAATTGTTCAACTCATGACTGATCGATCACGATATTTTAATCCTTCAAAGAACTATTGGTTTAGTTTTAACGCATTCCTCATTTCACTAATTGGTCTGTACTTTCGGTGCTGGTCCTTTCGGGTGGTTCTAGTTAATACTGCCCGTCTGGATGGAGCTTTTCTTTTCGTCGTTTGATTCATTCATTGAAAACATATGATTCGACCGTTCTTGTTTATAGACAAACAAAAGCGGAAATTGTCGGCGAATCCATATATGAATCAACGAACACACCCAACGTGTATTTACAATGTGTAGGAATATTTTACTACAGGTCACGAGTTAACCATTCATGAAAAAGTTGTTTGTTGAACTGCTTAATTAACGTTGTATAACATATGTTTTGCGAATTTTAGGAGGGCGCACGCCCCGCACGCCCCCTCTAAATCCGCCCCTGCATTAAACATTTTGCTTCACACCATTTCCCAAAATATTTCCATATTATAAAAAAAAGCGGTGTTTAAATATTGGACATTTTTTTTTAATAGATTTGTGATGGTTGTCTGTAAAAATGTACTGGAATATATCATCGCATTGGTTATCGTTAAGAATAAAGTACGGTTAAAAAAGTGTTTAAAAAAAATTTCAAATATGACAAAGTTCTATTGTCCAAATAAATCTATCTATTACTTCTTTAAGATTAATACCAAAATTTCGAAGAGTTTTCGACGATCAATGTTAATAAGTTTCTGAATTGATGCCCCAGGGACGGATCCAGGGGGGCGCACCCGGCGCGGGGCGGCGCCCCCCCCCCCCCCCAACACGAAATACCCCCAAAATTTTCGCGCCTCCCTCCGCGCGGCGCAACTTTTTTAAGTCCGCCCCCTAACTTGAAATCCTGGATCCGCCCCTGATATTAACCTCAATATGTACATTATCAATGTCATAGCAGACGATGAATCCAAAATTGGTCTGTATATGAGATTTAAGGTGACGAAAAAATGAATTACGAAAAACTACAATTTGAACGTGAAATAATAGATGTGGTACGTAGTTCTTATATTTAAAGATGACATTTTTAGATCAGATTTCATGAGATCATTCATGCAATTTCAGCATCATAATATAACCTCTGACAAATTAAGCGATCAAAATAATGAGAAATTTTATCACGTGAAACAAACCGTCGAAAACAGGAGACCGTCGAAAATGGGTGACGTTGTAACATTACCATTCGTTCACTTTAATTTCATAATACAGTTTCGGAACATGTTTTTATTCCTGAAATCATCCACATTGCATATTATGTCAAATTTATGCTGTGTTTATTGAGTTTTATTATGCTTTGTTTTTATTTTTGTTTTTTTAATGATATGCATTATAATACAATGATACGTATGTTCTGTATAATGAAAAAAATGACGTACATTGCTTTTCATTACCTGAATTTGTCGATCCGCTGTGAGGGATTAGATACACATATTAAGTAACTGTATTTATTTCTGAAAAGCACATATTGTGAATACATTTTGGAGAAAATTTTATCGACATCTGAGGTGGGGCCGATTTTGGCCCTTATAGCTCCCAGTCCTTTGTGTTACCCATAAAAACTATAAGATATGATTGATGCCTTAATTAAACGTGTTTCTGTAACTTATAAATGTTATGAAATGTACGCGCATCGGGGAAAAAAGGTGCAACTGCTCGTGTTTTGAGATCGATCAAGAAATGGACGTCATCTTATTAATTATCGGCATTGTTTACGGAGTTTGCCGAATCGTCATTAAATCAGTACAATAATGCATTTATTTCTTATTTTTTGTGAATCTGTTTTTAGTCGGCGTTAATTACGGACAAAGAACCATGCAAGTTTGCAGTTAATAAGTAACAAAATACAAATTATTCGTTTTTACCTGTCACTATTAAGGTCAGTTGCATACGGAGAACGCGAGGTCAAATTATTTGCTTGCAAGGAAATAATATACACTTATTGACTGGGTATGAGGGTAATAGCACTTTTATAGTCCCCAAGGTGCCAACTATTTTCTGAGGCAACGCCGAGGAAAATAGTTGGTACAGAGGGGACAATTAAAGTGCTATTACCCGAATATCAAGTCTATAATTGTTTTATTATACTGAACAACTGTGCAATTCAAAATTCTAAATTGTAGGTCCGTTTCTGATGGATTTCTAGTCTACTTTATTAATGCTTTTTAAAACTAGTACATTTTCATGTGTGCATTTGAAAAAATTCCGCGGGAAATGTGATTAAAATGCTATTCACCGGCCGGTGAATAGTCATTTGTGCTATTCACCGGTGAATAGTACTTTTCAGAAAAATTGAATGAAACTATGGAAATAGTATTGTTATTGCAATAAAATTTATATAGAAAAAAGTATGAGAAGTATCATAATAAATCGATGGTAATTTTCGTTCTCAAAAGGCGAAAAGTGGTACGATAAGCTGTTTAATGTGAAATATTTACCTTTATTTCATCATTTTAAAGCGATTTACCAATTTCCAAAACATGTAAATTTTTTTGGTCAAAATCGTAGCTAATGCCGCTTTAAAATCTGGAATTAAAATGCATTCAATGTTTTAGTATAATGGAAGAGTTGGACCAGACTGAGGGTTTAGTGGATCTCAGTAAAAATGACATGGACAACTTTAATAAGAACGCATTAAAGGGAGACAAAAAGAACAGGATAAAGGGAGATAATGTATATTACGAGAATGACGATGAATATGATGATAAATTAGCATATGATGTCGATGAATATCCACCTTGGTTTGTTACCATAACATCAGCTTTTCAAGTACGTACATCGTTTATGCTTCCACGCATTATTAAAAGCATCATTTATAGAATTACTGTATAGGAAAAAAAGTTTAAAGATACCAGAGGGGTAATCTGAAGATCGAAAGACAAAACAATATCAAAAGAACAAACAACGATCTACAAAAGATTACAGAAAAAAAAACTAAAGATAGAGCCACACAAACCCCACAAAAAACCGGGGGTGAACTCAGGTGCTGCGGAAGGATATATAGAATCTAACACCGGGGAGAGTACAAGATAGGGAAATCTCCGACACCCGAGGGTAAGATTTCAATCGTTCTCTTTACGAGGCTTGCAGAGTTAGAGAACGCTTGTAATCTGACCCAAGGGTGTCGGAGATTTCCCTATCTTGTACTTTTTACGGTGTTTGATTTTATTTCTCACTAAACACCTAATTGTTTTTGTTTACATTCCATCGAGCGTTTTCCGGGGTCCCGCAATTTATTTTTCCACTGCTGAAGTAAATATTCGATTTATCCATATGCAACCGTATCTCGGCAGTATTTCAAATGTGTTTCATCATAAAGTACAATGTATTTAATAAATGTATTATAAATGTTACTACAACAGAGATAAATACCTGTAAAAAAATATTTGAATTTGGTCAAAGGGAGGTAATTTCTTTCTTTACGTTAGTTACTAACAAGGGAGAACACTCTATTATTTACTCAAAGTAAACAAACATTGACTGGAAGAGAGCCTGAAAAAAGAATCAAACACCGTGAAAGGTGCACGTTAGCTAGCAGAATAATATGAACCCGGCACGGCCATGAATGCTCGCGCATCTAAAAATTATCTGGCAATTTCACGCTCATCCAGTGCATCAAAAAGTGTCGAGATTTATTGGGGACGACTTTTTTTTAGGGCCGAATCTAGTCTCATTCAATCGAGCTATCGTTCCTTTATTCGAGTTATCGTTCCTTACGGAATCTCAAAAGTTAACTTCCGCGTAGAAACAAAAATTCTTGTCAGTATGTCAGAAGAGATTTAATGAATTAAAAAATATCAATATAAGTAAATCAGCTAACAAAATGACTTTTATTACACACGGGTTCCGGTGGTATCGGACGTACGAGAGAGGGTACGAAACTTCAGGATCACCTTTGCGCTTTATGTTAAGAAGATATTCATTAGTTGAGTGTGTCAATATGTACAGCCATGTTTGTCAAAAAATCCTAAGTACACATTGTATACCATAAAGAGCTCGCTGACGCTCGCATATAATACATAAATGAATTTAAAAATACTTATAACATAAACTGTACAGCATGCATTTGCCGGTAAAACGCACGTGATTTTTTTGTCTTGCACTAGTGCAAGATAAGAAAATCTCACATCGCTAAAAATAGGAACTGGTCTGTCTCAAAAGTGAGAAAAGCAGTTCCTGCTCCACATGTGACACCCGCCGTGTTACATTTGTTACAAACCAGGTGATATTAAGTCATGAATGAGGAAATGACTGGGATTACGACGAACGGAACATTTGTAACTCGTTTACTCCGAACACGAACAATATCAGATGTGTTCAAAAACCAAAACCCATATATTGGCTGGATGGAAAAATAAATAAATAAAGTTATGGAATGGTAAAAGTATGAATATATGCATATGTATCACAATGAAAACGAACGAACACTGACATTATGAAATTACGAATGCACAATGAAAACGAACACTGATATTACGAGTTTATATAATGAAAACGAACACTGTTATTACGAATTTACAATGAAAATAAACACTGATATTACGAATTTACAATGAAAATGAACACTGATATAACGAATTTACAATGAAAATGAACACTGATATTACGAATTTACAATGAACATGAACACTGATATTACGAATTTACAAAGAAAATGAACACTGATATTACGAATTTACAATGAAAACGAACACTGATATTACGAATTTACAATGAAATTAACACTGATATTGCAGGTTTACAATGAAACAAACATTGATATTACGAAATTACGAATTTAAGATGAAAACGAACACTGATATTGTGAATTTGCAATGAAAACAAACACTTATATTATGAATTTTCAATAAAAGCGAACACTTATATGAAACATATGAATACAGGGCAGTCTATAGGGAGCTTGAAAATATATCATTTAGAGAGTGATAAAAAAGTGCAAAATATCACACCTTCAGAACAGTTACCAGTAAGTGAGCAATGTATCAGCTATATCACACCGTCAGAACAGTTAACAGTGAGTTAGCAATGTATCAGCTATATCACACAGTTAGAACAGTTAACAGTGAGTTAGCAATGTATCAGCTATATCACACCGTCAGAACAGTTAACAGTAAGTGGGCAATGTATCAGCTATATCACACCGTCAGAACAGTTAACAGTGAGTTAGCAATGTATCAGCTATATCACACCGTCAGAACAGTTAACAGTAAGTGGGCAATGTATCAGCTATATCACACCGTTAGAGCAGTTAACGGTGATACAGTAGTATAAATGAGATGATGTCTGTTTGGCACCAGACCAACACTCTTCGATTTTTAAAGTAGTAAATTAGTGAAACAACAGTGTTTCGTATTTCAGCATACGTTTTTATTTTGTATTTCAGCATACGTTTTAACTTTGTATTCCAGCATACGTTTTTATTTTGAATTTCAGCTTACGTTTTAATTTTGTATTCCAGCATACGTTTTTATTTTGTATTTCAGCATACGTTTTAATTTTGTATTTCAGCATACGTTTTTATTTTGTATTTCAGCATACGTTTTTATGTGTTGGATATGTTTTAGCTATTATTACTATCGATTTTGTATTTCAGCATACGTTTTTATTTTGTATTCCATCATACATTTTATTTTGTATTTCAGCATGCGTTTTTATTTTGTATTTCAGCATACGTTTTTATTTTGTATTCCAGCATACATTTTATTTTGTATTTCAGCATACGTTTTTATTTTGTATTTCAGCATACGTTTTATTTTGTATTTCAGCATACGTTTTATTTTGTATTTCAGCATACGTTTTATTTTGTATTTCAGCGTACGCTTTTATTTTGTATTTCAGCATACGTTTTAATTTTGTATTTCAGCATACGTTTTTATTTTATATTTCAGCATGCATTTTATTTTGTATTTCAGCATACGTTTTTATTTTGTATTTCAGCATACGTTTTTATTTTGTATTTCAGCATACGTTTTATTTTGTATTTCAGCATACGTTTTAGTTTGTATTTCAGCATACGCTTTTATTTTGTATTTCAGCATACGTTTTAAATTTGTATTTCAGCATACGTTTTAAATTTGTATTTCAGCATACGTTTTTATTTTGTATTTCAGCATACATTTTATTTTGTATTTCAGCATACGTTTTTGTTTTGTATTTCAGCATACGTTTTTATTTTGTTATTGACCATACGTTTTTATTTTGTATTTCAGCATACATTTTATTTTGCCTTTCAGCATACGTTTTATTTTGTATTTCAGCATACGTTTTTATGTTGTATTTCAGCATACGTTTTTATTTTGTATTTCAGCATACAGTTTAATTTTGTATTTCAGTATACGTTTTTAGTTTGTATTTCAGCATACGTTTTTATTTTGTATTTCAGCATACGTTTTATTTTGTATTTCAGCATACGTTTTTATGTTGTATTTCAGCATACATTTTTATGTGTTGGATCTGTTTTTGCTATATATTACAGTACAATCTATTTTGTATTTCAGCATACGTTTTTATTTTGTATTTCAGCATACGTTTAATTTTGTATTTCAGTATACGTTTTTATTTTGTATTCCAGCATACGTTTTTATTTTGTATTCCAGCATACGTTTTTATTTTGTATTCCAGCATACGTTTTTATTTTGTATTTCAGCATACGTTTTTATTTTGTATTCCAGCATACGTTTTTATTTTGTATTTCAGCATACGTTTTATTTTGTATTTCAGCATACGTTTTTATTTTGTATTTCAGCATACGTTTTTATGTGTTGGATCTGTTTTTGCTATATATTACGGTACAATCTATTTTGTATTTCAGCATACGTTTTTATTTTGTATTTCAGCATACGTTTTATTTTGTATTTCAGCGTACGTTTTTATTTTGTATTCCAGCATACGTTTTTATTTTGTATTCCAGCATACGTTTTTATTTTGTAATTCAGCATACGTTTTATTTTGTATTTCAGCGTACGTTTTTATTTTGTATTTCAGCATACGTTTTTATTTTGTATTTCAGCATACGTTTTTATTTTGTATTTCAGCATACGTTTTATTTTGTATTTCAGCATACGTTTTTATTTTGTATTTCAGCATACGTTTTATTTTGTATTTCAGCATACGTTTTATTTTGTATTTCAGCATACGTTTTATTTTGTATTTCAGCATACGTTTTTATTTTGTATTTCAGCATACGTTTTTATTTTGTATTTCAGCATACGTTTTTATTTTGTATTTCAGCATACGTTTTTATTTTGTATTTCAGCGTACGTTTTTATTTTGTATTTCAGCATACGTTTTTATTTTGTATTTCAGCATACGTTTTATTTTGTATTTCAGCATACGTTTTCATTTTGTATTTCAGCATACGTTTTTATTTTGTATTTCAGCATACGTTTTTATTTTGTATTTCAGCATACGTTTTTATTTTGTATTTCCGCATACGTTTTTATTTTGTATTTCAGCATACGTTTTTATGTGTTGGATCTGTCTTAGCTATTATTACGGTACTATCTGACACAGTTTGTGCAGATTTAAACGACCCTGTCCGAGCTACATTGTTTAGTTCTTCTATTCTAATCATCGGAATCTCTACAGCTGTTCAATCACTCTTTGGTCTGAGGTGGGTAAAATGTTACCATTTGGTCTAAGATGAGGTACAGTGTAACAATTTGGTCTAAGATGAGGTAAAATGTTACCATTTGGTCTAAGATGAGGTACAGTGTAACCATTTGGTCTAAAATGAGGTAAAATGCTACCATTTGGTCTAAGATGAGGTACAGTGTAACCATTTGGTCTAAGGTGGGGTAAAATGTTACCATTTGGTCTAAGATGAGGTAAAATGTTACCATTTGGTCTAAGATGAGGTAAGATGTTACCATTTGGTCTAAGATGAGGTACAGTGTAACCATTTGGACTAAGATGAGGTAAAATGCTACCATTTGGTCTAAGATGAGGTACAGTGTTACCATTTGGTCTAAGGTGAGGTAAAATGCTACCATTTGGTCTAAGATGAGGTAAAATGTTACTATGTGGTCTAAGATGAGGTACAGTGTAACCATTTGGTCTAAGATGAGGTAAAATATTACAATTTTGTCTAAGATGGGGTACAGTGTAACCATTTGGTCTAAGATGAGGTAAAATGTTACCATTTGGTCTAAGATGAGGTACAGTGTAGCCATTTGGTCTAAGATGAGGTACAGTGTAACCATTTGGTCTAAGATGAGGTAAAATGTTACCATTTGGTCTAAGGTGAGGTAAAATGTTACCAATTGGTCTAAGATGAGGTCAAATGTATTTGGTCTAAGATGAGGTAAAATGTTACCATTTGGTCTAAGGTGAGGTAAAATGTTACCATTTGGTCTAAGATGAGGTTAAATGTATTTGGTCTAAGATGAGGTAAAATGTTACCATTTGGTCTAAGATGAGGTACAGTGTAACCATTTGGTCTAAGATGAGGTAAAATGTTACCATTTGATCTAAGATGAGGTAAAATGTTACCATTTGGTATAAGATGAGGTACAGTGTTACCATTTGGTCTAAGGTGAGGTAAAATGTTACCATTTGATCTAAGATGAGGTAAAATGCTACCATTTGGTCTAAGATGAGGTACAGTGTAACAATTTGGTCTAAGATGAGGTAAAATGTTACCATTTGGTCTAAGATGAGGTACAGTGTAACCATTTGGTCTAAGATGAGGTAAAATGCTACCATTTGGTCTAAGATGAGGTACAGTGTAACCATTTGGTCTAAGGTGGGGTAAAATGTTACCATTTGGTCTAAGATGAGGTAAAATGTTACCATTTGGTCTAAGATGAGGTAAGATGTTACCATTTGGTCTAAGATGAGGTACAGTGTAACCATGTGGACTAAGATGAGGTAAAATGCTACCATTTGGTCTAAGATGAGGTACAGTGTTACCATTTGGTCTAAGGTGAGGTAAAATGCTACCATTTGGTCTAAGATGAGGTAAAATGTTACTATGTGGTCTAAGATGAGGTACAGTGTAACCATTTGGTCTAAGATGAGGTAAAATATTACAATTTTGTCTAAGATGGGGTACAGTGTAACCATTTGGTCTAAGATGAGGTAAAATGTTACCATTTGGTCTAAGATGAGGTACAGTGTAGCCATTTGGTCTAAGATGAGGTACAGTGTAACCATTTGGTCTAAGATGAGGTAAAATGTTCCCATTTGGTCTAAGGTGAGGTAAAATGTTACCAATTGGTCTAAGATGAGGTCAAATGTATTTGGTCTAAGATGAGGTAAAATGTTACCATTTGGTCTAAGGTGAGGTAAAATGTTACCATTTGGTCTAAGATGAGGCTAAATGTATTTGGTCTAAGATGAGGTAAAATGTTACCATTTGGTCTAAGATGAGGTACAGTGTAACCATTTGGTCTAAGATGAGGTAAAATGTTACCATTTGATCTAAGATGAGGTAAAATGTTACCATTTGGTATAAGATGAGGTACATTGTTACCATTTGGTCTAAGGTGAGGTAAAATGTTACCATTTGATCTAAGATGAGGTAAAATGCTACCATTTGATCTAAAATGAGGTAAAATGTTACCATTTGATCTAAGATGAGGTAAAATGTTACCATTTGGTCTAAGGTGAGGTACAGTGTAACCATTTGGTCTAAGATGAGGTAAAATGTTACCATTTGGAATAAGATGATGTACAGTGTAACCATTTGGTCTAAGGTGAGGTAAAATATTACCATTTGGTCTAAGATGAGGTAAAATGTTACCATTTGATCTAAGATGAGGTAAAATGTTACCATTTAGTCTAAGATGAGGTAAAATGTTAACATTTGATTTAAGAGGAGGTACAGTGTAACCATTTGGTCTAAGATGAGGTAAAATGTTACCATTTGGTCTAAGATGAGGTACAGTGTAACCATTTGGTCTAAGATGAGGTAAAATGTTACCATTTGGTATAAGATGATGTACAGTGTAACCATTTGGTCTAAGGTGAGATTATATGTTACCATTTGGTCTAAGATGAGGTAAAATGTTACCATTTAGTCTAAGATGAGATAAAATGTTAACATTTGATCTAAGATGAGGTACAGTGTAACCATTTGGTCTAAGATGAGGTAAAATGTTACCATTTGGTCTAAGATGAGGTACAGTGTAACCATTTGGTCTAAGGTGAGGTAAAATATTACCTTTGGTCTAAGATGAGGTACAGTGTAACCATTTGGTCTAAGGTGAGGTAAAATGCTACCATTTGATCTAAGATGAGGTAAAATGTTACCATTTTGTCTAAGGTGAGGTAGAATGTTACCATTTAGTCTAAGATGAGGTAAGATGTTACCATTTGGTCTAAGATGAGGTACAGTGTAACCATTTGGTCTAAGGTGAGGTAAAATGTTACCATTTGATCTAAGATGAAGTACAGTGTAACCATTTGGTCTAAGATGAGGTAAAATGTTACCATTTGGTCTAAGATGAGGTAAGATGTTACCATTTGGTCTAAGATGAGGTAAAATGTTGCCATTTGATCTAAGGTGAGGTAAAATGTTACCATTTGGTCTAAGATGAGGTAAAATATTACCATTTGGTCTAAGATGAGGTAAAATGTTACCATTTGGTCTAAGATGAGGTAAAATGTTACCATTTGATCTAAGATGAGGTAAAATATTACTATTTGGTCTAAGATGAGGTACAATGTAACCATTTGGTCTAAGATGAGGTACAGTGTAACCATTTGGTCTAAGATGAGGTACAATGTTACCATTTGGTCTAAGGTGAGGTAAAATGTTACCATTTGATCTAAGATGAGGTAAAATATTACTATTTGGTCTAAGATGAGGTACAATGTAACCATTTGGTCTAAGATGAGGTACAGTGTAACCATTTGGTCTAAGATGAGGTAAAATGCTACCATTTCATCTAAGATGAGGTAAAATGCGACCATTTGATCTAAGATGAGGTAAAATGCTACCATTTGATCTAAGATGAGGTAAAATGTTACCATTTGATCTAAGATGAGGTAAAATATTACCATTTGGTACAAGATGAGGTACAGTATAACCATTTGGTCTAAGATGAGGTAAAATGTTACCATTTGGTATAAGATGAGGTACTGTGTGACCATTTGGTCTAAGGTGAGGTAAAATGTTACCATTTGGTCTAAGATGAGGCACAGTGTAACCATTTGGTCTATGATGAGGTACAGTGTAACCATTTGGTCTAATATGAGGTACAGTGTAACCATTTGGTCTAAGGTGAGGTAAAATTTTACCATTTGGTCTAAGATGAGGTACAGTGTAACCATTTGGTCTAAGATGAGGTACAGTGTAACCATTTGATCTAAGATGAGGTACAGTGTAACCATTTGGTCTAAGATGAAGTAAAATATTACCATTTGGTCTAAGATGAGGTACAGTGTAACCATTTGGTCTAAGATGAGGTACAGTGTAACCATTTGGTCTAAGATGAGGTAAAATGTTACCATTTGGTCTAAGATGAGGTACAGTTTAACCATTTGGTCTAAGATGAGGTACAGTGTAACCATTTGGTCTAAGATGAGGTACAGTGTAACCATTTGGTCTAAGATGAGGTACAGTGTAACCATTTGGTCTAAGGTGAGGTAAAATACTACCATTTGGTCTAAGATGAGGTACAGTGTAACCATTTGGTCTAAGATGAGGTACAGTGTAACCATTTGATCTAAGATGAGGTACAGTGTAACCATTTGGTCTAAGATGAGGTAAAATATTACCATTTGGTCTAAGGTGAGGTAAAATATTACCATTTGATCTAAGATGAGGTAAAATGTTACCATTTGATCTAAGATGAAGTAAAATATTACCATTTGGTCTAAGATGAGGTAAAATGTTACCATTTGATCTAAGATGAGGTAAAATGTTACCATTTGATCTAAGATGAGGTAAAATGTTACCATTTGGTATAAGATGAGGTACAGTGTAACCATTTGGTCTAAGATGAGGTAAAATAATACCATTTGGTGTAAGATGAGGTACAGTGTAACCATTTGGTCTAAGGTGAGGTAAAATGTTACCATTTGGTCTAAGATGAGGTAAAAAGTTAACATTAGGTCTAAGATGAGGTAAAATGTTACCATTTGGTCTAAGGTGAGTTAAAATGTTACCATTTGATCTAAGATGAGGTAAAATGTTACCATTTGATCTAAGATGAGGTAAAATGTTACCATTAGGTATAAGATGAGGTAAAGTGTAACCATTTGGTCTAAGATGAGGTAAAATGTTACCATTTGGTCTAAGATGAGGTACAGTGTAACCATTTGATCTAAGGTGAGGTAAAATGTTACCATTTGATCTAAGATGAGGTAAAATATTACCATTTGGTCTATGATGAGGTAAAATGTTACCATTTGGTATAAGATGAGGTAAAATGTTAACATTTGGTCTAAGGTGAGGTAAAATGTTACCATTTGATCTAAGATGAAGTAAAATGTTACCATTTGATTTAAGATGAGGTAAAATGTTACCATTTGGTATAAGGTGAGGTAAAAAGTTAACATTTGGTCTAAGATGAGGTAAAATGTTACCATTTGGTCAAAGGTGAGGTAAAATGTTACCATTTGATCTAAGATGAGGTACAGTGTAACCATTTGGTCTAAGGTGAGGTAAAAAGTTAACATTTGGTCTAAGATGAGGTAAAATGTTACCATTTGGTCGAAGATGAGGTAAAATGTTACCATTTGATCTAAGATGAGGTAAAATGTTACCATTTGATCTAAGATGAGGTAAAATGTTACAATTTGGTATAAGATGAGGTACAATGTAACCATTTGGTCTAAGGTGAGGTAAAATGTTACCACTTGATCTAAGATGAGGTAAAATGCTACCATTTGGTCTAAGATGAGGTACAGTGTAACCATTTGATCTAAGATGAGGTAAAATGCTACCATTTGATCTAAGATGAGGTACAGTGTAACTATTTGGTCTAAGGTGAGGTAAAATGTTACCATTTGGTCTAAGATGAGGTAAAATGTTACCATTTGGTCTAAGATGAGGTAAGGTGTTACCATTTGGTCTAAGATGAGGTACAGTGTAACTATTTGGTCTAAGGTGAGGTAAAATGTTACCATTTGGTCTAAGATGAGGTACAGTGTAACCATTTGGTCTAAGATGAGGTACAATGTTACCATTTGGTCTAAGATTTTGTACAGTGTAACCATTTGATCTAAGATGAGGTAAAATGCTACCATTTGATCTAAGATGACGTACAGTGTAACCATTTGATCTAAGATGAGGTAAAATGCTACCATTTGATCTAAGATGAGGTACAGTGTAACCATTTGATCTAAGATGAGGTAAAATGCTACCATTTGATCTAAGATGAGGTACAGTGTAACCATTTGATCTAAGATGAGGTAAAATGCTACCATTTGGTCTAAGATGAGGTACAATGTAACCATTTGGTCTAAGGTGAGGTAAAATGTTACCATTTGATCTAAGATGAGGTAAAATGTTACCATTTGGTCTAAGATGAGGTACAGTGTATCCATTTGATCTAAGATGAGGTAAAATGCTACCATTTGATCTAAGATGAGGTACAGTGTAACCATTTGGTCTAATGTGAGGTAAAATGTTACCATTTGGTCTTAGATGAGGTACAGTGTAACCATTTGGTCTAAGGTGAGGTAAAATGTTACCATTTGGTCTAAGATGAGGTACAGTGTAACCATTTGAACTAAGGTGAGGTAAAATGTTACCATTTGGTCTAAGATGAGGTACAGTGTAACCATTTGGCCTAAGATGAGGTACAGTGTAACCATTTGGTCTAAGATGAGGTAAAATGTTATCATTTGATCTAAGATGAGGTAAAATGCTACCATTTGGTATAAGATGAGGTACAATGTAACCATTTGGTCTAAGGTGAGGTAAAATGTTACCATTTGATCTAAGATGAGGTAAAATGTTACCATTTGGTCTAAGATGAGGTACAGTGTAACCATTTGATCTAAGATGAGGTAAAATGCTACCATTTGATCTAAGATGAGGTACAGTGTAACCAATTGGTCTAAGGTGAGGTAAAATGTTACCATTTGGTCTAAGATGAGGTACTGTGTAATCATTTGGTCTAAGATGAGGTAAAATGTTACCATTTGGTCTAAGATGAGGTAAAATATTACCATTTGGTCTAAGATGAGGTACAGTGTAACCATTTGGTCTAAGGTGAGGTAAAATGTTACCATTTGGTCTAAGATGAGGTACAGTGTAACCATTAGGTCTAAGATGAGGTAAAATGTTACCATTTGGTCTAAGATGAGGTACAGTGTAACCATTTGGTCTAAGATGAGGTACAGTGTAACCATTTGGTCTAAGATGAGGTACAGTGTAACCATTTGGTCTAAGGTGAGGTAAAATACTACCATTTGGTCTAAGATGAGGTACAGTGTAACCATTTGGTCTAAGATGAGGTACAGTGTAACCATTTGATCTAAGATGAGGTACAGTGTAACCATTTGGTCTAAGATGAGGTAAAATATTACCATTTGGTCTAAGGTGAGGTAAAATATTACCATTTGATCTAAGATGAGGTAAAATGTTACCATTTGATGTAAGATGAAGTAAGATATTACCATTTGGTCTAAGATGAGGTAAAATGTTACCATTTGATCTAAGATGAGGTAAAATGTTACCATTTGATCTAAGATGAGGTAAAATGTTACCATTTGGTATAAGATGAGGTACAGTGTAACCATTTGGTCTAAGATGAGGTAAAATAATACCATTTGGTCTAAGATGAGGTACAGTGTAACCATTTGGTCTAAGGTGAGGTAAAATGTTGCCATTTGGTCTAAGATGAGGTAAAAAGTAAACATTAGGTCTAAGATGAGGTAAAATGTTACCATTTGGTCTAAGGTGAGTAAAAATGTTACCATTTGATCTAAGATGAGGTAAAATGTTACCATTTGATCTAAGATGAGGTAAAATGTTACCATTAGGTATAAGATGAGGTACAGTGTAACCATTTGGTCTAAGATGAGGTAAAATGTTACCATTTGGTCTAAGATGAGGTACAGTGTAACCATTTGATCTAAGGTGAGGTAAAATGTTACCATTTGATCTAAGATGAGGTAAAATATTACCATTTGGTCTATGATGAGGTAAAATGTTACCATTTGGTATAAGATGAGGTAAAATGTTAACATTTGGTCTAAGGTGAGGTAAAATGTTACCATTTGATCTAAGATGAAGTAAAATGTTATCATTTGATCTAAGATGAGGTAAAATGTTACCATTTGATTTAAGATGAGGTAAAATGTTACCATTTGGTATAAGGTGAGGTCAAAAGTTAACATTTGGTCTAAGATGAGGTAAAATGTTACCATTTGGTCTAAGGTGAGGTAAAATGTTACCATTTGATCTAAGATGAGGTACAGTGTAACCATTTGGTCTAAGGTGAGGTTAAAAGTTAACATTTGGTCTAAGATGAGGTAAAATGTTACCATTTGGTCTAAGATGAGGTAAAATGTTACCATTTGATCTAAGATGAGGTAAAATGTTACCATTTGATCTAAGATGAGGTAAAATGTTACAATTTGGTATAAGATGAGGTACAATGTAACCATTTGGTCTAAGGTGAGGTAAAATGTTACCACTTGATCTAAGATGAGGTAAAATGCTACCATTTGGTCTAAGATGAGGTACAGTGTAACCATTTGATCTAAGATGAGGTAAAATGCTACCATTTGATCTAAGATGAGGTACAGTGTAACCATTTGGTCTAAGGTGAGGTAAAATGTTACCATTTGGTCTAAGATGAGGTACAGTGTAACCATTTGGTCTAAGATGAGGTAAAATGTTACCATTTGGTCTAAGATGAGGTAAGATGTTACCATTTGGTCTAAGATGAGGTACAGTGTAACTATTTGGTCTAAGGTGAGGTAAAATGTTACCATTTGGTCTAAGATGAGGTACAGTGTAACCATTTGGTCTAAGATGAGGTACAATGTTACCATTTGGTCTAAGATTTTGTACAGTGTAACCATTTGATCTAAGATGAGGTAAAATGCTACCATTTGATCTAAGATGACGTACAGTGTAACCATTTGATCTAAGATGAGGTAAAATGCTACCATTTGATCTAAGATGAGGTACAGTGTAACCATTTGATCTAAGATGAGGTAAAATGCTACCATTTGATCTAAGATGAGGTACAGTGTAACCATTTGATCTAAGATGAGGTAAAATGCTACTATTTGGTCTAAGATGAGGTACAATGTAACCATTTGGTCTAAGGTGAGGTAAAATGTTACCATTTGATCTAAGATGAGGTAAAATGTTACCATTTGGTCTAAGATGAGGTACAGTGTAACCATTTGATCTAAGATGAGGTAAAATGCTACCATTTGATCTAAGATGAGGTACAGTGTAACCATTTGGTCTAATGTGAGGTAAAATGTTACCATTTGGTCTAAGATGAGGTACAGTGTAACCATTTGGTCTAAGATGAGGTAAAATGTTACCATTTGGTCTAAGATGAGATACAGTGTAACCATTTGGTCTAAGGTGAGGTAAAATGTTACCATTTGGTCTAAGATGAGGTACAGTGTAACCATTTGGTCTAAGATGAGGTACAGTGTAACCATTTGGTCTAAGATGAGGTAAAATGTTACCATTTGATCTAAGATGAGGTAAAATGCTACCATTTGGTATAAGATGAGGTACAATGTAACCATTTGGTCTAAGGTGAGGTAAAATGCTACCATTTGATCTAAGATGAGGTAAAATGTTACCATTTGGTCTAAGATGAGGTACAGTGTAACCATTTGATCTAAGATGAGGTAAAATGCTACCATTTGGTCTAAGATGAGGTACAGTGTAACCAATTGGTCTAAGGTGAGGTAAAATGTTACCATTTGGTCTAAGATGAGGTACAGTGTAATCATTTGGTCTAAGATGAGGTAAAATGTTACCATTTGGTCTAAGATGAGGTAAAATATTACCATTTGGTCTAAGATGAGGTACAGTGTAACCATTTGGTCTAAGGTGAGGTAAAATGTTACCATTTGGTCTAAGATGAGGTACAGTGTAACCATTTGGTCTAAGATGAGGTAAAATGTTACCATTTGGTCTAAGATGACGTACAGTGTAACCATTTGATCTAAGATGAGGTAAAATGCTACCATTTGATCTAAGATGACGTACAGTGTAACCATTTGATCTAAGATGAGGTAAAATGCTACCATTTGATGTAAGATGAGGTACAGTGTAACCATTTGATCTAAGATGAGGTAAAATGCTACCATTTGATCTAAGATGAGGTACAGTGTAACCATTTGATCTAAGATGAG
Organism: Bathymodiolus septemdierum; assembly: GCA_963383655.1. NCBI lineage: Eukaryota > Metazoa > Mollusca > Bivalvia > Mytilida > Modiolidae > Bathymodiolus > Bathymodiolus septemdierum. The sequence continues at coordinate 22,302,106 of OY726527.1, read as the reverse complement.
GTAAAATGCTACCATTTGGTCTAAGATGAGGTACAATGTAACCATTTGGTCTAAGGTGAGGTAAAATGTTACCATTTGATCTAAGATGAGGTAAAATGTTACCATTTGGTCTAAGATGAGGTACAGTGTAACCATTTGATCTAAGATAAGGTAAAATGCTACCATTTGATCTAAGATGAGGTACAGTGTAACCATTTGGTCTAAGGTGAGGTAAAATGTTACCATTTGGTCTAAGATGAGGTACAGTGTAACTATTTGGTCTAATGTGAGGTAAAATGTTACCATTTGGTCTAAGATGAGGTACAGTGTAATCATTTGGTCTAAGATGAGGTAAAATGTTACCATTTGGTCTAAGATGAGGTAAAATATTACCATTTGGTCTAAGATGAGGTACAGTGTAACCATTTGGTCTAAGGTGAGGTAAAATGTTACCATTTGGTCTAAGATGAGGTAAAATGTTACCATTTGGTCTAAGGTGAGGTAAAATGCTACCATTTGGTCTAAGGTGAGGTAAAATGTTACCATTTGGTCTAAGGTGAAGTAAAATGTTACCATTTGGTCTAAGGTGAGGTAAAATGTTACCATTTGGTCTAAGGTGAGGTAAAATGTTACCATTTGGTCTAAGGTGAGGTAAAATGTTACCATTTGGTCTAAGATGAGGTAAAATGTTACCATTTGGTCTAAGGTGAGGTAAAATGTTACAATTTGGTCTAAGATGAGGTAAAATGTTACCATTTGGTCTAAGATGAGGTAAAATGTTACCATTTGGTCTAAGGTGAGGTAAAATGTTACCATTTGGTCTAAGATGAGGTAAAATGTTACCATTTGGTCTAAGGTGAGGTAAAATGTTACCATTTGGTCTAAGATGAGGTACAATGTAACCATTTGGTCTAATGTGAGGTCAAATGTTACCATTTGGTCTAAGATGAGGTATAGTATAGCTCCCATTTTGCATTGAGATCATATCATTATATGTGTATTGGAGTTTAAGGCCAGTATTTAAGTAATATTGTTATATTCAGATTTAATCATTGATAGATGAAAGTTCACTGAAAAAAATGCATTACATAAAACATTGATTTCATGATAAATGGAAACACCACAAATTAGATAAGTATCGCAAAGCGACACACATTCCGTTCCCACCGGTTTGATATATCAATGGGAGATGAAGAAGAGTTTGAAGATACGAAAAGGGTAATCAAAATACGTATATCGAAGAACAGACAACACAATGGCCAAAAGAAAAAAGTACAAAAGAACAAACAACGATCTACAAAACATACATATAAAACTAAAGATCGAGTAACACGCACCCCACTAAAAACCGGAGATGAACTTAGGTGCCCCAGAAGGGTAAGCAGTTCCTGCTCCACTAGTGGTACCCTTCGTGTTACTCTAGTTATAAACCCGGTGATAAGTCATGAATGAGGAAAGGACTGGGAAGTGTTTACGACAAGTGGAACATATCTGTGGTAATTTTTGACACAGATATTCCATAACGGTCAACCAAGTCATAGTGGCGACCGTAAAACTTTCGAAGTGATGGACTTCAACTTAACCAAGAGGAACCATTAGTTCAGTAGCTTCCCTGTTAGAAGAAGAGTTTGAAGATACCAAAGGACTAAACAGAATCCGTAGATCAAAGAAGAAGAACAGACACCACAGTAGCAGCAACACTCTATCAAGGAAATCCTGATAGGAATCACAAGCTCTGGAATATCGTATGAAAACGCCTTCCAGATATATGTGGTCACATAAAAAGGCAGATAAAATGTTTAAAAAAAGACTGCAATTGTGACGATTGACAAACAATTCAGAAATATAAGATAATTTATATGTATTTAAAATTGTTTTTTTTTTGTGCGTCAAAATATTATCGTCTTTCTGGCATGTCGTGTATGATTACCAGTTTTTACTTCAGATTACCAGTTGCGTGTTCGATTACCAATATGTGTTTCAGATTATCCGCTTTGTATTACTCCCCGATGTTATTGGTTTTCGGTTCAGGTAGTATTTGTTTCAGCTTAACAGTTTTAGTTTCAGTTTATCAGTTTTAGTTTCAGTTTATCAGTTTTAGTTTCAGTTTATCAGTTATTGTTTCAGATTACCAGTTTCTTATTGTTTCAGATTACCAGTTTCTTATTGTTTCAGATTACCAGTTTCTTATTGTTTCAGATTACCAGTTTCTTATTGTTTCAGATTACCAGTTTCTTATTGTTTCAGATTACCAGTTTTTCAAGGAGCGTCGTCTTCGTTTATGATTCCACTATTTGCTTTGAAGAATTCAGAAGAATGGAAGTGTCCATCTCCCCAAACAGGTATATCACGTTTCCATCTCCCCTAACAGGTATATCACGTTTCCATCTCCCCTAACAGATATATCACGTTTCCATCTCCCCTAACAGGTATATCACGTTTCCGTCTCCCCTAACAGGTATATCACGTGTTCGTCACAGGATAATTGTATAATTTTCTATTTCTATCGCGTCTCCGGTGAACGGCACAGGAGAGGTGAGTAGTCTTTTAGTCTATTCACCGGTGAACGGCACAGGAGAGGTGAGTAGTCTTTTAGTCTATTCACCGGTGAACGGCACAGGAGAGGTGAGTAGTCTTTTAGTCTATTCACCGGTGAACGGCACAGGAGAGGTGAGTAGTCTTTTAGTCTATTCACCGGTGAACGGCACATGAGAGGTGAGTAGTCTTTTAGTCTATTCACCGGTGAACGGCACAGGAGAGGTGAGTAGTCTTTTTAGTCTATTCACCGGTGAACGGCACAGGAGAGGAGAGTAGTCTTTTAGTCTATTCATCGGTGAACGGCACAGGAGAGGTGAGTAGTCCTTTAGTCTATTCACCGGTGAACGGCACAGGAGAGATGAGTAGTCTTTTTAGTCTATTCACCGGTGAACGGCACAGGAGAGGTGAGTAGTCCTTTAGTCTATTCACCGGTGAACGGCACAGGAGAGATGGGTAGTCTTTTTAGTCTATTCACCAGTGAACGGCACAGGAGAGGTGAGTAGTCTTTTAGTCTATTCATCGGTGAACGGCACAGGAGAGGTGAGTAGTCTTTTAGTCTATTCACCGGTGAATAGTTCATTACACAATTTACCAGTAAATAGAATATTGATGAACATATCTTAAGAAAATTTGTACTGATGTACAATATGATTCTGCAGTAAGATATCTCCCTCACTGCTTAATTAATATTATGTAAGAATTATACCCCATAATGGGTGGCATTTAAATATTATGGTTATTAAATGTTTTCTATAAAAATTTTGTATTTTTATATGTATATGATTTAATTTTATGTGAATACTAAAATCTGATTGGCTGATCAGCCTGGAGCAACATTGGTTATACATGATAACCTGGGTTGGTATTGTGAGTTTCCAACGTATTCTTTCGCCGTATTTATTTTAAGCATGGTTGAATTTAGCTTAAATTATAATAGCTAGTGTTTTTTGTTTTATATGTGCTGATTGTTTTTATATCATCTTGCTAAATGTATGTTTATATATGTAATGCGTTTGTATATATGTATATATATGTCAACATGTAATGTCTGTAAAAAGATCATTGTTGTTTTATATGTCTGACTAAAAATCAAGTTGTGTGATCTAATTTCAACCCCAAATTTCTCCTGATACATAGAATACTATTTTTTTCCTCTTCGCTCAAAAATGATTTTTTCACATAAAAAATCATATTTACATAATTTACAAAATACCTACCAAAGAACGACCACTCTTGTAAAATAGGAAACGTGATATGATATCTTAAACATAGGAAATTACCAGAAAGCGAGGCATTTGTAATTTGATCAAATATATGTACAATCGAATCTCGTCATCTAGAACTCTGATAAAAGTTCGAAGACACCAAAGAGGTAAGTCGTAAGAGGTAATCAGAAGGTAATCAGAAGTCGTAAATAAAAGGACAATATAACGGCCAAACGAAAAAGGACGAAAGAACAAACAATGGTCGATAAACTGAGAAAACAATAATCAACAACAAAAACGAAGGTTACTTCAGGTGTTCCGGAAGGGCTATGATTTCCGGTTATGCTAGTGTCAGCCATCTTGTTACTCGTGTTAAAGATCATCATGTGATAAGTCATCAAAGAGAAAAGAAGGACGGGAATATGACAACTACAAACGGATCATTTCTGTTGTCATATACAGTCAAACCTGTTTATGCGGTCACCTCTATTAAGCAGCCACCTGTATTAAAAGGTCACCTTTTTCTGGACATGCCATAAACAATTATATGATAATTGAACCTCTTTTAAGAGGTCAGCTGTCTTATAAAGTCACATTTTCTTTTGTCTTAAAGGTGACCTCTTAATACAGGTTTGACTGTATAATAAATGGCTTTCTTTATTGTTGAGAGCTAATTGTCTACCACTTTATAGTGGTAATAAATGGCTTTATTATTGAGAGCTAACTGTCTACCACTTTATAGTGGTAATAAATGGCTTTATTGTTGAGAGCTAACTGTCTAGCACTTTATAGTGGTAATAAATGGCTTTATTGTTGAGAGTTAACTGTCTAGCACTTTATAGTGGTAATAAATGGATACACCAAGAGGTAATCAGAAGCTGTAAATAGAAGAAAGACATACATAATACGATTTATTACTAGTATGATGATTTATTTCAGTAAACAATATAACCAATGTAACAGCCATTAACCTTACTTCCCACGATACATCAGACATAGTGAATGGCAGATTAGCTGAGGTGAGTTATTTTGTACCTCGATACAACAGGCATTGTAAATGACATATTATCTAACGTTATTGGTTTATATTTATCCAGCATTGCTTCATTGTGTATATCAGATTAGCTGTAGTCAGTGTTGTACATACCGCGATACATCAGACATTGCTTCATTACGTATATCAGATTAGCTGTAGTCAGTGTTGTGCATACCGTGATACATCAGACATTGCTTCATTGTGTATATCAGATTAGCTGTAGTCAGTGTTGTACATACCGCGATACATCAGACATTGCTTCATTGTGTATATCAGATTAGCTGTAGTCAGTGTTGTACATACCGCGATACATCAGACATTGCTTCATTGTGTATATCAGATTAGCTGTAGTCAGTGTTGTGCATACCGCGATACATCAGACATTGCTTCAGTGTGTATATCAGATTAGCTGTAGTCAGTGTTGTAGATACCACGATACACCAGACATTGTGTATCATTGTGTATATCAGATTAGCTGTAGTCAGTGTTGTGCATACCGCGATACATCAAACATTGCTTCATTGTGTATATCAGATTAGCTGTAGTCAGTGTTGTACATACCGCGATACATCAGACATTGTTTCATTGTGTATATCAGATTAGCTGTAGTCAGTGTTGTACATACCGCGATACATCAGACATTGCTTCATTGTGTATATCAGATTAGCTGTAGTCAGTGGTGTAGATACCGCGATACATCAGACATTGCTTCATTGTGTATATCAGATTAGCTGTAGTCAGTGTTGTGCATACCGCAATACATCAGACATTGCTTCATTGTGTATATCAGATTAGCTGTAGTCAGTGTTGTGCATACCGTGATACATCAGACATTGCTTCATTGTGTATATCAGATTAGCTGTAGTCAGTGTTGTACATACCGCGATACATCAGACATTGTTTCATTGTGTATATCAGATTAGCTGTAGTCAGTGTTGTTCATACCGCGATACATCAGACATTGCTTCATTGTGTATATCAGATTAGCTGTAGTCAGTGTTGTACATACCGCGATACATCAGACATTGCTTCATTGTGTATATCAGATTAGCTGTAGTCAGTGTTGTACATACCGCGATACATCAGACATTGCTTCATTGTGTATATCAGATTAGCTGTAGTCAGTGTTGTACATACCGCGATACATCAGACATTGCTTCATTGTGTATATCAGATTAGCTGTAGTCAGTGTTGTACATACCGCGATACATGAGACATTGCTTCATTGTGTATATCAGATTAGCTGTAGTCAGTGTTGTACATACCGCGATACATCAGACATTGTGTATAGTGTATATCAGATTAGCTGTAGTCAGTGTTGTACATACCGCGATACATCAGACATTGTGTATAGTGTATATCAGATTAGCTGTAGTCAGTGTTGTACATACCGCGATACATCAGACATTGCTTCATTGTGTATATCAGATTAGCTGTAGTCAATGTTGTACATACCGCGATACATCAGACATTGCTTCATTGTGTATATCAGATTAGCTGTAGTCAGTGTTGTACATACCGCGATACATCAGACATTGTGTCTAGTGTATATCAGATTAGCTGTAGTCAGTGTTGTACATACCGAGATACACGAGACATTGCGTATGATATATAAACAGAAGTGAGTGGTTTGTGCTAACCGTAATACATAGTACACTTTGATGAGTAGATTTGCTCTTGTGAGTAGCTATGTACTTATCACGAAACATCAGACATTGTACATGGAGAGTAAAATATCGTGAGTACCTTGATACATAAGACACTATGTTTTGCAGTCTAGATAATGTGACGATTTTATAAGTACTGTGATACGATACGCCAGAAATTGTAGATGGCAGAATTTGTGGTTTTTCTGTACCACGCGACATTTGTTATTTCCATGATTATGGTTTTGTCGAAAAATTTTAGCAAATAAAACAAAAGCCCAAACAACAATCATAACAACATATAAAACAAAGCAATACAACAAACAAATAATAAACAAAACAGCGAATAAAAAAATATACGAAACAAGCAACAACAAAAAAAAAAATCAACACACAAACTAACAAAACAACATACACTCGATTTGTTATTGCTTAATTTACGCTTTTACCATGTTTTCGAAAAACGTCACGAAAATATGACCTACAAAATCTTCAATAAACCACTATTTCTTAATACATTTTATACATTGTATACTATAGTTGTCACGTGTTGCTGTTCTCATTTTAGTTACAAGGCAGTCTTATGGCTGCTTCCATGTTTGAAGTTCTGATTGGTTTAACTGGAATGCTTGGCATACTTATGAGGTTTATATCACCAATCACAATTGGCGTTACAATATTCTGTCTTGGTTATTCCTTGTATCCAATAGTTATATTATTGTGTAGAGCTCATTGGGGAATATCATTTGTGTAAGTACATACATGTATATATTATTTTTTGCATCCCCCATCCCACATTGTGGATTGTTAACATGAAAGAGGGCATTTGTTTCTTGACTTACTTTTGTTAGCGATGACCGTCGTTCAGTAAACATTTTGAGAAACAAATGGATTAATCGAGTACGCCATAGTTGTTTACATCGTTAAGGTAAGAAACAAATATGCTTAAGATTTATGTATAGGAGAATGTCCAAGTAACTCTCCATTCCTTAAAAATAATGAAGCCGAGTGCCCAAAGGGGACGAAGCCCATTGTTTTTAAGGAATGGAGAGATACGAGGACATTCTCCAAATTAAGATCCACCTATTGTACTTTATTAATTTTATTAATTATTAATCTTGTAACAAAAGGAAGTCTGTGTATAGTATCTAAAGTACAAAGAGAGCAATAACTCTCCATTCCTTAAAAATAATGGAGAGTTTTGACAATAGATTTACATCACAGGTGGATTTTAAAGCTATGTAATGGAGAATAGCTCTGGGAAATGTCCCATTTGATGATTTGTGAACAAGTAGAAAACAGTAGAACAAAGACCGGAATACACAAACTTCCATAAAAAATCTGTCTGTTGCCGTTTGGGTTATCGTTTCACATAGCCAGAAATGATAGGTGATTTGCTTATTTGCATATTCAAAATGGCGGCTCAAAGATAATTTGGATTTTAACATATAGTTGAACGGGAAACTTTCTGTTAGCTTGGGCCGGACAAATTGCCGGGATAGAAAATCAAACTATGCGCCGGTTTGAACAATATCTCAAAATATTACAGCTGTACCATGAAAACTCAAGGTTCCCACCCAGTTTCAAATTTTGAAGCGTAAGCACCATTCAAAAGCATTGCGAAGAAGTGAAAAAATGCATCCTGCACGGCTTTCAAGACCTTAAAGCACTTTTCTTGCAATCCCCATTCTAGTTGCCGGGACAAATTCGGTCAGTTCCGGTAACATTGTTGAGGAATCTTTCTTCGATAAATATTTTGCTGAAAAATTAAAGGTTCCCACGATAATTTAAAAGAGGGCTTCACAAGTTTTTTTTTACCTTTCTAGTAGAGATTCAATAGGGGTTCATGCAAAAAAATCTACTATTTCGTAAAACTTCTTCTGCTAGACATAGCATTATTTGAGTAAGCACCGCATTCCATTGTAAATGTAAATAAACAATTAAAAAAAGGCTCCACAAGGGTATTTTTTTTATTTCGACAAAACAACAGAAGAAGTAACTATAATACAATTGGTTACAATACTGCCGATATATAAAGTTCAAAAAATTAACAATATATATACTAAACGATTTCAATGACATACTAATACTTATGTGGGGCAGAAATTGAAAAAAAATGCACATTATATTTTTTATTTACATATTTTTATTTCGTGGAAAAAAAAGGGGGGGGGGGCAGTGCATTAAATATATTTTCGATCTTTTACACACATCATCGGATTCCTAATAAACATATGATGACAATTAATTTTGATACGATCACAAATAATTATGAAGTTATTTATGTGATCAAAACTGTGATGAAATATCATTTAAAAAAAATAGATACGAGTTTTCATCAGCCTCTTCCAAATATGGTTCTACGTTTATTTGCTGACGTCATAAATGACGCGATTTGGTTTATGAATATTCATGAGCAAAATCACCCATGATTTCTGGCTATGATGCGCCCTGGTCCACTAATTTAATCATATGCAAATACAATTTGAGTGAGTGAGTGAGTGAATGTTGTTTACCACCAATTCAGCAATTTTTCAGCTATATCATGGCGAGAACAAGTTAATTTTCAATCAGATGATGATGAGGTCCGCTTTGTTCTAGACCAACACGCTGAGTTAGATTTTTATAGTGCTAGCTCACTGAAACAACAGTCAATGGGTAGACATGTCGCTCCACTCGAACACATCATCCTGATTCCGAGACAACCAGTCTTTGCTCTTTCTCCATAATGCTGCGTGCTTTGCGGAGAAGCAACAAATACCAATTTTATAGTCTTTGGCTTGACCTGACCGGGGCTCGAACCCACGATCTACCGCACTCGAGGCGACCACGATAACTATTACACCATCGATGTGGTTAATTTGTATTTGAAGTATATGAAATAGGAAAACCAGTATTTGTAAATCTGTATTTATAGTCAGAAATATCTTCATTGGTGACTCAACGTAGCAAAGTGATAAATGACGAGCCTTCCTCTCCGCTCAAAGACGGATAGATATAACTAGGTTTTACTATAGATTTGAACCTTATTGGTTTTGTTTTATTTGCTCTTTAATGTAAATTTGGAAAAGCAGCTGTTTTAGATCGAACATTGCTGAAGAACTTAAAAAATATAAATAAGGCGCCTGGTGCACTTTAGCAACATACCAACTTCTAGAGTTAGGATTATGGTGTTTAGCGTCACTTTCAACAATATTGCAGTTATATCGTGGAGGTATGTTTTATTTTGGTGGAGTAAACCGGAGTAAAACCTGTCTCAAGTCACTGACAAACTTTATCACATAATGTTGTATCGAGTACACCTCGCTATGAGAGATATTTGAATGTTCGTAGTGATAGGCACTGATTGCACATGTAGTTTTAAGTCCAACTACCATACGGTCACGACCACGACGGCCCTTGGTCGAACTGATGGCAATATTTTCATTTAACACAATTTCAATAAGAAAGTAAATAAAACACGGATTTTCCTTTTCAACATAACCATACGCAATTTTTTCAGAGGTTGTGGCTTGATGATAATACTTTCTGTGTACATGTCACACATTAAAGTCCCTCTACCACGATGTAGCAGGAAATCAACAACAAAACCAAAACCATTTCCTGTATTTCAAGTATTTCCTGTAAGTATAACAGACTTGATATGACAGAAGTGTATATTTTATGTCAGTCTACCTTATCTTTTATAGTTCTCCTACGATACTTGTCTACACCCACCTTTTACCATTGATATTGGAATTCTTCAACACATTCTGTCTAACATCGCCTCCGAGTGTGGTGTCTGCATTCTGTCCAACATCGCCTCCGAGTGTGGTGTCTGCATTCTGTCTAACATCGCCTCCGAGTGTGGTGTCTGCATTCTGTTTAACATCGCCTCCGAGTGTGGTGTCTGCATTCTGTCTAACATCGCCTCCGAGTGTGGTGTCTGCATTCTGTCTAACATCGCCTTCGAGTGTGGTGTCTGCATTCTGTCTAACATCGCCTCCGAGTGTGGTGTCTGCATTCTGTCTAACATCGCCTCCGAGTGTGGTGTCTGCATTCTGTCTAACATCGCCTCCGAGTGTGGTGTCTGCATTCTGTTCTGTCTAACATCGCCTCCGAGTGTGGTGTCTGCATTCTGTCTAACATCGCCTCCGAGTGTGGTGTCTGCATTCTGTCTAACATCGCCTCCGAGTGTGATGTCTGCATTCTGTCTAACATCGCCTCCGAGTGTGGTGTCTGCATTCTGTCTAACATCGCCTCCGAGTGTGGTGTCTGCATTCTGTTCTGTCTAACATCGCCTCCGAGTGTGGTGTCTGCATTCTGTCTAACATCGCCTCCGAGTGTGGTGTCTGCATTCTGTCTAACATCGCCTCCGAGTGTGGTGTCTGCATTCTGTCTAACATCGCCTCCGAGTGTGGTGTCTGCATTCTGTCTAACATCGCCTCCGAGTGTGGTGTCTGCATTCTGTCTAACATCGCCTTCGAGTGTGGTGTCTGCATTCTGTCTAACATTGCCTCCGAGTGTGGTGTCTGCATTCTGTCTAACATTGCCTCCGAGTGTGGTGTCTGCATTCTGTCTAACATCGCCTCCGAGTGTGGTGTCTGCATTCTGTTCTGTCTAACATCGCCTCCGAGTGTGGTGTCTGCATTCTGTCTAACATCGCCTCCGAGTGTGGTGTCTGCATTCTGTCTAACATCGCCTCCGAGTGTGATGTCTGCATTCTGTCTAACATCGCCTCCGAGTGTGGTGTCTGCATTCTGTCTAACATCGCCTCCGAGTGTGGTGTCTGCATTCTGTCTAACATTGCCTCCGAGTGTGGTGTCTGCATTCTGTCTAACATCGCCTCCGAGTGTGGTGTCTGCATTCTGTCTAACATCGCCTCCGAGTGTGGTGTCTGCATTCTGTCTAACATCGCCTCCGAGTGTGGTGTCTGCATTCTGTTCTGTCTAACATCGCCTCCGAGTGTGGTGTCTGCATTCTGTCTAACATCGCCTCCGAGTGTGGTGTCTGCATTCTGTCTAACATCGCCTCCGAGTGTGATGTCTGCATTCTGTCTAACATCGCCTCCGAGTGTGGTGTCTGCATTCTGTCTAACATCGCCTCCGAGTGTGGTGTCTGCATTCTGTCTAACATTGCCTCCGAGTGTGGTGTCTGCATTCTGTCTAACATCGCCTCCGAGTGTGGTGTCTGCATTCTGTCTAACATCGCCTCCGAGTGTGGTGTCTGCATTCTGTCTAACATTGCCTCCGAGTGTGGTGTCTGCATTCTGTCTAACATCGCCTCCGAGTGTGGTGTCTGCATTCTGTCTAACATCGCCTCCGAGTCACGGAGTGTGGTGTCTGCAAGAAAAGTTTGAACATACTAAAGAGGTAAACAGACAATATAACGACGAAAAGAAAAGGGACAAAAGGAGACACAATTACATGTATCTATAAAACACTAAACAAAAAACTAATATGCCCAATATTTACCATTTTACATTGACAATCATCTACTATATATATATACGTCTGAAAATTACACCAAACAGTGTTAGAATTAGATTTTTGAGCTGTCAAATTTTTGTTCTTCCCTCGACGGGATTTGAACTCACACCATTGATACACTGCAGCACCATTCGCTTTGCCTTACGTCCAGCGCCCTAGACCACTCGACCACATCCACTCCCTATATATATACACCATCAGAATGTTAATGGCTCACGTTTTAATCTCCCCCATGACAATTTGAATGAATGAATGTGTCCTTAATGTTCTCTACAGGCATTTAATGTTATGTGGTCGCCATCTTTTTTCTAATGGCGACGCTGAGTTGTTTACCTCACTTCGCTATATTTGGCTCTATATGTTTGGTACATGAATAAATATTACATAATTACACAAGATTTGTGATCTTTTAAAACCGACATTAATAACAAAAAACATAGTTAAGACATACATAAAATACATGGTGAAATCAATGATGCATGCAAATGTTAATAAAATCAATGATGCATGCAAATGTTAATATACTCGGTACCAAGCCGGGTGAGTGAGCTGTCATGTATGTGTGTGTTAGGAGCTTTGATTTTGAAACTGTTCTAACAATAACGTTCTTCATTTTAACCCCTAAAATCAAAATGTTTATTTCAGATCTTGATAACGTTGATCATTATGTGGATAGTATGTGTAATATGTACCCACTTAGGGGTGTTCTCTGACAGTGATACCAGTCTATCATTTAGAGCAAGGACAGATGTACGGAATAAAGTCATACAGGCTACTCCATGGATATTGATACCGTATCCAGGTAGGTTAAATGATACGATACACACATATGATATATTCCATATCCAGGTAAGTTTAATGATACGAGACACACATATGATACTGTATCAATTTAAGTTTAGTGATACGATACAAACATAATACTGTATTCAGATAAATTTATTTATACAAGACAAACATTTGAAGCTATATCCAGGAAAGTTTAGATATGTGACACACACCTTTAATATTGATACCATATAAAGATAATTTTAGGAACATGGTCATATAAATGATGCCGTATTCGGGCAATTTTAGAAATACGACACCCATCTTGAATATTGATACCGTATCCAGACAATCTTAATAATTATGCAATGGATACCAAAATGATGCGATAACTAAATAATATTAGTCATAGTAGACACATGTTTGATATCTAGATATTTTTAGTGATGTGAGATACAAATTGGACTAATATTAGTCATAGTAGACACATGTTTGATATCTAGATATTTTTAGTGATGTGAGATACAAATTGGACTAACTATGTAGATATAGTTAAACGAGGCATAATATTTTTGTATAAATGTATTTGATTTTTAATTTGATTATGTATTCCAGGACAGTTTGGAACTCCTGGATTTAATAGTGCCGTATTTGTTGGATTTTTAATTTCTGTGATAACGTCTGTTATTGAATCAGTGGGGGACTACATAGCTACGTCACGTGTTTGTCATGCATACCCTGTACCACGACACGCAATGAACCGAGGAATAGCAGTGGAGGGGATCTTCAGTGTGATATCTGGAGCTTTCGGTACTGCACATGCTACAACATCCTATAGTACAACAGTTTCTTTAGTTGGTCTGACCAAAGTATGTCTAATTAAGTAAATAAAGTTGAGTTGGATAAATCGGTACATTGATGTCTCGAACTAATGATTTGCTCAGTCCTCAATAAATTTTAGTCTGATTTAACCCGGATAACTTGAATACTTGGTTATTATGATGTGACCGATCTGTTCGCAATGACACCTTGAGGTTCTACTGTACCTCACGTAAGAATCAAACAGACCGTGGCAGTACTGTACCTGATGTAAGAATCAAACAGACCGTGACAGTACTGTACCTCATGTAAGAATCAAACAGACCGTGGCAGTACTGTACCTGACGTAAGAATCAAACAGACCGTGACAGTATTGTACCTCACGTAAGAATCAGACAGACCGTGGCAGTACTGTACCTCACGTAAGAATCAAACAGACCGTGGCAGTACTGTACCTCACGTAAGAATCATTCAGAAAGTGGTAGTACTGTACCTCAGGTAAGAATCAAACAGACCGTGACACTACTGTACCTGACGTAAGAATCAAACAAACCGTGGCAGTACTGTACCTCACGTAAGAATCAGACAGACCGTGGCACTTCGCTATGTCAGAGTGTCTTTTAAGTTCAGTGATTTCAGATGAGGGATGATTCTTCGTTATGTCAGAGTGTCTTTTAAGTTCAGTGATTTCAGATGAGAGATGATTCTTCGCTATGTCAGAGTGTCTTTTAAGTTCAGTTATTTGAGATGAGAGATGATTCTTCGTTATGTCAGAGTGTCTTTTAAGTTCAGTGATTTCAGATGAGAGATGATTCTTCACTTTGTTGATAGTTGATAATTGTTGACATTAATGTTTAAGCATTATTTTCATTAAAAACAGACAATCACAAATCTGCAAATATTAATTTGTGTTTTTCCATTCTACACTCGCCAGTAAATTATTTAAATTACATTAAAGATTATTATTACCTCTAAATATTATTATAACCTCTTTAGATTATTATTACCTCTTTAGATTATTATTACCCCTAAGGATTATTATTTCCTCTAAAGATTATTATTACCTCTAAATGTTATTATTACCTCAGTAGATTATTATTACCTCTTTAGATTATTATTACCTCTTTAGATTATTATTTCCTCTAAAGATTATTATTACCTCTAAAGATTATTATTACCTTTAAAGATTATTATTACCTCAATAGATTATTATTACCTCTTTAGATTATTATTACCTCTTTAGAATATTATTACCTCAATAGATTATTATTACCTCTTTAGATTATTATTACCTCTTTAGATTATTATTACCTCTTTGGTAACCTCGAACTTTTCTTATTACAAAAAAATATTCTACTCATTGATGGAATTTTTAATAAAACTAAGGTTCTCCTCCCTCAGGCATAGGTGACCTAAGCCGATATTGTCTATCCTGTTTAGACTCTTTGGATTTATTACTCCCAAATCTTTAAATTATTATCTTTCAATTTTGAGCGTACCTGATGAAGGTTATTACGTACCTGATGAAGGTTATTACGTACCTGATGAAGGTTATTACGTACCTGATGAAGGTTATTACGTACCTGATGAAGGTTATTACGTACATGATGCAGGTTATTACGTACATGATGCAGGTTATTACGTACCTGATGAAGGTTATTACGTACATGATGAAGATTATTACGTACCTGATGAAGGTTATTACGTACATGATGAAAGTTATTACGTACCTGATGAAGGTTATTACGTACCTGATGAAGGTTATTACGTACCTGATGAAGGTTATTGCATACCTGATGAAGGTTATTACGTACCTGATGAAGGTTATTACGTACATGATTCAGGTTATTACGTACATGATGAAGGTTATTACGTACCTGATGAAGGTTATTACGTACATGATGCAGGTTATTACGTACATGATGCAGGTTATTACGTACCTGATGAAGGTTATTACGTACATGATGAAGGTTATTACGTACCTGATGAAGGTTATTACGTACATGATGAATGTTATTACGTACCTGATGAAGGTTATTACGTACCTGATGAAGGTTATTACGTACCTGATGAAGGTTATTACATACCTGATGAAGGTTATTACGTACCTGATGAAGGTTATTACGTACATGATTTAGGTTATTACGTACATGATGCAGGTTATTACGTACCTGATGCAGGTTATTGCGTACCTGATGAAGGTTATTACGTACATGATGAAGGTTATTACGTACCTGATGAAGGTTATTACGTACCTGATGAAGGTTATTGCGTACATGATGCAGGTTATTACGTACCTGATGAAGTTTATTACGTACTTGATGAAGGTTATTACGTATTTGATGAAGGTTATTACGTACCTGATGAAGGTTATTGCGTACATGATGAAGGTTATTCAAGAAACGCGTTGTGCGCACTAAATTTGATATCTACGTTTTTATTATATATTAACTTTGGCTCTGCTTACATCGTATTATTTCAGATAGCTAGTCGGGTTGTTTTGATAGTTGCGGGAATCATGGCTTCCATTTTGGCAATATTTGGAAAATTTGGTGCGTTTATGACGTCAGTTCCTGATCCGGTTTTAGGTGGAATAACTCTGGCTATAATAGGAGTATTGTGTTCGCTAGGAATATCAGCATTCCAAAATATTCAGCTAAGGTCCAGTAGAAACATATCTATCATCGGTATTTCAATTTACCTAGCGGTCGTGGTGTCTGAGTGGCAACGTCAGTACCCTGATTCGCTGACAACAGGTACCATTGTTTTATAGACGTGATTAGTAACGAAATAAGCCTATTGAAAACAATATATAATTTGACCTTATGTGATTGACCCCTTTATACCTCAGACAACGAAGTTGTAGGGAGGAATTCTGGAGTAATCATGTCGTTTTTCCGTTCGTCGGTACAGTTGTAGATAAAGGCTTGTACATACCATAACTTCTATATTTATTCATGGATCTCTTTCAAAGTTTCAAATTATTATTTACCACTAGAGGGACTATCATGAAACAGGTGGCTCTCATCTGTCCTAGTTTACAAAATTAAGGCCCTTCCAATCTAGACATATTACATTTTGATACTTTTCCAGCAAGTCATATTCAAATTGGATTTATTATTTTAGTTTGGGATAGAGCGCAACTTTCATAAAGTCAATTTCTCATTTGTCCAAGTGATGATCGTGCCAGTACGGTTTTGTGTTTTACGACTTTGATGTCACAGTGACTATACAATAGACTACCTTCAATACGCCATTGGTCATTTATGGCACTTTCGTGTTTGGATGCGATATAATTTTTATATTTACATGTACGTCATGTATAGCTCATTGTCAGTTATTGGCGCCATATTGCTATATACAAGTGCTTTTACGACTTTGCTGGTCAATATGTCATGAATTGTAATATAGGTTGGTTGGTTTGGTTGGTTTATGGGGCTTAACGCCACTTTCAACAATATTTCAGTTATATCGTGGCGGTCAGTTTTATTGGTGGAGGAAACCGGAGGACCCGGAGAAGACCACTGACCTGTCGCAAGTCACTGACTATCTATATCACATAATGAGTACACCTCGCCGTGAACGGGGTTCGAACTCACAACTTTAGTAGTGATATACACTGATTGCACAGGTAGTTGTAAATCCAACTACCATACGATCATGACCATTTTGTCTATTCATTATTGCTTTGTTTATTTCTGTCTATTCATTGTCTTTTTGCATATTTGACTTTTTTGGTGTTATATTAATACTTGAACTTTATTTTCTGTTTCAGATTCCAGTCAGCTCAATCAACTTGTTCACGTGACACTTGGTAACGCGATGTTTATAGGTTTTGTGTTATCGCTGGTATTAGATAACACTGTGAAGGGTAAGTCACATGACATTGTGTATCTATAAATAGTAAAGGGTAAGTCACATGACATTGTGTATCTATAAATAATGTTTTACGACAGCTTCTATGCCACAACGAACAATAAATATTTTATGCATAAAGTTCGGAGTTCTTTTTAGCAAAACGCTGCTCCGCATAATGGGCATTTTATTCATCTAGATTAACACGACGGGTGTTACTAGTGGAGCAGGAACTGCTACCCTTCCGGAGCACCTGAGTTCACCCCCGGTTTTTAGTGGAGTTCGTGCTACTCGATCTTCAGTTTTATATGTATGTTTTGTAGATCGTTGTTTGTCCTTTTGTACTTTTTCTTTTGACCATTGTGTTGTCTGTTCTTCTTCGATATATATACGGATTCTGATTACCCCTTTGATATCTTCAAACTCCTCATTCAACTTTGGAAAACACATGCATTACGGTATCATTTCACAAAGAACTAGTTTACTCACCGGATGTTACTGAAATTCATGTACCAAACCAGGAAGAAAAATAACGATATCATATAACGTTTTGATTTTGCCTCAATTGTGATTTCTTGATTTGTTCCGACTTATTGATATTTGAATTTTGTCATACTGGTACACTTTTGTCCAATCGGATTGTGATATTTAGTTTGCTCCCTCCAATGAAAGGTTTGAAGATATTAAATGTGCAATGAGAAGCGTAAATCAAAGAAGGACAAACAATACAATGGCCAATAGGAACAGAACATGAACCCCACTACAACTGAGTGTGAACTCAGAGAAAAGAACATGAACCCCACTAAAGCTGAGTGTGAACTCAGAGAAAAGAACATGAACCCCACGAAAGCTGAGTGTGAACGCAGAGAAAAGAACATGAACCCCACAAAAGCTGAGTGTGAACTCAGAGAAAAGAACATGAACCCCACTAAAGCTGAGTGTGAACTCAGAGGAAAGAACATGAACCCCACTAAAGCTGAGTGTGAACTCAGAGAAAAGAACATGAACCCCACTAAAGCTCAGTGTGAACTCAGAGAAAAGAACATGAACCACACTAAAGCTGAGTGTGAACTCAGAGAAAAGAACATGAACCCCACTAAAGCTGAGTGTGAACTTAGAGAAAAGAACATGAACCCCACTAAAACTGAGTGTGAACTGAGATGATATCCTGCCTTTGGAGTAAAAACGTAGATATCAAATTTAGTACATTATTGAGGTGTGATATAATTACTATGAATAACACCATGGGTGTCTTATATTTGTGGTATTTTTGTTTTGTTTGTCTTCGTCCTGTGTCTTGTGTGCAATGTGTTGCAAAATTCTCGGATAACCCATTTTTGAATAACCCTTCGGTTTTCTCTAAAGGTCAATTATTACTTTTTATTTTATTTATTGTTATTTAACACCAAATGAGCATTTTTGTAGCTATATAATGGTGAGAATACGTTGCATTTTTGTAGCTATAGAATGGTGAGAATACGTTACATTTTTGTAGCTATAGAATGGTGAGAATACGTTACATTTTTGTAGCTATAGAATGGTGAGAATATGCTACATTTTTGTAGCTATATAATGGTGAGAATACGTTACATTTTTGTAGCTATAGAATGGTGAGAATACGTTACATTTTTGTAGCTATAGAATGGTGAGAATACGTTACATTTTTGTAGCTATAGAATGGTGAGAATACGTTACATTTTTGTAGCTATAGAATGGTGAGAATACGTTACATTTGTGTAGGTATATAATGGTGAGAATACGTTACATTTTGGTAGCTATAGAATGGTGAGAATACGTTACATTTTTGTAGCTATAGAATGGTGAGAATACGTTACATTTTTGTAGCTATAGAATGGTGAGAATACGTTACATTTGTGTAGCTATATAATGGTGAGAATACGTTAGATTTTTGTAGCTATAGAATGGTGAGAATACGTTACATTTGTGTAGCTATATAATGGTGAGAATACGTTACATTTTTGTAGCTATAGAATGGTGAGAATACGTTACATTTGTGTAGCTATAGAATGGTGAGAATACGTTACATTTTTGTAGCTATAGAATGGTGAGAATACGTTACATTTGTGTAGCTATATAATGGTGAGAATACGTTACATTTTTGTAGTATAGCATGGTGAGAATACGTTACATTTGTGTAGCTATATAATGGTGAGAATACGTTACATTTTTGTAGCTATAGAATGGTGAGAATACGTTACATTTGTGTAGCTATATAATGGTGAGAATAAGTTACATTACATTCGATGAGAGGTTGATGATATTGGCTTCTTTGTACTAGATCAACACTCTTAGTTGGATCATTTTCGTGCGAGCTCACTGAAGCAACAGTCTGTGGGAAGACATGTCGCTCCACTCGGACACATTATCCTGAATCCTTAATACTACGTAATCAGTGGAAAAGCAGCAGGTACCAATTTAATAGTGGAACTGCTTACCCTTCCGGAGCACCTGCGTTGACCCCCGGGTTTTTGTGGGATTCGCGTCACTCGATCTTTAGTTTTATGTGTATGCTTTGTAGATCGTTGTTTGTCCATTTGTGCTTTTTCCTCTGGCCATTGTGTTGTCTGCTCTTCTTCGATATACGGATTCTGATTACCCCTTTGGTATCTTCAAACTCGTCCTAATAGGTTTCGGTTTGACCAGACTAGGGCTGGAACTTGCGTTCTACAGCACTCGCTGTGAGCTTGCCAACCATTAGATCACTGATGTGGTTACATCCAGCTAATGTTTAACTGACAACATGTATACAATTTCAGGCAGTGATATAGAGAGAGGAGTTGCTACCAGCGAGGATAAATACGATGACGATTCTAACAGACTGATATCACGTGACGGTGACGTAGAATCGCGGGCTAAACTATTTGACATACCATGTGTAGGTATTTTACAGAAGAAATACAAACTGTTTCGACATATTCCATTTTTACAGCCCTATGAATATTCTTATAATGTCTCTACTAGTAATGATGTATGAACATATATTAAAATAATTTATAACCGGAAATAGTTGTTAGACAATTCATTCAATCGTAACTACTCGGCCATTCTCGCTACCCTGCAAATAAACTCGTATGCATTAGGCGTATAACTCGCACTACTTTTCACATGTCAGTTACATGAAAGTTTGATAAAGTTATATTTCAAACAATTTTCTATATTTCAATTAAAGTTGTAATTAGTTATGCATGATTAGATTTTACTTAGTATGTCTTCCATATTGGATTTTCGTGGACTATATTTTTGTGCGGCTTATCTTAACTTAGCTTCCGGCAAACAATTTAAGAAGAATTTCTACTATGTACGTACGAGGTTATTTGCAGGATAGCGAGAATGGCCGAGTAGTTACGACTGACAATTCATTATGTATAATAAAAGGCAGACGTACATGTAATATCTATATTCCGGACGACCCGGATGCATACAGCCAATAATAGAACAAGCAAGGGAAATAAACAAAGGATTTCAAAACTCTAACAATATAATAAACGTTAGAGAACAAACACAAATGGACACCGCAACACGTAACTCAGAACGTAATGGACACCGCAACACGGAACTCAGAACTTAATGGAAACCGCAACACGGAACTCAAAACGTAATGACACATAATAGGAAGACACAAAAAAACTATCTATGCAAAATAATATTGTTGCAAACGTCCATATTTATTACAGAAAATTTGTAATTCAGAAATTAAATGGTATTAAGATGAACACAGAATTCCCACGTCAGAATACATTGTCGAGTAAAGAGAAGTGGTCCATGTAAAAATACAACGTTAGAAACCCAATATATAACAGATCAAACCCTTCTACAACATCACTTCCTTATCATTAATTGATTTAAAAAATGAAAAACAAAAAATTCAACACGGTAACTAAGAATAGTTCCAAAATTCAATCAGAAAAATCGTAGATACATATACACGTATACATGGTCAATATCTCTCATCTCTCCTGGCTAGGTAAATGTACTTGAAATTAATGTTATTTATTTTCGTAATGTTAAAACAATTGATATTTTCGTAACCTTTCAACCACCAAATTGATGTATTGAACCCGTACTGTAGTATAACTACATCAACACACAAAGAGTATTGTCTGTCTATTGTTATCAGTAATATCACGTCGTATCCGGTTCACAATCAAGTGTTAATATCCTTCTGCGGATATAGTCAACGATGATATAATCACATCCTTCCTCAGATATATGCAATGATGATATAATCGTTTTAAGGTTTATTACATTTAGAAAGCCCAAACATTCGTCAAAATATTGATACATGACTTCGAAATTGTAATTTCATCGATCATTCAAGGGCAAATCCGTTCAACCATGACCACTTCCAGGAATTATTTTTTTAGCGTCATAAAAACTATAAACTTCACATTATAGCAACAGTGGAACACGTGGAATATCAAAATAAAGAAGAATAATTTCAATTGTATTTAATATTATAAAAATGTAATTATAAGTATTAATTACAATTTCCCTCTTTTTATGGGTTTAAAAACGTGTTACCAGAAGTACATTTGTGTTTATGTCAAGCGTCATCTTGAGTAAAAGCCACACATTACAATTCACTAGGTTCATATCGACAAACGAAGCATATTTAGAGTGGATAATATTCACCCAAGTTTAACAAGTATGGGGGATCCACTCTAGCATGCTTCAGAAATTTAAATATACCAATAGGAACTATTTATCGACAAAGCAATAAGGCTGCCTTTGACCAACTCTTGTAGATCAAGCATGATTGCTATGCAATAACAAAACAGAAGCTCTATATCATTTTCTTTTAGAGTGTAAAACACTGTGTCGTGCACGAATATTTTACTTTAATGAAAAAAGATAATCTTGAAGACACCAAAGGGTAATCAGAATCCGTTAATCGACGAAGGACGGACAATGCCAATGGCCAAATGGCTAAAAGATGAAGAACAAAAGGACCGGGAATGAACTAAGTTGCAACAAAAGGAGAGGAGTTCCATATACACTAGTGGCGCCCGTAATGTCACTCTTGCTGCAAACCCGGTAATACGTCATGAATGAGCAAAGGTCCGAATTGTCATTACGGCAAACGGAACATATCCGTGGTCATTTGTGACATAGATATTCGGTAACGGTCAACCAAGTCATGGTAGCGACTGTGAAACTTCCGAAGTGAACTTAACCAATAGGAACTCATGATTCAGTAGTTTCCTTATTAGCAGCAACCATCTATAAAGGAACCAGAAGCTCTGTAATATCGGATTAACTGAGATATACAAAAAAGTATATACTCCAGATTCACGTGATGTTGGAATAGTGCTGCATACAAATAAGGGTGTGTACAGTTGAACAAACAATACACATCTTAGTAACGAATTTACGTGAAATGGTGTTCATGACAACGAAAAGTTTGAAGACACCAAGAAGCGTAACCGGTAGCCGTTAATCGAAGGAGAGGCAAAACATTAACCAAACAAAAATGGATCCACAAAACACTATACAGAAAACTCAATGTAAAAACACGAACCCCACAAAAATGTGTGCTCATGACTAAAAGGAGTTTAATGACGAAAAAACACATTACACTTGAGACTAAACACCTGAAAAGCGTAAATATTTAGGTCATTTTTTTTTTTTAGGTATTATGAAAAACTAGAAAAGTAACACAAAAGTTGTGCTCTTTGATTCCAAAGCACAAATATGTGTATTTGAATAAAGATTTGCCAGTTGATTAATTCGATGAAAAAACAGATCGTCAGAACAGTTCCATAAGCAAGTTGGAAAATCTGAGTAAAAACAAAACATACCACAATTCCAAAATCAAATATCGAAATCTTAGAAAAAGGCAAAAGCGATACCGTAACACACACATATACATGACCACTCACTCTCCTGATAGGAGGGGAATTACTAGTTTTATGTGCCCAAGCGTAAGGTCATGTAAGTGTTTTACCACGTGAGAGTAAACACCTGACGCTCACATATAACTGAGTGAGCAAAATTGTTGTAAAGTTACCGACTGAGATCGAGGTGTTCAAGCTAGATGAACACCTGAGCCCGTGCAAATTGTGCGCCGAGACCGCGTAGCGATCGAGCTGCTCAACGCACGGGCCAAGGTGTTTATCTAGCTTGAATCCGAGATCGAAGTCGGTAAATGACTTACACTGTAGTGATATTGTTTATAAACAATATAAAATATCAAAAATAATGAATTTACTTGTACATATTTAGCCAATTAAATGCAGCCGTTTTGTTATCGATAAATCACTTGAACACCTGGCACAGTGCCGAGATGTTCAAGTGACGTCACTATTTGTCCTGGTCCTAAGACACGTGCGAATTCTTTTGACAAATAGGTATTTCCAAAATTTTAATACCTATCGATAACAATAGAACTAGTGTGTAAATGTTAGATAGAAGAAAAGGAAAACATAATAGGGAAACAATTGTCAACTTTGAAATTTTTTTTAAAGTTTGAATGTTAGACAGTAGACAAGGAAAACATAATAGGGAAGCAATTGTCAACTTTGAATCAAATCCTAAAGTTTAAATGTTAGATAGTAGACAAGGAAAACATAATAGGGAAACAATTGTCTACTTTGAATCAAATTCTAAAGTTTGAATGTTAGACAGTAGACAAGGAAAACATAATAGGGAAGCAATTGTCAACTTTGAATCAAATTCTAAAGTTTGAATGTTAGATAGTTGACAAGGAAAACATAATAGGGTATTTCAGCTTTATCATGGCAGTCAGAGTTAGATTTATTACCACTAACAGTAGTATTTCAGCTTTATCATGACAGTCAGAGTTAGATTTATTACCACTAACAGTAGTATTTCAGCTTTATCATGACAGTCAGAGTTAGATTTATTACCACTAACAGTAGTATTTCAGCTTTATCATGACAGTCAGAGTTAGATTTATTACCACTAACAGTAGTATTTCAGCTTTATCATGGCAGTCAGAGTTAGATATATTACCACTAACAGTAGTATTTCAGCTTTATCATGACAGTCAGAGTTAGATTTATTACCACTAACAGTAGTATTTCAGCTTTATCATGACAGTCAGAGTTAGATTTATTACCACTAACAGTAGTATTTCAGCTTTATCATGACAGTCAGAGTTAGATTTATTACCACTAACAGTAGTATTTCAACTTTATCATGACAGTCAGAGTTAGATTTATTACCACTAACAGTAGTATTTCAGCTTTATCATGATAGTCAGAGTTAGATTTATTACCACTAACAGTAGTATTTCAGCTTTATCATGGCAGTCAGAGTTAGATATATTACCACTAACAGTAGTGTTTCAGCTTTATCATGACTGTCAGAGTTAGATTTATTACCACTAACAGTAGTATTTCAGCTTTATCATGGCTGTCAGAGTTAGATTTATTACCACTAACAGTAGTATTTCAGCTTTATCATGACAGTCAGAGTTAGATTTATTACCACTAACAGTAGTATTTCAGCTTTATCATGACAGTCAGAGTTAGATTTATTACCACTAACAGTAGTATTTCAGCTTTATCATGACAGTCAGAGTTAGATTTATTACCACTAACAGTAGTATTTCAGCTTTATCATGATAGTCAGAGTTAGATTTATTACCACTAACAGTAGTATTTCAGCTTTATCATGACAGTCAGAGTTAGATTTATTACCACTAACAGTAGTATTTCAGCTTTATCATGACAGTCGGAGTTAGATTTATTACCACTAACATTAGTATTTCAGCTTTATCATGACAGTCAGAGTTAGATTTATTACCACTAACAGTAGTATTTCAGCTTTATCATGATAGTCAGAGTTAGATTTATTACCACTAACAGTAGTATTTCAGCTTTATCATGACAGTCAGAGTTAGATTTATTACCACTAACAGTAGTATTTCAGCTTTATCATGGCAGTCAGAGTTAGATTTATTACCACTAACAGTAGTATTTCAGCTTTATCATGACAGTCAGAGTTAGATTTATTACCACTAACAGTAGTATTTCAGCTTTATCATGGCTGTCAGAGTTAGATTTATTACCACTAACAGTAGTATTTCAGCTTTATCATGACAGTCAGAGTTAGATTTATTACCACTAACAGTAGTATTTCAGCTTTATCATGACAGTCGGAGTTAGATTTATTACCACTAACATTAGTATTTCAGCTTTATCATGGCAGTCAGAGTTAGATTTATTACCACTAACAGTAGTATTTCAGCTTTATCATGGCTGTCAGAGTTAGATTTATTACCCCTAACAGTAGTATTTCAGCTTTATCATGACAGTCAGAGTTAGATTTATTACCACTAACAGTAGTATTTCAGCTTTATCATGACAGTCAGAGTTAGATTTATTACCACTAACAGTAGTATTTCAGCTTTATCATGGCAGTCAGAGTTAGATTTATTACCACTAACAGTAGTATTTCAGCTTTATCATGATAGTCAGAGTTAGATTTATTACCACTAACAGTAGTAATTCAGCTTTATCATGACAGTCAGAGTTAGATTTATTACCACTAACAGTAGTATTTCAGCTTTATCATGACAGTCAGAGTTAGATTTATTACCACTAACAGTAGTATTTCAGCTTTATCATGGCTGTCAGAGTTAGATTTATTACCACTAACAGTAGTATTTCAGCTTTATCATGACAGTCAGAGTTAGATTTATTACCACTAACAGTAGTATTTCAGCTTTATCATGGCTGTCAGAGTTAGATTTATTACCACTAACAGTAGTATTTCAGCTTTATCATGACAGTCAGAGTTAGATTTATTACCACTAACAGTAGTATTTCAGCTTTATCATGGCAGTCAGAGTTAGATTTATTACCACTAACAGTAGTATTTCAGCTTTATCATGACAGTCAGAGTTAGATTTATTACCACTAACAGTAGTATTTCAGCTTTATCATGGCTGTCAGAGTTAGATTTATTACCACTAACAGTAGTATTTCAGCTTTATCATGGCAGTCAGAGTTAGATTTATTACCACTAACAGTAGTATTTCAGCTTTATCATGACAGTCAGAGTTAGATTTATTACCACTAACAGTAGTATTTCAGCTTTATCATGACAGTCAGAGTTAGATTTATTACCACTAACAGTAGTATTT
Source organism: Bathymodiolus septemdierum (assembly GCA_963383655.1). NCBI lineage: Eukaryota > Metazoa > Mollusca > Bivalvia > Mytilida > Modiolidae > Bathymodiolus > Bathymodiolus septemdierum. The sequence goes on along the minus strand of OY726527.1, from coordinate 22,275,662 downwards.
CAGCTTTATCATGGCAGTCAGAGTTAGATTTATTACCACTAACAGTAGTATTTCAGCTTTATCATGATAGTCAGAGTTAGATTTATTACCACTAACAGTAGTAATTCAGCTTTATCATGGCAGTCAGAGTTAGATTTATTACCACTAACAGTAGTAATTCAGCTTTATCATGGCTGTCAGAGTTAGATTTATTACCACTAACAGTAGTATTTCAGCTTTATCATGACAGTCAGAGATAGATTTATTACCACTAACAGTAGTATTTCAGCTTTATCATGACAGTCAGAGTTAGATTTATTACCACTAACAGTAGTATTTCAGCTTTATCATGACAGTCAGAGTTAGATTTATTACCACTAACAGTAGTATTTCAGCTTTATCATGGCTGTCAGAGTTAGATTTATTACCACTAACAGTAGTATTTCAGCTTTATCATGATAGTCAGAGTTAGATTTATTACCACTAACAGTAGTATTTCAGCTTTATCATGACAGTCAGAGTTAGATTTATTACCACTAACAGTAGTATTTCAGCTTTATCATGGCAGTCAGAGTTAGATTTATTACCACTAACAGTAGTATTTCAGCTTTATCATGGCAGTCAGAGTTAGATTTATTACCACTAACAGTAGTAATTCAGCTTTATCATGGCTGTCAGAGTTAGATTTATTACCACTAACAGTAGTATTTCAGCTTTATCATGACAGTCAGAGTTAGATTTATTACCACTAACAGTAGTATTTCAGCTTTATCATGGCTGTCAGAGTTAGATTTATTACCACTAACAGTAGTATTTCAGCTTTATCATGACAGTCAGAGTTAGATTTATTACCACTAACAGTAGTATTTCAGCTTTATCATGGCTGTCAGAGTTAGATTTATTACCACTAACAGTAGTATTTCAGCTTTATCATGACAGTCAGAGTTAGATTTATTACCACTAACAGTAGTATTTCAGCTTTATCATGACAGTCAGAGTTAGATTTATTCCCACTAACAGTAGTATTTCAGCTTTATCATGATAGTCAGAGTTAGATTTATTACAACTAACAGTAGTATTTCAGCTTTATCATGATAGTCAGAGTTAGATTTATTACCACTAACAGTAGTATTTCAGCTTTATCATGACAGTCAGAGTTAGATGTATTACCACTAACAGTAGTATTTCAGCTTTATCATGACAGTCAGAGTTAGATTTATTACCACTAACAGTAGTATTTCAGCTTTATCATGATAGTCAGAGTTAGATTTATTACCACTAACAGTAGTATTTCAGCTTTATCATGACAGTCAGAGTTAGATTTATTACCACTAACAGTAGTATTTCAGCTTTATCATGATAGTCAGAGTTAGATTTATTACAACTAACAGTAGTATTTCAGCTTTATCATGACAGTCAGAGTTAGATTTATTACCACTAACAGTAGTATTTCAGCTTTATCATGACAGTCAGAGTTAGATTTATTACCACTAACAGTAGTATTTCAGCTTTATCATGACAGTCAGAGTTAGATTTATTACCACTAACAGTAGTATTTCAGCTTTATCATGACAGTCAGAGTTAGATTTATTACCACTAACAGTAGTATTTCAGCTTTATCATGACAGTCAGAGTTAGATTTATTACCACTAACAGTAGTATTTCAGCTTTATCATGATAGTCAGAGTTAGATTTATTACCACTAACAGTAGTATTTCAGCTTTATCATGACAGTCAGAGTTAGATTTATTACCACTAACAGTAGTATTTCAGCTTTATCATGGCAGTCAGAGTTAGATTTATTACCACTAACAGTAGTATTTCAGCTTTATCATGGCTGTCAGAGTTAGATTTATTACCACTAACAGTAGTATTTCAGCTTTATCATGACAGTCAGAGTTAGATTTATTACCACTAACAGTAGTATTTCAGCTTTATCATGGCTGTCAGAGTTAGATTTATTACCACTAACAGTAGTATTTCAGCTTTATCATGACAGTCAGAGTTAGATTTATTACCACTAACAGTAGTATTTCAGCTTTATCATAGCTGTCAGAGTTAGATTTATTATCACTAACAGTAGTATTTCAGCTTTATCATAGCTGTCAGAGTTAGATTTATTACCACTAACAATAGTATTTCAGCTTTATCATGATAGTCAGAGTTAGATTTATTACCACTAACAGTAGTATTTCAGCTTTATCATGACAGTCAGAGTTAGATTTATTACCACTAACAGTCGTATTTCAGCTTTATCATGACAGTCAGAGTTAGATTTATTACCACTAACAGTAGTATTTCAGCTTTATCATAGCTGTCAGAGTTAGATTTATTACCACTAACAATAGTATTTCAGCTTTATCATGATAGTCAGAGTTAGATTTATTACCACTAACAGTAGTATTTCAGCTTTATCATGACAGTCAGAGTTAGATTTATTACCACTAACAGTAGTATTTCAGCTTTATCATGACAGTCAGAGTTAGATTTATTACCACTAACAGTAGTATTTCAGCTTTATCATGACAGTCAGAGTTAGATTTATTGCCACTAACAGTAGTATTTCAGCTTTATCATGACAGTCAGAGTTAGATTTATTACCACTAACAGTAGTATTTCAGCTTTATCATGACAGTCAGAGTTAGATTTATTACCACTAACAGTAGTATTTCAGCTTTATCATGACAGTCAGAGTTAGATTTATTACCACTAACAGTAGTATTTCAGCTTTATCATGACAGTCAGAGTTAGATTTATTGCCACTAACAGTAGTATTTCAGCTTTATCATGACAGTCAGAGTTAGATTTATTACCACTAACAGTAGTATTTCAGCTTTATCATGACAGTCAGAGTTAGATTTATTACCACTAACAGTAGTATTTCAGCTTTATCATGACAGTCAGAGTTAGATTTATTACCACTAACAGTAGTATTTCAGCTTTATCATGGCAGTCAGAGTTAGATTTATTACCACTAACAGTAGTATTTCAGCTTTATCATGACAGTCAGAGTTAGATTTATTACCACTAACAGTAGTATTTCAGCTTTATCATGACAGTCAGAGTTAGATTTATTACCACTAACAGTAGTATTTCAGCTTTATCATGACAGTCAGAGTTCGATTTATTACCACTAACAGTAGTAATTCAGCTTTATCATGGCTGTCAGAGTTAGATTTATTACCACTAACAGTAGTATTTCAGCTTTATCATGACTGTCAGAGTTAGATTTATTACCACTAACAGTAGTATTTCAGCTTTATCATGACTGTCAGAGTTAGATTTATTACCACTAACAGTAGTATTTCAGCTTTATCATGACAGTCAGAGTTAGATTTATTACCACTAACAGTAGTATTTCAGCTTTATCATGGCTGTCAGAGTTAGATTTATTACCACTAACAGTAGTATTTCAGCTTTATCATGACAGTCAGAGTTAGATTTATTACCACTAACAGTAGTATTTCAGCTTTATCATGACTGTCAGAGTTAGATTTATTACCACTAACAGTAGTATTTCAGCTTTATCATGGCTGTCAGAGTTAGATTTATTACCACTAACAGTAGTAATTCAGCTTTATCATGGCTGTCAGAGTTAGATTTATTACCACTAACAGTAGTATTTCAGCTTTATCATGACAGTCAGAGTTAGATTTATTACCACTAACAGTAGTATTTCAGCTTTATCATGACAGTCAGAGTTAGATTTATTACCACTAACAGTAGTAATTCAGCTTTATCATGACAGTCAGAGTTAGATTTATTACCACTAACAGTAGTATTTCAGCTTTATCATGACAGTCAGAGTTAGATTTATTACCACTAACAGTAGTATTTCAGCTTTATCATGACAGTCAGAGTTAGATTTATTACCACTAACAGTAGTATTTCAGCTTTATCATGACAGTCAGAGTTAGATTTATTACCACTAACAGTAGTATTTCAGCTTTATCATGACAGTCAGAGTTAGATGTATTACCACTAACAGTAGTATTTCAGCTTTATCATGACAGTCAGAGTTAGATTTATTACCACTAACAGTAGTATTTCAGCTTTATCATGATAGTCAGAGTTAGATTTATTACCACTAACAGTAGTATTTCAGCTTTATCATGACAGTCAGAGTTAGATTTATTACCACTAACAGTAGTATTTCAGCTTTATCATGATAGTCAGAGTTAGATTTATTACCACTAACAGTAGTATTTCAGCTTTATCATGACAGTCAGAGTTAGATTTATTACCACTAACAGTAGTATTTCAGCTTTATCATGATAGTCAGAGTTAGATTTATTACCACTAACAGTAGTATTTCAGCTTTATCATGACAGTCAGAGTTAGATTTATTACCACTAACAGTAGTATTTCAGCTTTATCATGATAGTCAGAGTTAGATTTATTACCACTAACAGTAGTATTTCAGCTTTATCATGACAGTCAGAGCTAGATTTATTACCACTAACAGTAGTATTTCAGCTTTATCATGATAGTCAGAGTTAGATTTATTACCACTAACAGTAGTATTTCAGCTTTATCATGACAGTCAGAGTTAGATTTATTACCACTAACAGTAGTATTTCAGCTTTATCATGATAGTCAGAGTTAGATTTATTACCACTAACAGTAGTATTTCAGCTTTATCATGGCTGTCAGAGTTAGATATATTACCACTAACAGTAGTATTTCAGCTTTATCATGACAGTCAGAGTTAGATTTATTGCCACTAACAGTAGTATTTCAGCTTTATCATGACAGTCAGAGTTAGATTTATTGCCACTAACAGTAGTATTTCAGCTTTATCATGACAGTCAGAGTTAGATTTATTACCACTAACAGTAGTATTTCAGCTTTATCATGACAGTCAGAGTTAGATTTATTACCACTAACAGTAGTATTTCAGCTTTATCATGACAGTCAGAGCTAGATTTATTACCACTAACAGTAGTATTTCAGCTTTATCATGACAGTCAGAGTTAGATTTATTACCACTAACAGTAGTATTTCAGCTTTATCATGACAGTCAGGTTTACTGGTGTCCCATTTCCCAGAGAAAACCAACGACCTATGCATTATTATGAAATTTCGGAATCACCGATTCAAATTATTTTGACAATTGAATTTTTCAAACATGCCAAAAACATTTCAACTGGGTGTAGAATTATTTTAACTTTTACATTATGAAGATTAATGCATCTTATCTCAAACAAACAAACAAATGGGAGCTTTAGGGGGTCAAAATTCGGCCCCACCTCAGATGTCGATAGAATGTTCTACAAAATATGTCGTGTATGATTTCGTCTATAAAATAAAACACATCAAATTCTGATTAAATGTTTCTTTTTAATTCGCTTAAGATGGGGCAATATTGAGTTCTTATAGCCTCCGGTCCTTTGACAAGTACATTTGTTAGCTTGTCTCAGATAGTTTGCCAAACTGTTTACAAGTTGATATACCGTCTTGAAAACCTAATAATTTACAATTATTTTGGAGCAATAAAACCAAAGGCCCAAGACAGGATAGTCAACATCGGTTATGATCACGTGACCTATTTCTGAGGGAGGGGAACTATAGTTTTGATACAGAATACATTATTTATGAACAATAAATATCAATAATACGCGTCAGTGCCAAAACACTGGCTACTGTGAGGATGATACACTCAGGGATTAATAGTCCACCAGCGGACATCATAGAGAACACCCCCAACCAACAGTTTGTACTACTAAATAAAGTCAAATAATTTATATAAGTTGTTGTCTGTTATGAAGAGATGTCCAGCGACCATTGAACTCTTGTGATGCCAGTATCAGGGTCCGTTATCGATATAAAAGGAAATCAATCAAATATCACAATGTAATACAGTTGATCATGTGACAAGGAAGATTTGTACGTACGTCTCTCATGTGATAGTCACTTGACCTCTGGTATTCTCTCTATATAAACATGTTTGATTTCCCTGTATGATTACACTGTGTATCAGAGTAACCATAAAGGTAAGTATGTCTAGTTACATGTATCACTATATAAAGGACTTCAAATTTTCTTTCAATTTCTTTCAATTAAAAAACGGCGTTTGACGAAGCACGAAAACAAATTCCGTTTTATCTGGATACCGTTATCGTCAAGTTTAAGTAAGCTTTATTGTTACTGTTATTTAAAGCAAAAAATGTAGCGAAAATTATTTTACATGATACCGCATTCACATCCTCAATAAAAGATAAAATTAGTTCAGTTGTACATCATTCAACGCATTAAAAGATTTCATTGATGATCGCATACTCTCGGTTTGACGAGCTAGTTGACGTACATGTATTATGAATGGACAGAAATTCTTATTTTATGAATACAATCGAGGCGAAGCCGAGATATCATCATGAAGAAATGCGTTATTATGTTCTTAAAAACTTGGAACATTGCCAAGCGATTGAGATCCTTTGAAGTGTTAATGAATTAATCTAGCAAAACTCTTGAATACCCTTAAAACGTGTAAGATTTATATTTTAGAATCAAGTCGCCAAAAAAAATGTAAGAATGTGCATAGTTGGTCAAAATATAAGGAAATGCAGTCATTTTTTAAAACAATTTTTATATCATAATCTTTATCGGTTTGCTTATTCTCTCTTATTGATATTGTTTGTATTTTTTTTTTTTTTTACATTGATGAATAAAAAAATCTACCCTCTATTGTAGATGAAATTCTTGGTAGTAGTATTGTGTTTTGGGCTGGCATTGTCAGCACCATTAAATCCTCTGTTAGATGAAGAATGGGAACAATATAAGAAATCTTTCAATAAAAATTACGAGGAACACGAACATGTCTTAAGGTAAGTACTGTTAATAGTCATATACTCTATATACTGTTTAATTTTACAACACCTCTTATGCACTTTTAAAAATCTTTGTTTCGCGTCACACGTATGAAACAACATAAAACTTCCGTTATTTTAATGATAATATATAATTTCTATCTTTTTCTTAGAGATATTATGTTTTAGCTTGGAGCAGGAACTGCTTACCATTCCGGAGCACCTGAGTTCACCCCCGGTTTTCAGTGGGGTTCGTGTTATTCGATCTTTAGTTTTATATGTATGTTTTGTAGATCGTTGTTTGTTCTTTTGTACTTTTTCTTTTGGCCATTGTGTTGTCAGTTCTTCTTTAATATACGGATTATGATTACCTCCCTTTGGTATCTTCTAACTCTTCTTGTAAGTAATAAAATATTTTAAAGTATAAATGGAAAGCAATTTTGCTCATACTTCAGTGTTACAGTGACATATATTTATGTGTTTTCTTTTGTAAACAAAATTAGATAAAATAATTATGTCCTTAAATATATTTCTACTTAACATTTTATATACAATTGAAATTGTTTTGTTGTACTAATTTGCTTTTGATCAAATGAAATATATATTACAAAAAAGTTATGTTATGCTTGTTAAGCCCTTTTTAAAAAGTCACAAGAAGAGTTTGAAGATACCAAATGGGTAATCAGAATCCGTAAATCGAAGAAGAACAGACAACACAATGGCCAAAAGAAAAAGTACAAAAGGACAAACAACGAACTACAAAATATACATATAAAACTAAAGATCGAGTAACACGAACCCCACCGGGGGTGAACTCAGGTGTCCCGGAAGGATAGGCAGTTCCTGCTCCACTAGTGGCACCCGTCGTGTTAATTGTGTTACAAACCCGTAATAAGTCATGAAGGAGGAAAGGACCGAGAAGTGCTTACGAACATATCCTTGGTCATTTGTGACACAGATATTCCATAACATTAGCTATCAATCGCTGTTTTCGTTTCAGACGTTTGATTTGGGAAGATAACGTTCATTACGTACAACAACATAACTTAGCCGCAGACAGAGGACAACACAAGTACTGGCTAGGAATCAATAACATGGCCGACTTGGTGAGTCATTGTCCTGATTTGTTTTTAAAGTTTTTATTTTGTTCCAGACAATTCTGTTGTTGTCTATATAATTAAAACAAAATAACACAACAAGAAGCAATACAACTTTCTTAGATATTTTTATGTTTGAAATGTTCCTAATAAAAACGTAGATATCAAATTTAGAGCACACGACACGTTTCTGGAATAACCTTCATCAGGCACGCTCAAAATAACCTTCATCTGGTACGCTCAAAATAACCTTCATCTGGTACGCTTAAAATAACCTTCATCAGGTACGCTCAAAATAACCTTCATCAGGTACGCTCAAAATAACCTTCATCAGGTACGCTCAAAATAACCTTCATCAGGTACGCTCAAAATAACCTTCATCAGACACGTTCAAAATCGAAAGGATGGAAAACCAAATAACTCTAACCCTATCTCCAGCCCTTAATGATGTAATCATAATTAAAACTAAACTTCTCCTCCCCCTCACAAGCATAGGTAACCTTTGTCGATTTTCGGTTATACTGTTTATACATTTTTGTTTACTAACTCACAAAGACTTTTCTGTGATTTGACTTTCCAAGCTTTGGACTATAACATACCTGATGAAGATTATTCCAGAAACGTGTCGTGTGCACAAACTATATTAGATATCTACGATTTTATTAGGATAAATCTTTGTTACAATGTCGATATCTCTCGTAGTGAAGTAATGTTTTTAATTTTTCTTTGTTAATTTGTATACTATTTGTTTATCCACATTTTATTTATTGTATTCTCTCGTTTCTAGGCAACAGATGAATTCATTCAATTGATGAATGGATATAAAATGTCAGTTAACCGTACCGCCGGATCTACTTTCCTTCCTCCCAGTAATATAGGAGACGTCCCAGACACAGTTGACTGGCGTAAGAAAGGTTACGTTACAGAAGTTAAAAATCAGGTAATATATGTACCAACCGTAGATGTTAATATTCAATAATTTTATTTGTTTTTTAATTTCTCAAAACGCTACAATGGAATTTGTGAAATACTAGTATACGACCAATACAGAAGAAAGTAACCTCTACGTCCATACAGCATTTGTTATATGTACGACAATAGTATTTGATATCTATGTTTTTGTATCCTATGACAGTAATACTTACACTTACAGGGACACTGTGGATCCTGCTGGTCCTTTTCTGCAACTGGTTCCTTGGAAGGCCAAACATTTAAAAAGACAGGAGAACTGGTGTCTTTGTCGGAACAGAATTTGGTTGATTGTTCAACCCCTGAAGGTAACTCATTCTTTTGTCATTATACATATATATATATATATACGTCTGAAAATTAAACCAAACAGTGTTAGAATTAGATTTTTGAGCTGTCAAATTTTTGTTCTTCCCTCGACGGGATTTGAACCCACACCATTGATACACTGCAGCATCATTCGCTTAGCCTTACATCCAGCGCCCTAGACCACTCGACCACACCTACTTCCTAGAAAAAGGTGCTTCAATAATCGTAGTGTTACCTTTTCTCGTAAGGCAAATCTAGGGATAGACGTAAGACATGTGTATATATAAACGTCTGAAATGGTTTGAAAAACAACATCAAGTACACAAAACAAAGTGATAAAGAATTAAACACTTTGTTGAATGACAAAATTTTCGTCTCACCGAGAGACTTTTTCAATGTCTAATGAAAAAACAATATTAAATGTCAAGTTCTTACCATGGTACTGGAAAGGATGGAAGATACCTAAGAGGTAATCAGAAGTCGTCAATCGAAGACACAATGGCCGAAAGATAAAAGGACAAAAAGACAAACAATGATGGAAAAACATTGCATAGACATACGAAACACATTAAATACTGGATCCAAATCGGGTGCTGCGGCAAAATACATTTAGAGGGTAAGGAGGACGGGATTGTGATTGCGACAAAGGAGGCATAACCGAGGATATATGTGATAAATATATTCAGTAACGATTGACTATCCAAATCAAAACTGAACTACTAGACACCTGTGATTCAATACTTCCTTACAACTCTTTAGCAAGTAAATCCTTGATAAATTTGATATTGATGTTTGTGTTATAAGTGTCAATGTCCTGTTATCATCTTAGATATTGACTTTGTTAACCAAATACTAGATCATAATATACTATCACATGATAACAACTGACAACCATTACGTAACTGAACACTGGCACATGATCTTTGATTGGGTGATGGTTTTATGTAATAAATACAAATTGTTTTATTGAGATAAAATCCAAAACTACGATTATCTTCAAACAACAGTACAATGCAAATACATACTTTGTACTGAGAATATTTCTAACATAACGACAGATGACTAGAAAATATATCAGTCAAGATTGTCAAATGTTCTACCACAACTGATAACCTCTATATTAAGTTATATAATCAGTTGTAATGACAATAGTATAGTGTATATTTATTTTGTTTATCATGATTAGATAATTTTTGTATATAACATCCGTCATATTGCACGGTCATCATGACGAACTGGTTGACAGTAATCAGGTGCGGATCCAGGATTTGTGGTTAAGGAGTGGCGTGAGTAGGCGAGGGGTCTGGGGACCGCTTAAGGTCCCCAGCTGGTCCAGGGTAGAGCCCTGGTAGGGGGCCCAGTGGGGCAAAGCCCCCCTGAAGCTCTGGGGATTTTAGGAATTACAGACATTTATTTGAACGACAATTTTGAACCAACCACACCATTTTTATCAGACCAAACAAATTTGATTTTGAGTCTTAATTTTGTCGGATAATTATTAACAGTATATTTTTGTCAGATTATAACAACCTAAAGTAAAACTTTTTTTGAACAACCGTGATGCGAATTGTTCAACTCATGACTGATCGATCACGATATTTTAACCCTTCAAAGAACTATTGGTTTAGTTTTAACGCATTCCTCATTTCACTAATTGGTCTGTACTTTCGGTGCTGGTCCTTTCGGGTGGTTCTAGTTAATACTGCCCGTCCGGATGGAGCTTTTCTTTTCGTCGTTTGATTCATTCATTGAAAACATATGATTCGACCGTTCTTATTTATTGACAAACAAAAGCGGAAATTGTCGGCGAATCCATATATGAATCAACGAACACACCCAACGTGTATTTACAATGTGTAGTAATATTTTACTACAGGTCACGAGTTAACCATTCATGAAAAAGTTGTTTGTTGAACTGCTTAATTAACGTTGTATAACATATGCTTTGCGAATTTTAGGGGGGCGCACGCCCCGCACGCCCCCTCTAAATCCGCCCCTGGTTATGAATTATCAATTTCTCAAATGGCAATGGATCTATTCAATTTCATGAACTTTTATCTTTCCTCTATTACCGATAAGACTTTTACTAGACTTGACTATATGAGTAGCACGACGGGTGTATTATAAAAAGCAGGAGCTGCTTACTCTTCACGAGTACTTGAGTTCACACGGGTGTACTATAAAAAGCAGGAGCTGCTTACCCGTCACGAGTACTTGAGTTCACACCGGGTGTATTATAAAAAGCAGGAGCTGCTTACCCTTCGCGAGTACTTGAGTTCGCACCGGGTGTGTTATAAAAAGCAGGAGCTGCTTACCCTGCACGAGTACTTGAGTTCACACCGGGTGTATTATAAAAAGCAGGAGCTGCTTACCCTTCGTGAGTACTTGAGTTCACATCGGGTGTATTATAAAAAGCAGGAGCTGCTTACCCTTCACGAGTACTTGAGTTCACACCGGGTGTATTATGAAAAGCAGGAGCTGCTTACCCTTCACGAGTACTTGAGTTCACACCGGGTGTATTATGAAAAGCAGGAGCTGCTTACCCTTCACGAGTACTTGAGTTCACACCGGGTGTATTATAAAAAGCAGGAGCTCATTACCTTTCACGGGTACTTGAGTTCACACAGGGTGTATTATAAAAAGCAGGAGCTGCTTATCCTTCGTGATTACTTGAGTTCACACCGGGTGTATTATCAAAAGCAGGAGCTGCTTACCCTTCACGAGTACTTGAGTTCACACCGGGTGTATTATTAAAAGCAGGAGCTGCTTACCCTTCACGAGTACTTGAGTTCACACCGGGTGTATTATTAAAAGCAGGAGCTGCTTACCTTTCACGAGTACTTGAGTTCACACCGGGTGTATTATAAAAAGCAGGAGCTGATTACCCTTCGCGAATGCTTGAGTTCACACCGGGTGTATTATAAAAAGCAGGAGCTGATTACCCTACGCGAGTACTTGAGTTCACACCGGGTGTATTGTTAAAAGCAGGAGCTGATTACCCTTCGCGAGTACTTGAGTTCACACCGGGTGTATTATAAAAAGCAGGAGCTGATTACCCTTCGCGAGTACTTGAGTTCACACCGGGTGTATTATAAAAAGCAGGAGCTGATTACCCTTTGCGAGTACTTGAGTTCACACTGGGTGTATTATAAAAAGCAGGAGCTGCTTACCCTTCGTGAGTACTTGAGTTCGCACCGGGTGTGTTATAAAAAGCAGGAGCTGCTTACCCTTCACGAGTACTTGAGTTCACATCGGGTGTATTATAAAAAGCAGGAGCTGCTTACCTTTCACGAGTACTTGAGTTCACACCGGGTGTATTATGAAAAGCAGGAGCTGCTTACCCTTCACGAGTACTTGAGTTCACACCGGGTGTATTATGAAAAGCAGGAGCTGCTTACCCTTCACGAGTACTTGAGTTCACACCGGGTGTATTATAAAAAGCAGGAGCTCATTACCTTTCACGGGTACTTGAGTTCACACAGGGTGTATTATAAAAAGCAGGAGCTGCTTATCCTTCGTGATTACTTGAGTTCACACCGGGTGTATTATCAAAAGCAGGAGCTGCTTACCCTTCACGAGTACTTGAGTTCACACCGGGTGTATTATTAAAAGCAGGAGCTGCTTACCCTTCACGAGTACTTGAGTTCACACCGGGTGTATTATTAAAAGCAGGAGCTGCTTACCTTTCACGAGTACTTGAGTTCACACCGGGTGTATTATAAAAAGCAGGAGCTGATTACCCTTCGCGAATGCTTGAGTTCACACCGGGTGTATTATAAAAAGCAGGAGCTGATTACCCTACGCGAGTACTTGAGTTCACACCGGGTGTATTGTTAAAAGCAGGAGCTGATTACCCTTCGCGAGTACTTGAGTTCACACCGGGTGTATTATAAAAAGCAGGAGCTGATTACCCTTCGCGAGTACTTGAGTTCACACCGGGTGTATTATAAAAAGCAGGAGCTGATTACCCTTTGCGAGTACTTGAGTTCACACTGGGTGTATTATAAAAAGCAGGAGCTGCTTACCCTTCGTGAGTACTTGAGTTCGCACCGGGTGTGTTATAAAAAGCAGGAGCTGCTTACCCTTCACGATTACTTGAGTTCACATCGGGTGTATTATAAAAAGCAGGAGCTGCTTACCTTTCACGAGTACTTGAGTTCACACCGGGTGTATTATGAAAAGCAGGAGCTGCTTACCCTTCACGAGTACTTGAGTTCACACCGGGTGTATTATGAAAAGCAGGAGCTGCTTACCCTTCACGAGTACTTGAGTTCACACCGGGTGTATTCTAAAAAGCAGGAGCTGATTACCTTTCACGAGTACTTGAGTTCACACCGGGTGTATTATAAAAAGCAGGAGCTGCTTATCCTTCGTGATTACTTGAGTTCACACCGGGTGTATTATAAAAAGCAGGAGCTGCTTACCCTTCACGGGTACTTGAGTGCACATCGGGTGTATTATAAAAAGCAGGAGCTGCTTACCCTTCACGAGTACTTGAGTTCACACCGGGTGTATTATTAAAAGCAGGAGCTGCTTACCTTTCACGAGTACTTGAGTTCACACCGGGTGTATTATAAAAAGCAGGAGCTGCTTACCCTTCACGAGTACTTGAGTTCACACCGGGTGTATTATAAAAAGCAGGAGCTGATTACCCTTCGCGAATGCTTGAGTTCACACCGGGTGTATTATAAAAAGCAGGAGCTGATTACCCTACGCGAGTACTTGAGTTCACACCGGGTGTATTATGAAAAGCAGGAGCTGCTTACCCTTCACGAGTACTTGAGTTCACACCGGGTGTATTCTAAAAAGCAGGAGCTGATTACCTTTCACGAGTACTTGAGTTCACACCGGGTGTATTATAAAAAGCAGGAGCTGCTTATCCTTCGTGATTACTTGAGTTCACACCGGGTGTATTATAAAAAGCAGGAGCTGCTTACCCTTCACGGGTACTTGAGTGCACATCGGGTGTATTATAAAAAGCAGGAGCTGCTTACCCTTCACGAGTACTTGAGTTCACACCGGGTGTATTATTAAAAGCAGGAGCTGCTTACCTTTCACGAGTACTTGAGTTCACACCGGGTGTATTATAAAAAGCAGGAGCTGCTTACCCTTCACGAGTACTTGAGTTCACACCGGGTGTATTATAAAAAGCAGGAGCTGATTACCCTTCGCGAATGCTTGAGTTCACACCGGGTGTATTATAAAAAGCAGGAGCTGATTACCCTACGCGAGTACTTGAGTTCACACCGGGTGTATTAAAAAAAGCAGGAGCTGATTACCCTTCGCGAGTACTTGAGTTCACACCGGGTGTATTATAAAAAGTAGGAGCTACTTACCTTTCACGAGTACTTGAGTTCACACCGGGTGTATTATAAAAAGCAGGAGCTGCCTACCCTTCACGAGTACTTGAGTACACACCGGGTGTATTATAAAAAGCAGGAGCTGCTTATCCTTCGTCAGTACTTGAATTCACACCGGGTGTATTATAAAAAGCAGGAGCTGCTTACCCTTCACGAGTACTTGAGTTCACACGGGTGTATTATAAAAGGCAGGAGCTGCTTACCCTTCACGAGTACTTGAGTTCACACCGGGTGTATTATAAAAAGCAGGAGCTGCCTACCCTTCACGAGTACTTGAGTTCACACCGGGTGTATTATAAAAAGCAGGAGCTGCCTACCCTTCACGAGTACTTGAGTTCACACCGGGTGTATTATAAAAAGCAGGAGCTGCTTACCCTTCCCGAGTACTTGAGTTCACACCGGGTGTATTATAAAAAGTAGGAGCTGCTTACCCTTCACGATTACTTGAGTTCACACCGGGTGTATTATAAAAAGCAGGAGCTGCCTATCCTTCACGAGTACTTGAGTTCACACCGGGTGTATTAGAAAAAGCAGGAGCTGCTTACCCTTCACGAGTACTTGAGTTCACACCGGGTGTATTGTTAAAAGCAGGAGCTGCCTACCCTTCACGAGTACTTGATTTCACACCGAGTGTATTAAAAAAAGCAGGAGCTGCTTACCCTTCGTGAGTACTTGAGTTCACACCGGGTTTTTTGGTGAGGTTCGTGTTGGTCATCTTTTTCAGTTTTGATCAGTTTTCTGTGTTGTGTTGTGTTTGTTTGTTTGGTTGTTTTGTTTGTCTTAGTCCTGTGTCTTATGTGCCCAATGTTACCAATGATTGTCCATTCTTGATTACACTTCGGTTTTCTCTAATGTTACCAGTGTCTCTGGATTGTCCATTCTTGATTACACTTCGGTTTTCTCTAATGTTACCAGTGTCTCTGGATTGCTCATTCTTGATTACACTTCGGTTTTCTCTAATGTCACCAGTGTCTCTGGATTGTCCATTCTTGATTACACTTCGGTTTTCTCTAATGTTACCAGTGTCTCTGGATTGTCCATTCTTGATTACACTTCGGTTTTCTCTAATGTTACCAGTGTCTCTGAATTGTCCATTCTTGATTACACTTCGGTTTTCTCTAATGTTACCAGTGTCTCTGGATTGTCCATTCTTGATTACACTTCGGTTTTCTCTAACGTATCATGTATTTCCACACAAACGGAAGAAGATTAGTCACCTCTTAGATCGTATGATATGTTTTTTCCATTTTAACAAAATAGATCACGTGACTTGTCTATATAAATATTCCGCTTCCAATATTACACATCTAGAGAGAGTTATATTCTTTATATTTTGCAAGTCGAATGTTTACAGAAATTAAAGATAGGCAGCATGGAAGTTTCGTAAGTCACGAGACAAAAAAAGGAAGATAATTATATTTTATTTCTTGATTCGACTTTAACAGTTGCAATGCACCTTTATTTACTGTGACGTCACCGAAAATGATCGCCATTTTCGATAATATAACATAGCAACATATTGTTTTTCAGCAGACAGTCGGCATTCCTATGGGTACCAATTGTTCTCCTTTTCTCGTCGACTGTTCCTTTATTTGCATATCAGATTTTGAAGCTATGACCTACTTATCAAATCCAAATTATTAAATTTCAGGAGACCATGGATGTAAAGGAGGCTTAATGGATAACGCCTTTAGATATATTGAAAAGAATCAAGGAATCGACACGGAAGTGTCCTATCCATACGAAGGAAAGGTATGTCTTAGTATTCAAGTACTATAAGAGATAGACACATAACCCATTGATATATATAAATCTAAATGCCATAAGATAGTGGGTACGACGGTCCTAAGAGTAACTCCATTAATTATGAAAATATAGTTTAACTATAATTGTCAAGAAGAATTTGAAGATACCAAAAGGTTAATCAAAATCCGTAAATCGAGGAAGGACAGACAACACAATGGCCTAAAGAAGGACATACAACATAATGGCCAAAAGAAGGACAGACAACACAATGGCCAAAAGAAGGACAGACAACACAATGGCCAAAAGAAGGACATACAACATAATGTCCAAAAGAAGGACATACAACATAATGTCCAAAAGAAGGACAGACAACACAATGGCCAAAAGAAGGACAGACAACACAATGGCCAAAAGAAGGACATACAACATAATGTCCAAAAGAAGGACATACAACATAATGTCCAAAAGAAGGACATACAACACAATGGCCAAAAGAAGGACAGACAACACAATGGCCAAAAGAAGGACAGACAACATAATGTCCAAAAGAAGGACAGACAACACAATGGCCAAAAGAAGGACAGACAACACAATGGCCAAAAGAAGGACATACAACATAATGGCCAAAAGAAGGACAGACAACACAATGACCAAAAGAAGGACAGACAACACAATGGCCAAAAGAAGGACATACAACATAATGTCCAAAAGAAGGACATACAACATAATGTCCAAAAGAAGGACAGACAACACAATGACCAAAAGAAGGACATACAACATAATGTCCAAAAGAAGGACATACAACATAATGTCCAAAAGAAGGACAGACAACACAATGGCCAAAAGAAGGACATACAACATAATGGCCAAAAGAAGGACAGACAACACAATGACCAAAAGAAGGACATACAACATAATGTCCAAAAGAAGGACAGACAACACAATGGCCAAAAGAAGGACATACAACATAATGTCCAAAAGAAGGACAGACAACACAATGGCCAAAAGAAGGACATACAACATAATGGCCAAAAGAAGGACAGACAACACAATGGCCAAAAGAAGGACATACAACATAATGGCCAAAAGAAGGACAGACAACACAATGGCCAAAAGAAGGACAGACAACATAATGTCCAAAAGAAGGACATACAACATAATGTCCAAAAGAAGGACAGACAACACAATGGCCAAAAGAAGGACATACAACATAATGTCCAAAAGAAGGACATACAACATAATGTCCAAAAGAAGGACAGACAACACAATGGCCAAAAGAAGGACAGACAACACAATGGCCAAAAGAAGGACATACAACATAATGTCCAAAAGAAGGACATACAACATAATGTCCAAAAGAAGGACAGACAACACAATGGCCAAAAGAAGGACAGACAACACAATGACCAAAAGAAGGACATACAACATAATGTCCAAAAGAAGGACATACAACATAATGTCCAAAAGAAGGACAGACAACACAATGGCCAAAAGAAGGACAGACAACACAATGGCCAAAAGAAGGACAGACAACACAATGACCAAAAGAAGGACAGACAACACAATGGCCAAAAGAAGGACAGACAACACAATGTCCAAAAGAAGGACAGACAACACAATGGCCAAAAGAAGGACATACAACATAATGTCCAAAAGAAGGACATACAACATAATGTCCAAAAGAAGGACAGACAACACAATGGCCAAAAGAAGGACAGACAACACAATGGCCAAAAGAAGGACAGACAACACAATGACCAAAAGAAGGACAGACAACACAATGGCCAAAAGAAGGACAGACAACACAATGGCCAAAAGAAGGACAGACAACACAATGACCAAAAGAAGGACATACAACATAATGTCCAAAAGAAGGACATACAACATAATGTCCAAAAGAAGGACAGACAACACAATGGCCAAAAGAAGGACAGACAACACAATGGCCAAAAGAAGGACAGACAACACAATGACCAAAAGAAGAACAGACAACACAATGGCCAAAAGAAGGACAGACAACACAATGTCCAAAAGAAGGACAGACAACACAATGGCCAAAAGAAGGACAGACAACACAATGGCCAAAAGAAGGACAGACAACACAATGGACAAAAGAAGGACAGACAACGCAATGACCAAAAGAAGGACAGACAACACAATGGCCAAAAGAAGGACATACAACATAATGGCCAAAAGAAGGACAGACAACACAATGGCCAAAAGAAGGACAGACAACACAATGACCAAAAGAAGGACAGACAACACAATGGCCAAAAGAAGGACATACAACATAATGGCCAAAAGAAGGACAGACAACACAATGGCCAAAAGAAGGACAGACAACACAATGGCTAAAAGAAAATGAACAAAAATTCAAACAACGACCTGCAAAACACAACACAGAAAACTAAAGATCGAGCAACTTGTGCATCCTATGTGGAGTTTAACCATTATCTGTTAAACCTGACACGAGTTTGAACTTTACTTGGTTGTATTGCTCCCAAAACTTTCAATTATTTGGCTGTCCAATCTTTCGATTTTGAGCGTACCTGATGAAGATTATTCCAAAAGCGCGTCGTGCGCACTAAATTTGATATCTACGTTTCTATTACAGAATGGTCCCTGTAGGTTTAAACGATCTGATGTTGGTGCTACAGACATGGGATTTACAGACATTCAAAGAGAGAGTGAGATGGACCTCAAGACAGCCGTGGCTACAGTAGGGCCAATATCAGTAGCTATAGATGCTGGACACAAGTCATTCCAACTGTATAGATCAGGTACATATCAAATACTTTATATACTCTGAGTATAAGAAGCAGAACAGTTCACTTTTCTAGAGCATCTGAATTCATCCAGTTTCCAACGGTTGCACCTCTTTTTGTTTCACATCTTTTTGTTTCACATTGGTCATTGTTTGCCTGTCTTCTATTTTCATTTCTCATTTTTATTATCTATGTTTTCCTATCCTATTAATTATATTCTCGCCTTGTCTATGACAATCTAAATGTTCTATCCGTGAACCCATCCCACTGTCACCTTTAAACCCATCCCACTGTCGTCTTTAAACCCATCCCACTGTCGTCTTTAAACCCATCCCACACCGCCAAGCCCATCCCATTGTCACCTTTAAGCCCATCCCACTGTCACCTTTAAGCCCATCCCACTGTCGTCTTTAAGCCCATTCCACTGTCGTCTTTAAGTCCACCCCACTATCACCTTTAAGTCCACCCCACTGTCACCTTTAAGCCCATCCCACTGTCACCTTTAAGTCCACCCCACTATCACCTTTAAGTACTCCCCACTGTCACCTTTAAGTCCACCCCACTGTCACCTTTAAGCCCATCCCACTGTCACCTTTAAGTCCACCCCACTGTCACCTTTAAGCCCATCCCACTGTCACCTTTAAGTCCACCCCACTATCACCTTTAAGTCCACCCCACTATCACCTTTAAGCCCATCCCACTCTCAACTTTACACTAAAACGATCTTACTTGGTCTCTTCTTGTATTTAGTCTAAAAACCTATCACTGTACGTTAATCAACAATTATTCAAATTATAAACCGATCAGAACACTAGATATTATAATATGATCATTAAGTACAAAGCGCATACTCTAAGATAGTATAACTGTTCATATTATGAGTTTTTATTTTTTATTTATTTATTTATTTTATTCTATTTTTTAATTTGGTTTTCCAATTGACAAAGTTGAATAGAGTGATGCGCATGTGTTGTACAAAATTAAGACGCTTATAACCTTTGTGTACTGTTTCTATAATAGGTGTTTACG
This sequence comes from Bathymodiolus septemdierum, assembly GCA_963383655.1. Lineage (NCBI taxonomy): Eukaryota > Metazoa > Mollusca > Bivalvia > Mytilida > Modiolidae > Bathymodiolus > Bathymodiolus septemdierum. Next base: position 22,255,602 of record OY726527.1, on the reverse strand, counting down.
ATGAACCAATGTGTAGCTCTACAAAGTTAGACCATGGTGTACTGGCTGTAGGGTATGGTACTAACATGGGACAAGATTATTGGTTGGTTAAGAACAGGTGAGTACAGTTAACTTATTGGTTGGTTAAGAACAGGTGAGTACAGTTAACTTATTGGTTGGTTAAGAACAGGTGAGTACAGTTAACTTATTGGTTGGTTAAGAACAGGTGAGTACAGTTAACTTATTGGTTGGTTAAGAACAGGTGAGTACAGTTAACTTATTGGTTGGTTAAGAACAGGTGAGTACAGTTAACTTATTGGTTGGTTAAGAACAGGTGAGTACAGTTAACTTATTGGTTGGTTAAGAACAGGTGAGTACAGTTAACTTGTATTATTATATTTTCCTTCCAACGGTCATTAGAATGTGTTTTATGTAGAAGGTATTTAAGGTTAATAATAGAATGGGTTCTATGTAGAAGGGTCGGACAGAAGAATGTGCTTTAGTTGGAATGTATTTATCTTTGAATCATAAACGTTCTTAAAGTTTAGAATACATCTAATAGATATATTTGAAATGCTGTTCATTGGATGTTAAGCTATGATCAATCGAACCACAAGAATGTCTTCAATGATCTCTATATTTATAGTAGAAGTCTATAACAGTCGGTCATAGAAACTCTTACTTACATAGTTATCTTCAAATGAGATCATGGAAACTACTACTTTGATAGTTCTAATCGGCTCAATGAAAGATATTTCTATATACATGTAGTATCTATCTTCTAATCCGGGTACTCAGGTTTTCTCCACCAATAAAACTGATGTAACTGAAATATTGTTAAAAGTGGCGTTAAACACTATAAACCAACCAATCAATCTAATCTGTTCATAGAAAGGTCTCTCTATATAGTTTATTTCTTCCTCTCGAATCAAGTAGGCTTCCTCGCTAGTCAGTAAATAGACAATGTAAAGAGCTCCGTAAATCATATTTTCCCTGTCAATTATTATATTCATAATATGTTTTAACATCTTATTTTTCAGTTGGGGAATGGCTTGGGGTATGAAAGGATATATCATGATGTCCAGAAACAAGCACAACCAATGTGGCATTGCTACACAAGCAAGTTACCCACATGTTTAGATTGACATGCAAATGCGCATGACCGGGAGAGTACACACTGACTCAACTCATATGACTGGTGATGCTTTGCCTAACGTTTTCTTTAAATTGTAATATTTATTTTGTATAGTTGTTAATAATAAAGATTATTTATAATTGTTTTTACTGCACGACAAAATGCATACACTAGAAATAAGTGTGAAAGGCAATATCCTTCTAAAGCAATAACTACACTACAACATGGTACAAAGATATCACGTGGTTTATCTTCCGGAGCATCTATGTTCAACCTTAGTTTGATATATCTTCCGGAGCATATATGCTCAAACTTAGCTTGGTTTATCTTCTGGAGCATCTATGCTCACCTTTAGTTTGGTTTATATTCTGAAGCATCTATGCTCAACCTTAGTTTGGTTTATCTACTGGAGCATCTATGCTCAACCTTAGTTTGGTTTATCTTCCGGAGCATCTATGCTCAACATTAGTTTGGTTTATCTTTTGGAGCATCTATGCTCAACCTTAGTTTGGTTCATCTTCCGAAGCATCTATACTCATCTTTAGTTTGGTTTATCTTCCAGAGCATCTATGCTCAACCTTTGTTTGGTTTATCATCCAGAGCATCTATGCTCAAATTTTAGTTTGGTTTATCTTCCGGAGCATCTATGCTCTCAACCTTAGCTTGGTTTATCTTCCGGGGCATCTATGTTCAACCTTAGCTTGGTTTATCTTCTGGAGCAGCTATGCTCAACCTTAGTTTGGTTTATCTTCTGGAGTATCTATGCTCAGCCTTAGTTTGGTTTTATCTTCCAGAGCATCTAGGTTCAACCTTAGTTTGGTTTATCTTCCGGAGCATCTACGTTCATCCTTAATTTGGTTTATCTTCCAGAGCATCTATGCTCATCCTTTAGTTTGGTTTATCTTCCGAAGCATCTATGCTCATCCTTTAGTTTGGTTTATCTTCCGGAGCATCTATGCTCGACCTTAGTTTGATTTATCTTCCGGAGCATCTATGCTCACCCATAGTTTGGTTTATCTTTCGGAGAATCTATACTCAACTTTAGTTTGGTTTATTTTTCGGAGCATCTATGCTCAACCTTAGTTTGGTTTATCTACTGGAGTATCTGTGCTCAACCTTAATTTGGTTTATCTTCCGGAGCATCTATGCTCATCCTTAGTTTGGTTTATCTTCTGGAGCATCTATGCTCAACCTTTGCTTGGTTTATCTTCCGGAGCATCTATTCTCATCCTTAGTATTGTTTATCTTCCGGAGCATCTATGCTCAACCTTAGTTTAGTTTATCTTCTGGAGCATTTATGCTCATCGTTAGCTTGTTTTATTTTCCGGAACATCTATGCTCAACCTTAGTTTGATTTATCTTCTGGAGCATCTATGTTCATCCTTAGTTTGGTTTATCTTCCGGAGCATCTATGCTCCACCTTAGTTTGGTTTATCTTTTGGAGCATCAGTGCTCAGCCTTAGCTTGGTTTATCTTCTGGAGCATCTATGCTCACCCTTCGTTTGGTTTATTTTCTGGAGCATCTGTGCTCACCCTTCATTTGATTTATCTTCTGGAGCATCTATGCTCATCCTTTGTTTGGTTTATCTTCCGGAGCATTTATGCTCAACTTTAGCTTGGTTTATCTTCCGGAGCATCTATGCTCAACCTTAGTTTGGTTTATCTTTAGGAGCATCTATGCTCAACCTTAGCTTGGTTTATCTTCTGGAGCATCTATGCTCATCCTTAGCTTGGTTTATCTTCCGGAGCATCTATGCTCAACCTTAGTTTGGTTTATCTTTAGGAGCATCTATGCTCAACCTTAGCTTGGTTTATCTTCTGGAGCATCTATGCTCACCCTTAGTTTGGTTTATCTTCCGAAGCATCTATACTCATCCTTAGTTTGGTTTATCTTCTGGAGCATTGATGCTCATTCTTAGCTTGTTTTATCTTCCGGAGCATCTATGCTCAACCTTAGTTTGATTTATCTTCTGGAGCATCTATGTTCATCCTTAGTTTGGTTTATCTTCCGGAGCATCTATGCTCAACCTTAGCTTGGTTTATCTTTAGGAGCATCTATGCTCAACCTTAGTTTGATTTATCTTCCGGAGCATCTATGTTCATCCTTAGTTTGGTTTATCTTCTGGAGCTTCTATGCTCAACCTTAGTTTGGTTTATCTTTAGGAGCATCTATGCTCAACCTTAGCTTGGTTTATCTTCCGGAGCATCTATTCTCATCCTTAGTTTGGTTTATCTTCCGGAGCATCTATGCTCAACCTTGGTTTGGTTTATCTTCTGGAGCATTTATGCTCATCGTTAGCTTGTTTTATCTTCCGGAACATCTATGCTCAACCTTAGTTTGATTTATCTTCTGGAGCATCTATGTTCATCCTTAGTTTGGTTTATCTTCCGGAGCATCTATGCTCAACCTTAGTTTGGTTTATCTTTTGGAGCATCAGTGCTCAGCCTTAGCTTGGTTTATCTTCTGGAGCATCTGTGCTCACCCTTCATTTGGTTTATCTTCTGGAGCATCTGTGCTCACCCTTCATTTGATTTACCTTCTTGAGCATCTATGCTCAACCTTAGTTTGGTTTATCTTTTGGAGCATCAGTGCTCACCCTTTGTTTGGTTTATCTTCCGGAGCATCTATGCTCAACCTTAGTTTGGTTTATCTTTAGGAGCATCTATGCTCAACCTTAGTTTGGTTTATCTTTAGGAGCATCTATGCTCACCCTTCGCTTGGTTTATCTTCTGGAGCATCTGTGCTCACCCTTCATTTGATTTATCTTCTGGAGCATCTATGCTCAACCTTAGCTTGGTTTATCTTCTGGAGCATCTATGCTCAACCTTAGCTTGGTTTATCTTCTGGAGCATCTATGCTCAACCTTAGCTTGGTTTATCTTCTGGAGCATCTATGCTCAACCTTAGCTTGGTTTATCTTCTGGAGCATCTATGCTCAACCTTAGCTTGGTTTATCTTCTGGAGCATCTATGCTCAACCTTAGCTTGGTTTATCTTCTGGAGCATCTATGCTCAACCTTTGCTTGGTTTATCTTTAGGAGCATCTATGCTCAACCTTAGCTTGGTTTATCTTTAGGAGCATCTATGCTCAACCTTAGCTTGGTTTATCTTCTGGAGCATCTATGCTCATCCTTAATCTTAGTGGAGTTCGCATTGCTCTATCATTGGTATTCTGTGTAGTGTTTTATCACTCATTGTTTTGTCTTTTTGTACTTTTTTGCCATTGCAGACTGTTTTTGATTACCCCTTTGGTATCTTCAAACTTTTCTTAAAGAGAATTTCATAAGCAACATAGAGAAACCAGAGGCTCACATTAGTCTGGATCGCTCGCCTAGTAAAGAAGATTGACTATACCAGTGCATATCGTAGCACGTTTAATTTTGATCTTCTGCGTCTCAAGTCCAATTTATTGGTACATTTACCTCATTCATGACTTTTCACCGGGTTTGTAGCTAGATTAACATGACCAGTGCCACTAGTGGAGCAGGAACTGCTGACCCTTCCAGAGCACCTGATTTAACCACCGGCTTTTACTGGGGTTCATGTTTCTCGATCTTTAGTTTTCTGTGTTATGTTTTGTAAATCGTTGTTTGTCCTTTTGTCCTTTTTCTTTTGGTCATGGCATTGTCTGTCCTTCGATTTATGCATTCTGATTACCCCTTTAATATCTTCAAATTCATCTAGTTTCCCCAATCCTATTAATTACTTGTATTATGTATCATGTTATGCTAATTACTTATTAAAATATACTTAAAACTATTAAACTAAGTCACATGACCCTTTGTGTCAGCTGAGCTTAAATACTCAAAAGCAATAAATCAATTTTTGAATTTGGAGGAGTGATGGGGTGTTGCAAGTCACTGAAAAACTTTATCACATAATGTTGTATCGAGTACACCTCGGCCATGAGCAACACTTGAGTTCACCCCTGTTTTTTGGGGGTTCGTGTTACTTGATCTTATGTGTATGTTTTGTAGATTGTTGTTTGTCCTTTTGTACTTTTTCTTTTGGCCATTGAGTTGTCTGTTTTTCTTCGAAATATGGATTCTGATTACCCATTTGGTATCTTCAAACTCTTCTTGAACTCACAACCTTAGTGGTCATATGCACTGATTGCACATGTAGTTGTAAATCCACCTTCCATACGACCACGACAGACCCACTTTGCAGGAGTGAGGAAAACACTCAAGTGACCAAGTCTTATTTTAACAAGTAGACTATCTGGTAGTTGATAAATTATTTATTTACAATGTTGGATTTGTCACATAATGAATAAATACACTGGTAGCATCTTATACACACACATACTGCTGCCATAGAATAAAACAAAAACTGTATCCATAGTAACAAAATATATACACACTGTCAACAGATATACCATTTATCTTCTAAAAGGTGGTTAGGAAGTCAGCAGAAATATGAGAATTTTCCCATGCATTTACTAGTCATGAGCCGAACTGCCAACATATTATCAATGACTTTTGATAAGGTTGATACGATGGTTTATCAACCCAGAAGAAGTGATAATGACTGAGGCCAACGGCAGAGGTGATTATCACTTTTTTGATTGATAAATATCATGTCAACCGATATCAAAGTACAAATTGTAGTAGTCTTCAGTTTAATTTTGCCTCGGATAACTCTGATATTTATAAAAACAATGATCAATCCGTCTTGACATTGACACAAGATATGACTGTATATAGTATCAGTTAAAAACTACAGAATAAATGTTATCTATATATGATGTTATTGACATGAAGTGTAGTCACTATAATATCTCAACAATTTATGTAACAAAATAAAATAGAATTTATATTACTTCAATGATTGATGATGTACACGTAATCAATGCCATTACTCAGATCTGAAACGTGTTCTGTACATGGATTGCTAGAACAAGTATATGTCACCAGTATATGATATGAGAAAGATCAAAATCAAAACTTAACAAGATTAGATTTGATTTAATTTGATTTATTGTGTTTAATGCCACTTTCAGCAATATTTCAACTATATCATGATGACCAGTTTTAGTGGTGGAAGAAGCCGGAGTACCCGGAGAGAACCACCGACCATGGACGAGCAACTGGCAAACTTTATCACTTGCGGCTGCGAGTCGAGTGCTTCGAGATTAGAAATGCTTACTGTTGACAAAGATCCTGAAATATGTTACATAAAAAACATACATTATGATAAAGATGAGGATTTTATATCATTGATGAAGCTAAAAATTGAGAATAAAAAATGTCAGAGTTAAAATGTGTACACAATACTGACAAGATCAGGTGAAAATGTGAGGATAAACGAGACAATTATGTTACCATAGAAACAAAATACAACCATTCATACATTTATATATTATTATGAATATTATGCTTTCTTTAATGTCAGTGATTTATTATTGGATTATTTTAGAAAATTAGAATATGTTTTGCTTTTATGGCAAAAACGGTAATAGACTTAATTTTTCTTTGTTGTTCGTGGGTATGAGCTCCTGACAAAATATTATTTCTCCTTGTTGTCTGTGGGAATGAGTTATGTTTAATGGTTTTAGCAGTTCTTTATAATGTCACATATCTCTACATACATATAACATCCTTTCACACTGAACACATCATTTATGTAAATTAGTCCACATTTATTTACAATCTCATCATTCATTGATTGAGGGAACTAATGGCATGGAATAAACACAATTTTACATGCATGTAGATTGCAGATTTTTCTCTTTCACCAACAATAAATTGCATATTTGATGACTTACATCTTGTTTACAATTCATTCTTATAATAGATTTCATCAAGTTTTGTATAATTCATTGAAAATTAAATTCCTGATCAATCATTGGTCGGTTTAAATTCTAATAAACCATTGGCCAGTTTGACCTTTAACATATTAAATTCTGATCAATCATTGGTCAGATTCAACTAGATTGATCTGTCGGTTTAAATTCTAATAAACCATTGGCTAGTTTGACCATTGACATATAAGAACAAATTAAATCCTGATCAATCATTGGTTAGTCTAAAATCTTGTTCTTTATTGATTGGTTAAATTCTCCTCATTCATTGGCTGACTGATCTATTAACTCTTGTGATTGGTCTTCAGGTTGTAGACCAATGTCACTTAAACGTTTTTTATATGTCTCTGCTTCTTCTTGTTTTTCTTTCAGTTGTTGTTTAAAAGCTTCTGCTTGTTTTTGCATCTCTTCCAGTTGTTTTTTCAATGCATCTTTGTCTAAAGTTTCTAATGATTTCTGAAAATACAAAAGTATATTAGATGAAAAGCACATTTGATGGATGCAAAAATATAGAATTAGAAAATAAATATATTTTTAGAATTATATATAGGTTATAAACAAGAGGCTCACATATCATGCATATATACACAATATATGTACATTGTTGGAAAATACATTTTTTTTTGTATGAGTTTGGTAGGAAAATGAGCCTTTGGCAAGCTTTACGCCCTGTTTAATGTAAATAAATCTTATTTTTATGTATGGTATATGTATGTTTAACATGCAATGTCAGAAAATACAATTTAACAGTCAAACTTTCTGAAAAGAGAAAAAAATGGTGTCATTTTTGTAGTTAATAAGGGTGTCTTCTATCATGTTCATATTGTTACCGTTTCTCATAAATCATGTACAAGTTTTGAAAAAGATACAAATAACTAAAATTGGATGAAAATAATTAGAATCAAATAGTCAAACAAACAAAAGAAGGTTGAGAAAGCCTCTCGTTTGTATAATTATATATTTGGGGGTAAAATTTAACTTGTAATTTTGTCAGTACAAATAAAAAAGACTACTGCAATTCTTTTGTCTCACAAAATTAAACCTTCATTATTGTTTAAATAGACGTTATGTATTTTCACATCGCTGACAATTACTTTGTCAATAAACTTAGCCAAAAACAATGATTATTTGAGAGAAAGCAGCCACTTTAAAAAAAAACTAGAGGCTCAGCCCACTGAGCCTGTATCGCTCACCTGACAATAGAATGATACAAAACCTTTATCTCTAATAGTTGAAATATCAGACAAAAATGTTTAAATTAAAAAATAACTCCTAGACGGATATCAGATTTACTTCAAAATTGCAGGGCATGTAGATCTTGACAAGCTGAACATGTTTTCAGTTTACACTTAACTTTTATCTCTTATAGTTTTTGAAATAAAGGATGAAAAGTATTAACATTTTTAAAATTTGATGAAAAAAGGGCAATAACTTCAAGATGGGTAATCAGATTTACTTTAAAATTGCAGGCTAGGTAGATCTCGACATGCTACACATATTTGCTGTTTAAACTTGACATCTATCACTTATAGTTTTTTAAATAAAAAACGAAAAGTATTAAAATTTTGAAAATTTGATCAAAAAAGGGAAATAACTCCAAGATAGGTAGTTAGATCTTGCTGTGCTGATCATTCTAACCCGGTCAGATTATTGATATTATTAACGGTTTTTGAGTTATTACCAAAAACGTGCAATTTTACCATATGTTCTATTTTTAATAACGGTGGCCATGTTTGTTGGCCGAATGGAACCAAATGAAGAAGTTTTATAGAGGATCTTACATAGATGCTTCCTGTCAAGTTTGGCTCCATTTGGCCAAGCAGTTTTAGAGGAGAAGAATTTTTTAACATTAGCCAATCAGAAACAAGAATTGCCCTTGGCGGCCATATTTGTTTGCGGAATGGGACGAAATGAAGAAACTTTATAGAGGACCTTATATAGATGCTTTCTGCCAAGCTTGGTTCCATTTGGCCCAGTTGTTTCAGAGGAGTAGATTAAAATATGAAAAAGTTAACGGACGGACGACGGACGCCAAGTGATGGCAATACCTCACATGACCTTTTGGGTCAATTGAGCTAAACCAGAGGCTCCCAGGAGCCTGTAATCGCTCACCTGGATTAAAGCTGCTTTCAATAACAACGCAACTGCACTGTGGTGGCCATCTTGGTGGGAGAGCGTGACTGCCGGACACAATTTTGGAAGAGGACCATCCAATGACTATTCCATCAAAGTTTGGTTCTAATTGAGCTACTGGTTCCAGACAAGATGGTTTTTATGTGAATTTCCCATAGTGTCCTATGTTAAATTAAGTACAGCTGTGCAGCCATCTTGGTCAGAGGGCGGGACCACCAGACACAATTTTGGAAGAGGACCATCCAATGACTATTTTATTAAAGTTTGGTTCCAATTGAGCAACTGGTTTCAAACAAGAAGATTTTAATGGGAATTTCCCATAGGGTCCTATGTTAAATTAAGTTCGGCTGTGGCGGCCATCTTGGTCGGAGGTCTGAAATGCCAGACATAATTTTAGAAGGGGACCACCCTAGGATCATTTCAGCAAAGTTTGGTTGAGATTGGCTAAGTAGTTTCAGAGGAGAAGATTTTTTTTAAATTTCATCTCCCCTTTTTTCTATTTTTAGCTTGGCGGCCATCTTGGTTAGAAGTCGGGATCACCCGACACAATTTTGGAAGGGGGCCATCCAAGGACCACTCCACCTAAGTTTGGTTGCAATTGGCCCAGTGGTTTCTGAGGAGAAGATTAAAATGTGAAATGCTGACGGACGGACGACGGACGAAAAGTGATGACAATAGCTCACCTGGCCTAAAGGCCAGGTGAGCTAAAAAGGCAACTTTAATTCCGCTTTGAAGACAAGTAAGGGTGACTTCAGCAAAAACAAGGCATGAGTTTCATCCATTTCACCTGGTGTGACGAGTCCTGTATAGTTACATATAACATATATAGTGTGAAACCTGTCTAAACCAAACTATAAATAGTTGACAATGAAGGAAATCTTAAACAGATCACAAAAAGGAGGTTTGGTTAAGAAGGAAATCTTAAACAGATCACAAAAAGGAGGTTTGGTTAAGAAGGAAATCTTAAACAGATCACAAAAAGGAGGTTTGGTTAAGAAGGAAATCTTAAACAGATCACAAAAAGGAGGTTTGGTTAAGAAGGAAATCTTAAACAGATCACAAAAAGGAGGTTTGGTTAAGAAGAAAATCTTAAACACAACACATAAACGAGGTTTGGTTAAGAAGGAAATCTTAAACACAACACATAAAGGAGGTTTGGTTAAGAAGGAAATCTTGGTTTGGTTAAGATATGTCTCACTGTACAATATATTTACTGTTGCTATGGTTACATAAGCTATTATTTTGTGGTTGCAGACAACATAAACATATATACCGTTAGTTAACTTACACCTCCATCAGCTGTTTCCTCTGTACCGTCATCTGTCCTCAGTCTTTTAGCAGCTGGTTCTTCTACAGTAAGAACAAAATAATAATACAGTCAAACCTGCTCATGCAGCCACCTCTATTAAGCAGTCATCTGTATAAAAGGTCACACTTTTCTTGTCCTGTCATTGAAAACTTTCAACAATATTTCAGTTATATTGTGGCGGTCAGTTTTATTGGTGGAGGAAATTGGAGTATCCGGAGAAAACTGACCTGTCGCAAGTCACTGACAAACTTGATTACATAATGTTGTATCGAATACACCTCGCCTGAGCGGGATTCAAACCCACAGCGTTGGTGGTGATAGGCACTGATTGCATAGGTAGCTAGAAATCCAACTACCATACGATCACGACCATGACTGCTCATAACAACTTTTACTGTAATCTGTTTTTGGTTAATGATACCGAACATTCACATCAGGTTTTTACTTGACTCAATCTATCCTTAAACTTGCTATAACGCCACAATTCTGCTGAACTGATGGCTTTATAGCAAGGTATTACTGTAATAGAGGAAATGATAAGGTCATAAGGTCATACCACAAGCATCTCCACTTCCATCTTCTTCTGTCGTCGTGACAACATTAGAGATTTGTAAACAGTTATCATCTATTTCATTGCCCTCAATTGTTACACTTGTCACATCATCTGATACTTCTGTTACAGTCAGTATCCCGTCTGTGGGTGTAACTATTTCCCCCGTCACTTCTGTTACCATGACAATACCATCAGAGTGTTCTGTTACATCACTAACTAAACTTTCACCTTCCATGGCAACAATGTTTGCCTGGTCATCTATGGTTACCATGTTTGCTTGGTCTTCCATCGCAACAGCATCAGCATCTTCAGACAGACTTTGACTAGAGACAATGGTTAACACATTCTACAGTAAAGAGACATATAATTACAGTAGAATCTTGTTACCTAGGATACATCATGTTAACACATTCTGTAGTAAAGAGACACATAATTACAGTAGAACCTTGTTACCTAGGATACATCATGTTAACACATTCTGTAGTAAAGAGACACATAATTACAGTAGAACCTTGTTACCTAGGATACATCATGTTAACACATTCTACAGTAAAGAGACACATAATTACAGTAGAATCTTGTTACCTAGGATACATCATGTTAACACATTCTGTAGTAAAGAGACACATAATTACAGTAGAATCTTGTTACCTAGGATACATCATGTTAACACATTCTACAGTAAAGAGACACATAATTACAGTAGAACCTTGTTACCTAGGATACATCATGTTAGCACATTCTGTAGTAAAGAGACACATAATTACAGTAGAACCTTGTTACCTAGGATACATCATGTTAACACATTCTGTAGTAAAGAGACACATAATTACAGTAGAATCTTGTTACCTAGGATACATCATGTTAACACATTCTACAGTAAAGAGACACATAATTACAGTAGAACCTTGTTACCTAGGATACATCATGTTAACACATTCTGTAGTAAAGAGACACATAATTACAGTAGAACCTTGTTACCTAGGATACATCATGTTAACACATTCTGTAGTAAAGAGACATATAATTACAGTAGAATCTTGTTACCTAGGATACATCATGTTAACACATTCTGTAGTAAAGAGACACATAATTACAGTAGAACCTTGTTACCTAGGATACATCATGTTAACACATTCTACAGTAAAGAGACACATAATTACAGTAGAACCTTGTTACCTAGGATACATCATGTTAACACATTCTGTAGTAAAGAGACACATAATTACAGTAGAACCTTGTTACCTAGGATACATCATGTTAACACATTCTGTAGTAAAGAGACACATAATTACAGTAGAATCTTGCTACCTAGGATACATCATGTTAACACATTCTACAGTAAAGAGACACATAATTACAGTAGAACCTTGTTACCTAGGATACATCATGTTAACACATTCTACAGTAAAGAGACACATAATTACAGTAGAACCTTGTTACCTATGATACATCATGTTAACACATTCTGTAGTAAAGAGACACATAATTACAGTAGAACCTTGTTACCTAGGATACATCATGTTAACACATTCTACAGTAAAGAGACACATAATTACAATAGAACCTTGTTACCTAGGATACATCATGTTAACACATTCTACAGTAAAGAGACACATAATTACAGTAGAACCTTGTTACCTAGGATACATCATGTTAACACATTCTGTAGTAAAGAGACACATAATTACAGTAGAACCTTGTTACCTAGGATACATCATGTTAACACATTCTGTAGTAAAGAGACACATAATTACAGTAGAACCTTGTTACCTAGGATACATCATGTTAACACATTCTGTAGTAAAGAGACACATAATTACAGTAGAATCTTGCTACCTAGGATACATCATGTTAACACATTCTACAGTAAAGAGACACATAATTACAGTAGAACCTTGTTACCTAGGATACATCATGTTAACACATTCTACAGTAAAGAGACACATAATTACAGTAGAACCTTGTTACCTATGATACATCATGTTAACACATTCTGTAGTAAAGAGACACATAATTACAGTAGAACCTTGTTACCTAGGATACATCATGTTAACACATTCTACAGTAAAGAGACACATAATTACAATAGAACCTTGTTACCTAGGATACATCATGTTAACACATTCTACAGTAAAGAGACACATAATTACAGTAGAACCTTGTTACCTAGGATACATCATGTTAACACATTCTGTAGTAAAGAGACACATAATTACAGTAGAACCTTGTTACCTAGGATACATCATGTTAACACATTCTGTAGTAAAGAGACACATAATTACAGTAGAACCTTGTTACCTAGGATACATCATGTTAACACATTCTGTAGTAAAGAGACACATAATTACAGTAGAATCTTGCTACCTAGGATACATCATGTTAACACATTCTACAGTAAAGAGACACATAATTACAGTAGAACCTTGTTACCTAGGATACATCATGTTAACACATTCTACAGTAAAGAGACACATAATTACAGTAGAACCTTGTTACCTATGATACATCATGTTAACACATTCTGTAGTAAAGAGACACATAATTACAGTAGAACCTTGTTACCTAGGATACATCATGTTAACACATTCTACAGTAAAGAGACACATAATTACAATAGAACCTTGTTACCTAGGATACATCATGTTAACACATTCTACAGTAAAGAGACACATAATTACAGTAGAACCTTGTTACCTAGGATACATCATGTTAACACATTCTACAGTAACGAGACACATAATTACAATAGAACCTTGTTACCTAGGATACATCATGTTAACACATTCTGTAGTAAAGAGACACATAATTACAGTAGAACCTTGTTACCTAGGATACATCATGTTAACACATTCTGTAGTAAAGAGACACATAATTACAGTAGAACCTTGTTACCTAGGATACATCATGTTAACACATTCTGTAGTAAAGAGACACATAATTACAGTAGAACCTTGTTACCTATGATATGTCATTTCCTTGAGGTAATACAAAATGTTTATGGTCTCTTTGTAAGTTAGTGTAATATATTAAATATAACTAAAAAAACATGGTTCATTGGCCTCATTCAAAGTAAATTGTTGCTCCATTTAACTGCGAATGAGTGGGAGTGTTAATTAATGCCAAAAGAGCAATTTTCCAGCAATATCTTGCATGGTAACAGCTGCGGAACCGTAACCCTTATGGTCCTTGGCCAGTTTCTTGATATTTGCGGACCATAGGGCTACGAATTTCACCCTATCAAAAACTTTCGAAACTGCGCAGTGAAAATGTTGCGCCCCTTTTTTGCAAATTTTTGTCATGAAATCGTTTCGTTAGATATTTATCTACATTCTTCTATACTTACTTACCTATTAATATTCATTTCCAGCTCATTATCATAACAAATGTCTCGATATTAACTGATCCCGCCTACTTCGTCCCACCATCTCATCATTGTGGTATTCTTGCTTTGAGGTCACGTGACTTTTGAGAGATAACTCTAAGAGAAAAACACGTATTCGGTTTGTTTACATTTTAACGAAGGTTTTGCACGACGATTTTTTATCTGAAATAAAATATTTAGTCAACCTAGAGTGAAATATTTTACAAATATCAACCAAAAATGTTATTTTCTTCTATGGCTATTCCAATTGAGGTGAACTCTCATTCAACATTTTCAAGTTTTTCATGTCAACAAACCGAACACATGTGTTGCTGTTAAAGTGATCTCTCAAAAGTCACGTGACCTCAAAGCGAGAATACCACAATGACAAGATGGCGGAACGAAGTAGGCGGGATCAGTTAATATCGAGACATTTGCTATGATAATGAGCTGGAAATGAATAGCAATAGGTAAGTAAGTATAGAAGAATGTAGATAAATATCTAACGAAACGAAATATATATGTTTGATCGTTCTCGCACCCGATTTCATGACAAAAATTTGCAAAAAAGGGGAGCAACATTTTCACTGCGCAGTTTCGAAAGGACCATAAGGGCTACGGTTCCGCAGCTAGCATGGCAAGAACAAGTTACTTTTTTTTACTTTATAATGAAATGTTGATGATGTCTGTTTTTTACTAGACAAAAGACGCTCAGTTGGATTTTCATACTGCTAGCTCACTGAAACAACAACCTACTTGGACACATTATCCTGACTATGAGCTGACACATTATCCTGACTATGTTCTGACACATTATCCTGACTATGAGCTGACACATTATCCTGACTATGTGCCGACACATTATCCTGACAATGAGCTGACACATTATCCTGACTATGAGCGGACACATTATCCTGACTATGTGCCGACACATTATCCTGACTATGAGCTGACACATTATCCTGACTATGTGCCGACACATTATCCTGACTATGTGCTGACACATTATCCTGACTATGTGCTGACACATTATCCTGACTATGTGCTGACACATTATCCTGACTATGAGCTGACACATTATCCTGACTATGTGCTGACACATTATCCTGACTATGTGCTGACACATTATCCTGACTATGTGCTGACACATTATCCTGACTATGTGCTGACACATTATCCTGACTATGTGCTGACACATTATCCTGACTATGTGCCGACACATTATCCTGACTATGTGCCGACACATTATCCTGACTATGTGCTGACACATTATCCTGACTATGAGCTGACACATTATCCTGACTATGTGCTGACACATTATCCTGACTATGTGCTGACACATTATCCTGACTATGTGCTGACCAATATTTGCTATTACTGCTTCATGATGCATGCTTTGTGAAGAAGCAGCTGATACACAACAGGAATCTACTGTATATAAAATAAGATATTTTTTCCATATTGGTGGATTCGTCCCCTCTCCTTTCCCATTCCACACAAATTAATACAATACCTGATTAGAATCATCTTCGCCAGTTGTTACCAGTTCTGTCCCTTCAGGGAGCCCCGTTACAATATCTCCGACATCCTCACCAAGGTGTTCGGTACCTTCTTCTGTGACCTCTTCACCAAGGTCAACTTCAGGTTTTACAACTATTTCTTCTTCTGTTCCTTGCTGTTTAATAAAATTCAGAGCTATCTTTCCTGCTTCTGAAAAAATAAATAAAAGTCACAGAGTTATCTTTCCTGCTTCTGAAAAAATAAATCTAAGTCACAGAGTTATCTTTCCTGCTTCTGAACAAAAATAAATCAAAGTCACAGAGTTATCTTTCCTGCTTCTGAAAAAATAAATCAATGTCACCGAGTTATCTTTCCTGCTTCTGAAAAAATAAATCTAAGTCACAAAGTTATCTTTCCTGCTTCTGAACAAAAATAAATCAAAGTCACAGAGTTATCTTTCCTGCTTCTGAAAAAATAAATCAATGTCACCGAGTTATCTTTCCTGCTTCTGAAAAAATAAATCAATGTCACTGAGTTATCTTTCCTGCTTCTGAAAAAATAAATATAAGTCACAGAGTTATCTTTCCTGCTTCTGAACAAAAATAAATCAAAGTCACAGAGTCATCTTTCCTGCTTCTGAAAAAAAAAATCAATGTCACAGAGTTATCTTTCCTGCTTCTGAAAAAATAAATCAGTCACAGTTATCTCTCCTGCTTCTGTAAAGGAATAAGTCATCGTCACAGGGCTTCATGTAATAGTTCTTTGATTGGAAATATCAATGATAACATACAAAAATGTGGAAAAAGGGAGATAACTGACCTGTTAAGGTGATGGCTTGTCCACTTTCTATAGCTGATGAAATGATTCCTCCCTCTGATGTTGTTATCATGGTAATACCCTGACTCTCTAACCAGTTCATGGCCTCTGTCGTGGCTGTATCTAAAATGTATGAAGAAAATGCTATGAGGTAGAAACATTCAAGACTGCATCTCCTCTATCAAATATTAATTTATGAAATCTGTAAATAGTTTTAACCTTTGTCCTTTGTCATGTGCAACCTCTGACATAATCACACATTATGACCTGTCTTTTTTTGACTTTCAGAGGTTGGCAGTATGCTGATGAGACAATAATTGTCTTAAAAAATAATTATCTAAATACATACAAGGGAAAACAAAATTTCAAAGAAAGAATATTATATCAATTATATAAAATAATTTTACCTGTTTGATGGAAGCAGTAAAGAAGGTCAACAAAAATTGGGAGAAGTGAGTGTTTTTGCCTCACCAATAATTACAGTAAAATTGTCTTAACAAAATAATATGATTACAGTCTGAAACGTTCAAGGAGATTTGTCTCCCTTTTATCATCAAGTCGAGGTAGAGAAATATTACAAACAAAATAAATATCAAGTCACTTTTCGTGATGGTTGATTTTTAAGACACTGGAGGTGGAAAGACAAACTTTAAATCACCGGGGTCATAGGTCAAAATGGAGCTTTATACTAGGAATGCTGGGTACTGGTGATGGTTACCTGGTTCAACTCATAGAGCCCAAGTTGGAGGGATAGGAGATACATTCTTGATAGGGGTTACAGAAAGCCTGTACGTGAACCATACTGAATGCCCTCTTTGGAGAGGTCAATGCTCCTTGCACATAAAAAGTCCCTCATGTACATGCAAGTCTTTGGAGAAGTCAATGTTCCTTGCACATAAAAGGCCCATCATGTACCTGCAAATCTTTGGAAAGGGCAACACTCCTTGCACATAAAAGGCCCCTCATGTACCTGCAAGTCTTTGGAGAGGGCAATGCTCCTTGTACATAAAAGGTTCCTCATGTACCTGCAAGTCTTTGGAAAGGGCAACACTCCTTGCACATAAAAGGCCCCTCATGTACCTGCAAGTCTTTGGAAAGGGCAACACTCCTTGTACATAAAAGGCTCCTCATGTACCTGCAAGTCTTTGGAGAGGGCAACACTCCTTGCACATAAAAGGCCCCTCATGTACCTGCAAGTCTTTGGAGAGGGCAACACTCCTTGTACATAAAAGGCTCCTCATGTACCTGCAAGTCTTTGGAGAGGGCAACACTCCTTGTAAATAAAAGGCCCCTCATGTACATGCAAGTCTTTGGAGAGGGCAACGCTCCTTGCACATAAAAGGCCCCTCATGTCCCTACAAGTCTTTGGAGAGGGCAACACTCCTTGTACATAAAAGACTCCTCATGTACCTGCAAGTCTTTGGAGAGGGCAACGCTCCTTGCACATAAAAGGCCTCTCATGTACTTGCAAGTTTTTGGAGAGGGCAATGCTCCTTGCACATAAAAGGCTCCTCATGTACTTGCAAGTCTTTGGAGAAGGCAATGCTCCTTGCACATAACAGGCTCCTCATGTACCTGCAAGTTTTTGGAGAGGGCAACGCTCCTTGTACATAAAAGGCCCCTCGTGTACCTGCAAGTCTTTGGAGAGGACAATGCTCCTTCTACATAAAAGGCTCCTCATGTACCTGCAAGTCTTTGGAAAGGTCAACATTCCTTGCACATAAAAGGCCCCTCATGTACCTGCAAGTCTGTGGAAAGGGGAACACTCCTTGTATATAAAAGGCTCCTCATGTACCTGCAAGTCTTTGGAGAGGGCAACACTCCTTGCACATAAAAGGCCCCTCATGTACCTGCAAGTCTTTGGAAAGGTCAACACTCCTTGCACATAAAAGGCCCCTCATGTACCTGCAAGTCTTTGGAAAGGGCAACACTCCTTGCACATAAAAGGCCCCTCATGTACCTGCAAGTCTTTGGAGAGGGCAACACTCCTTGCACATATAAGGCTCCTCATGTACCTGCACGTCTTTGGAAAGGTCAACACTCCTTGCACATAAAAGGCCCCTCATGTACCTGCAAGTCTTTGGAAAGGGCAACACTCCTTGCACATAAAAGGCCCCTCATGTACCTGCAAGTCTTTGGAGAGGGCAATGCTCCTTGTACATAAAAGGCCCCTCTTGTACCTGCAAGTCTTTGGAAAGGGCAACACTCCTTGCACATAAAAGGCCCCTCATGTACCTGCAAGTCTTTGGAAAGGGCAACACTCCTTGCACATAAAAGGCTCCTCATGTACCTGCAAGTCTTTGGAGAGGGCAACACTCCTTGTACATAAAAGGCCCCCTCATGTACCTGCAAGTCTTTGGAAAGGTCAACACTCCTTGCACATAAAAGGCCCCTCATGTACCTGCAAGTCTTTGGAAAGGTCAAAACTCCTTACACATAAAAAGCCCCACATGTACCTGCAAGTCTTTGGAAAGGGCAACACTCCTTGTACATAAACGGCCCCTCATGTACCTGCAAGTCTTTGGAGAGGGCAATGCTCCTTGTACATAAAAGGCCCCTCATGTACCTGCAAGTGTTTACCATTTCAAAGATCTACACTTGCTCTGTTTGTTTTTTTCTTTAAGACTTAAGATTCTTTAATATCCCCAATCATGTCAAAATGATAGAAGAAACATGACACATAGGTGCATGGCCGTTTCTAAGTCTACAACTAGTGCAATGTGTATATTGTCTTTGCTAATAACTTGGATGTATTATTTTCGTTATCAAACTTACTCTGTTGTGCTGTATTAGGTGCTGTAGCCTCAGCTAAAGCTGCCAGCGTGGCTAACACTGAGGAATTCTGTTGTTCTGAGGAGTCTGATGATTCAGCTTCTAAAAAAACCAATATGATGTACACAACTCATTCATTACTTGAATATATGCATGAGAAGTTTAACATGATCAAAATCTGTTTCATCTCTACTTTTTCTTTGTCTGAAAACCAAAACTGATTGTATTTTAAAGATTTTTGCAAGCTACATTTTCATTCGTAACGGCATCTGTGGTGTAATGGGTAGTATGCTCGACTCAAGTGGTGTAGATCTTGGATTCGAGTCCCTGTCGGGTCAAACACTATAAAATTAATATTTGCTTCATTTCCGCAAAGCACACCACTTTAAGGAGTAAGAGTAAAGACAAGTTGGCTCAGAGTCATGTGTCAGAGTGGAGAAACATGTCTATCTGTGGCTGTTGCTTCAGTGAGTTGGCAGCTCAGAGTCATGTGTCAGAGTGGAGAAACCTGTCTATCTGTGGACTGTTGCTTCAGTGAGTTGGCAGCTCAGAGTCATGTGTCAGAGTAGAGAAACATGTCTATCTGTGGTCTGTTGCTTCAGTGAGTTTGCAGCTCAGAGTCATGTGTCAGAGTGGAGAAGTCTACCTGTGGACTGTTGCTTCAGTGAGTTTGCAGCTCAGGGTCATGTGTCAGAGTGGAGAAACATGTCTATCTGTGGACTGTTGCTTCAGTGAGTTGGCAGCTCAGAGTCATGTGTCAGAGTGGAGAAACCTGTCTATCTGTGGACTGTTGCTTCAGTGAGTTGGCAGCTCAGAGTCATGTGTCAGAGTGGAGAAACATGTCTATCTGTGGACTGTTGCTTCAGTGAGTTGGCAGCTCAGAGTCATGTGTCAGAGTGGAGAAGTCTACCTGTGGACTGTTGCTTCAGTGAGTTGGCAGCTCAGAGTCATGTGTCAGAGTGGAGAAACATGTCTATCTGTGGACTGTTGCTTCAGTGAGTTGGCAGCTCAGAGTCATGTGTTAGAGTGGAGAAGTCTACCTGTGGACTGTTGCTTCAGTGAGTTTGCACTATAAAACTACAACTAAGCCTGTTGGTCTAGTACAAAGCAGGCAGACATAATTATCATCTCATCAAATATAACTTATTCTTGCCATGATATAGCTGAAAAAAAAATGGATCACTTGGCATTAAACAACAATGCTTCACTCACTCTGAGGCAATGCACAACTATTCTATATTAAACCTTTGGTCCAGGTGTCTGATCTCTAAGTTTTTAATGTACAACTATTCTATATCAAACCTTTGGTCCAGGTGTCTGATCTCTCAGTTTTTTTTTTTGTCTATAGCTGAACCTAATGATATTTTAAAGATTTTTACCTGCCACATTTTCATTGGTCAATCTAAAGTTCACCATGACATAAGGTTAAGTTCTGTCAAATGTTAATTATTCCATCAGACTGAGGCAAAAAAAGTTTGTTTATCTGTTGTCATGGTTACTGGTTCTACAATTAACTTACTTGAAACATTTTGGAATATATTTACAGGTAAAACATCTTTGTTTGCTTGTTCATCTGTTGTCACGGTTACTGTTTCTATGTTTTCTGATTGGTCAATTTCGGTGGTTTCTATGGTAATAGAATCTCCTTCTGTTATACTTGCTAAATCTGCATGCTAAAAACACAAAATTCTAATATATTTGAAAAAAATTATAAGCAGGGGTTAGCATTTTTTTCAAAAGTGCAGTGTTCCAGGACCAGTGAGCACCAGGAATCTACTGATCCTGAAAATTTTTCTACTGGTCCTGAAAATCGGAATGGAGGATATCGGAATACCTATGGTATTTTGACCCCCCTACCCATGGTATATCGACCCCCCCCCCCCCCTACCCATGGTATATTGAACCCCTTACCCATGCTATATCGACCCCCCTATCCATGGTATTTTGATCCCCCTACCCATAGAATATCGACCCCCCCTACACATGATATTTTTACCTCCCTGCATATCTTTTGATTAGAAATGGGGGGGGGGGGGGCGGGGGTTCAAAATACCATGGGGATTCAATATACCATGGATGTAAATTGACCCCGGGTTCAATTTACCATGGGGTTCAAAATACCATATGACACCGGTAATAGTAACTGAGTGACATAATTATATTATTTAAAATGACTTAGGTTGGCAACTTAATACCTGATCAGATGCTGCTTTTTATTTTGTCTTGGGCTATCAAATAGTTAATTTTCACATATTGGTTGTACCTTTTAATAATGCACTGTTTTTTGTTTTGCTGCAAATTCTGGATAATTTAAAGTATTTACCCCACATATTTACTTCATAATTCTCAGTAGCATGATCGCCGGTAATCTCGTTGAGATTAGACTTCCAAAGATACAGAGCAGAAAATGTCTTCGGAAGTCTAATCTCTGGAGATACAGCAGAAAATGTCTTCGGAAGATTAATTCCAACGAGATTAGATCCCCGGAGTTATCAGCCTACCACTTGCCTCAACCCAAGGAATTTTTTCCTTCCACGATGTTTGAAATATTCTCTTCCGCTTTAGCCTATTGTATCTTTGACCTTTTGTTGGTTGTGGTGTTTTTTCATTATGTAATTTATTGTTGTCAGTATCACGAGCCGCTCCGCTAACATTAAATAAAAGAACCGCCTAACGCATTTATGACGTATCCCCCCGCACTTGCATAATATTTAGTTTTATATATTTATAGAAAGCAGCCTTGCAGTCTTAATGTATAACATACTTTATTGAAAGATGGAGTATATTGCAGCATGATCTGAATAATATACAGGAAGTACTCCACTTTGAACACTGTGTAAACCTCTGATATAAATATAGATTTTCCCCCAAAACCCTTGCTTCAAATATTTCCATGTAAAAACCCATCCAAGATAATGATACTTACAAGCCACATGCAAAAAATTATTCAAATCTATCCATGTTTACTGAAGTTGTCAAGTAAACAAGACACAATTCTCAAAATTTATGATTTTTCAACCAAAAACTAAGATTTTCCCCCAAAACCCTTGCTTCAAATAATTCCATGTTAGAACCCATCCAAGATAATGATAATTACAAGCCACATGCAAAAAATTGTTCAAATCTATCCATGCTTACTCAAGTTATGGCGTAAACAAGAAAGTGTGACGGACGGACAGACGGCCGCTATTACTATATCCCTCACCGCCATAGCGGGGGGATACACTGACTCAGGCCATTTTTATGTTTGAACTGCTTCACTAATACACTCGAGTATTATCGAAAGAATTACCACTTCCAATGTTAACAATATTAAAGAGGCAATCAATGTTGGATTAAAATTATGCAGTAACATCTGTCACTCGGACTTTTAAACCACACATTTAATTCAAGTCCGTAATTGGACAGTTTCAACTGGTCCGTCGGTCTTTACAGGATTAGAAAATGTTAGGTCCGAACCCATAAATCGCCGGCCCCGGGCCTCGGACCAGCGGATTTTTTAACCCCTGATAAGTTATTGAAAAACAATGCAAAATGTTTGAACCTAAAATACTGTAAAGTTAAGACAATAAATTAGAAATATTTAATAATGACCCAAATATTTTTTTATTGTATGTCCTAAAATGTCCAGTTTTAATATTTTGTATGTAAAAGTAACAACAACAGCATGCCCACAAGTTTTTTTAATCTGGGGATACATGGACCCTTTTACCTTCATTTTTGGGGGTACATCCAAATTTTTGGGGATGCAATGTACCCTCTAACTCTTTATTTGGGGGTACAAAGAAAATGAACAGCATTTTTCTCATTTCACATGTCCAGTTTTTTGTATGTTTTTTTTTTTTAAGCATATGAAATAAAATTTCAATTTGTTGTTTTGAGTGCATAATTTGAACTGTTATATTCTGATGCTTAAAGTTTTTGGCCATTTAGGTTTTTTTGCCGGAGTTGGCACTGGTTCACTGACATTAGTTACATTATTGTTAGGATCGGCACTGTCATCGTCGCTGTTACTGTCATGTTTTCTTTTAACAGTTTCGTTTCTATTTTTGGCGACGAAATCATTCAAGGATCGCTGCATAGTATAATACCAAGTAGGTCAGTAGGCTGATAGATAGAACGTCAAGGTCGTGCACCATGCTGTTTTATGTAAATATTAAGGGTTTTAACAGTAATAGTTCGTCTGATTGGACAAATAAAAAATAAGAAGCCAATAGAATTGGGCGTTTTATAAATCATATCATCTCGCTTAAAATATGCAAGGAACGCTCTGATTGGATAATATTGCCGAAATTTACTAATCAGAACAACTCTATTATACGTACTTTGAAGTGAATTGTAAACAAAAGGTAATTTTTATACAGTGCTCGCAACAGGTTCTTTGGGAGCAGGACAATAGCCCCCCTAGGACAATTGCCACCCACAAATTTTTTTCAGTTTTGCATTCTTTATTTGTAGAGTCTCCTTGCGACATGGTTCTGTAGCATGGTTGTGTGTGTTGACATTAC
Source organism: Bathymodiolus septemdierum (assembly GCA_963383655.1). Taxonomy (NCBI): domain Eukaryota; kingdom Metazoa; phylum Mollusca; class Bivalvia; order Mytilida; family Modiolidae; genus Bathymodiolus; species Bathymodiolus septemdierum. The sequence goes on along the minus strand of OY726527.1, from coordinate 22,231,731 downwards.
CAACTACATCTTCAACTCTGACTTTAATTTTGACATTGCAGCTATTAGCTTGGAATCATTTTTTTTCAAAATTCTTTTTAATCATTAACCTTTGTACTTAGCTTTGATCATTGTTTATTCAAATTCCTTTTTATAATTTTTCTTTGAAGACCAATTTTGTAAGGTAATTAAAATTAATTGGAAAATCATTAAACTCTTATCTAAAAATAATAAGAGAAAGTTATTTTTATCAGAGCTTGTCCAAGCTGTATAATCCTTTTGATGATTAATATACAAAGTAAAAAATCCAACTTATAAGTAATTTGAATAATTTCATCTGAGTTTATGCATATTTATTTCTCATGTTTTCAAATAAAAAAAATTAAATAAATAAAAATTAAAAATTAAATAAAAAAAATTTGGGGATGGGGGGCAATTGTCCTAGACCTGGGTTCTTTACGTGCATGCACGTAGGGTTCTTTCAATTATACGTGCATGATTTTTATTCTACGTGAAACACGTACTGCAGTACGTGAATGGGCATGCTGCAATAACTAAACTGAATAACAGTAGGGAGGTCAGACATTTTTCAATTTTATTTACACAATGGCAAATTCTGTAATTCTGTCTTACATTTGAAGACAGCTGCAGTGACAATGCACTAGAACACTATTATTTAAAGTGAATTATTTAAAAGGTGACATGTTGAAATAAATAAATAATGCACATGTTTGGAGAAAATTCTTCATATGTCACAATATTTTTATATTTAAACTGGACAGAAGCGACCAAAATTTAATGGAAACTTTGGAAATGGCACCGCTATTTTGAAACTATTTATTCCCTGAAACACATGTTCCTGACCAGTTAGACTGAAAGTAAAACTCTTCTGTAGTGGATAGTAGGCTAGGTTTTAATAATCTCATACAGCTTGATGAGAAAATTCAAAATTTGTAATTATACGTTCAATTTTATGGGTAAAATTTATCCAACATTGGTGCCGTTTTCAATTTTCCCATTGAAATGCATGGTAAAAAATAATTTTAAAATATGTGTTTGGAAAAACATGTTGCTGATGAAACAAAGACTACAACTATGCAATTTCTTTTAGAACAATGTCTAAACTACATTTATCAAATACAGTTTCATTAGATTTCATTATTGTTTTCAAATAATTTCTGATACTCTATTTCTTGGTAAAGACAGATAAAATTCAAAATGGCCGCCATTATAAAATATAAGTGGTCATTTTCCGAACTTCAAATTGTCATAACTTTTGAAACGCTTAACAGATTTTAAAAAACTATTTTAACACATTTTCCAAAAAAGTCTGACCCTCCTAATAACAGGTCATTTAATTTCCACAATTCTAAAACAGAATTCTATTTTTACTTCATCAAATTTGTTTTCTTGTAAGACAAACTGAGTTCTTTCATTTTTTTTTCATTATTACTTTACTATAGCAAAATTGATATTTTATTAAGATACCAGGGCTCACCACACATAGTAAAAACAGGGCGATTTGACTTCTCTCTGTCTTGACTTAAGGGCGAAGTGAGTGAGGGAAAATTTGGGAGACTTCAGAAAATCGATCCAAATGTTAACGTTTCTTTCCCCGCTGCCACATGTTCCCCTACCTTTCACAAAAATGAACGTGCTTGCACAATCTGTATCTGTATCTGTATAAAGTATAAATTTATATTTTATTAAGATACTTACCATAGTACCATTCACCATGACCTCATGAGTTTTTACCTCCTCCAACTGTTGAACAGATCCACCATACTGCAACTATAAAACAAAAACAAGGGCTGTAACTCTGTATTTAAGAAATTGCCAAGTGGAAACCAACAGTTTCTTTTATATTTCATATCAAGAAATGACAACATAACCAGTTTAACCCTGCCACATTTTTGTGCCTGTCCTAAACCAGGCCCTGAATTTCCACTGTGGATATTTTCTGCCCTGTGGTCGGTGTTTTAGCACTGACATAATTTATAAGATACCATTAGTATTGATATTTACAGTTCCTACTAATGTAATTATAATTAAAACTAAGGTTCACCACCCTCATGACCTTAGCTCATTGTGGCTATCCTGTTCAGACCCTCAAGTTTTACATCCAAAGACTTAAATTATGTGTCTCTCCAATCTTTTGACTTGGGCGTACCTATGAGGGTTAGAAATGTGACGTGCACACTAAATTAGATATCTACTTATATCTGTACCTGTGCCATAGTCAACAGCTCTGCTATATCAGCTCTCCCATTGGCTATAGCAATGTCTAAAGGTGTCCTATCAAACTGAAAGTAGAAAATCTCATTATTAGCAATGTCTAAAGGTGTCCTATCAAACTGAAAGTAGAAAATCTCATGTCAAAATCAGCTTACTCGAAATTCTGGTTATTAAAGTCAAAATTTTCTGAAGTCTCATTTTAAACTTAGTGCCTTTCAATTTAATATATTGCTCTTATCTCAATTTCAATGTGTCAAACTTTCCGGTTTCTCAAATTAACTTTTCAGTCCACAATATAAAATCCATTGAAATTCTGTTCACTATGTAAAAATTATAAATTCAATCAATTAACAAACCTGTCAACAGTTATCAGTATGGTCTCCGGTGTTTACCTTGTCAGATGAGATTATATATTGATAACTGTTAATTATCATTTGTAAAGAAAACAACTGGATTTATAAATTGAAGCACTGAAGTGAAAATTATATTAATGATATATGACTTAAATGGATAATGTCATTGATCTTGGTACATTAAAAACATAAATTAATACCAATTATCTAGTTTTAAAGTAAAAAGGTTCATCCATTCTCTTTTATTTTTATGAAAACACATCTTGAACATAAATGCCTGTCTGTACGACAAAATATATGCCCCTATTCATATGACCTTAGGTGACCTTTTACCACACATGCAGAAAGTCTGTTGTTGTGGGGAAAAAAATGTCTCCCGATGGAAAACCTGCATGTGTTAGTACGAGAATTTTAACTGATTCTGCTAGAAAAAGAATTGTTTCTGAATCCTATGCAGAGATATTTATTATTAGTGTCTGGAACTCATCATCTTTGCCTAAAATAACAAAGAAAGCATGATTTTTTGGTTGGAACTCAGCAAAATTTGATCCTACAAGAATCTTTGATATGTTCTATTATATATTGTGATATTCATGTATATTTATCAATAAGAAGGGTTTGAAGATACCAGAATCTGCATATCGAAGAAGAACAGACAACACAATGGCCAAAAGAAAAAGTACAAAAAACGATCTACAAAACACAAATAACACGAACCCCACTAAAAACCGGGGGTGAACTCAGGTGCTCCGGAAGGGTGAGAAGTTCCTGCTCCACTAGTGACATCCGTCATTAGGGTTAGGATTATATGTTTAAATTAATTCAGCACACTAACCTTATTCTCACAATTTATATCTGCTCCATGTTTAATTAATGTCTCTAATACTGGTTTATGTCCCTTTTCTGATGCCCAGTGCAATGGTGTCATCTTCAGCTACAAAAAAAAGTTGTATCACCTGATAAAATACAGAGTTACTGTTCCTGATAAAATACAGAGTTATGGTTTCTGGTCTAATACAGAGTTACTGTTCCTGATAAAATACAGAGTTATGGTTCCTGGTCTAACACAGAGTTACTGCTCCTGGCTTAATACAGAGTTACTGTTTTTGGTGAAATAAAAGTGATCATTGGGTTACTGTTCTTAGATGACTGCATTGTATTTGAAGCATGAGCTGAGCCAGTAAACCGGTTTTTGAGACTGGTGCAATTAAACAAAATAATCAGGTCACAGTGCCCTAAATTTCAACATAAATACCATGTCTTTGGCATTAATGTCTGCTGCAATTAAACAAAATATCCAGGTCACAGTGACCTAAATTTCAATATAAATACCATGTCTTTGGCATCAATGTCTGCTGCATGTTGAATCAATAACTCTACAATGTCACTATGACCTTCTTGTGCTGCTACATGTAATGGTGTTCTGTCAACCTTGGTTCGTGCGTCACGACTGATACCAGCACGTAATAACACCTCAGCTGTGTCGTGATGACCATATTGTGTGGCAAAATGTAAAGGTGATGTCCCAAGCTGAAAGGAAGAATAGAAATGTCATAAAGGTGAAATAAATAAAGTATCATGTTAGTAAATGTCATAAAGGTGAAATAAATAAAATATCATGCTGGTATTACAAAATTAAAATTTTAAGATAAACAAAACCTAAATTTGTGTTATATCTTGCTATAACATGACTACCTGATTTTTTGGTGAATAAAAGTCTGGCCAGTCTGTTGTAAATAGTGTTGTTTTAGGGCTGACATTGCTTTACTACATTGTCTGTCCCTAGCCAGTCTGTTATAAATAGTGTTGTTTTAGAGCTGACATTGCTTTACTACATTGTCTGTCCCTAGCCAGTCTGTTATAAATAGTGCTGTTTTAGGGCTGACATTGCTTTACTACATTGTCTGTCTCTAGCCAGTCTGTTATAAATAGTGTTGTTTTAGAGCTGACATTGCTTTACTACATTGTCTGTCCCTAGCCAGTCTGTTATAAATAGTGCTGTTTTAGGGCTGACATTGCTTTACTACATTGTCTGTCCCTAGCCAGTCTGTTATAAATAGTGTTGTTTTAGAGCTGACATTGCTTTACTACATTGTCTGTCCCTAGCCAGTCTGTTATAAATAGTGCTGTTTTAGGGCTGACATTGCTTTACTACATTGTCTGTCTCTAGCCAGTATGTTGTAAATAGTGCTGTTTTAGGGCTGACATTGCTTTACTACATTGTCTGTCTCTAGCCAGTCTGTTGTAAATAGTGTTGTTTTAGAGCTGACATTGCTTTACTACATTGTCTGTCTCTAGCCAGTCTGTTATAAATAGTGCTGTTTTAGGGCTGACATTGCTTTACTACATTGTCTGTCTCTAGCCAGTCTGTTATAAATAGTGCTGTTTTAGGGCTGACATTGCTTTACTACATTGTCTGTCTCTAGCCAGTATGTTGTAAATAGTGTTGTTTTAGGGCTGACATTGCTTTACTACATTGTCTGTCTCTAGCCAGTCTGTTGTAAATAGTGTTGTTTTAGAGCTGACATTGCTTTACTACATTGTCTGTCTCTAGCCAGTCTGTTGTAAATAGTGTTGTTTTAGGGCTGACATTGCTTTACTACATTGTCTGTCCCTAGCCAGTCTGTTATAAATAGTGCTGTTTTAGGGCTGACATTGCTTTACTACATTGTCTGTCCCTAGCCAGTCTGTTATAAATAGTGCTGTTTTAGGGTTGACATTGCTTTACTACATTGTCTGTCCCTAGCCAGTATGTTGTAAATAGTGCTGTTTTAGGGTTGACATTGCTTTACTACATTGTCTGTCTCTAGCCAGTATGTTGTAAATAGTGTTGTTTTAGGGCTGACATTGCTTTACTACATTGTCTGTCTCTAGCCAGTATGTTGTAAATAGTGCTGTTTTAGAGCTGACATTGCTTTACTACATTGTCTGTCCCTAGCCAGTCTGTTATAAATAGTGCTGTTTTAGGGCTGACATTGCTTTACTACATTGTCTGTCTCTAGCCAGTCTGTTATAAATAGTGCTGTTTTAGGGCTGACATTGCTTTACTACATTGTCTGTCTCTAGCCAGTATGTTGTAAATAGTGTTGTTTTAGGGCTGACATTGCTTTACTACATTGTCTGTCTCTAGCCAGTCTGTTGTAAATAGTGTTGTTTTAGAGCTGACATTGCTTTACTACATTGTCTGTCTCTAGCCAGTCTGTTGTAAATAGTGTTGTTTTAGGGCTGACATTGCTTTACTACATTGTCTGTCCCTAGCCAGTCTGTTATAAATAGTGCTGTTTTAGGGCTGACATTGCTTTACTACATTGTCTGTCCCTAGCCAGTCTGTTATAAATAGTGCTGTTTTAGGGCTGACATTGCTTTACTACATTGTCTGTCCCTAGCCAGTCTGTTATAAATAGTGCTGTTTTAGGGTTGACATTGCTTTACTACATTGTCTGTCTCTAGCCAGTATGTTGTAAATAGTGTTGTTTTAGGGCTGACATTGCTTTACTACATTGTCTGTCTCTAGCCAGTATGTTGTAAATAGTGCTGTTTTAGGGCTGACATTGCTTTACTACATTGTCTGTCTCTAGCCAGTCTGTTATAAATAGTGTTGTTTTAGGGCTGACATTGCTTTACTACATTGTCTGTCCCTAGCCAGTCTGTTATAAATAGTGTTGTTTTAGGGCTGACATTGCTTTACTACAATGTCTGTCCCTAGCCAGTCTGTTATAAATAGTGTTGTTTTAGAGCTGACATTGCTTTACTACATTGTCTGTCCCTAGCCAGTCTGTTATAAATAGTGTTGTTTTAGGGCTGACATTGCTTTACTACATTGTCTGTCCCTAGCCAGTATGTTGTAAATAGTGTTGTTTTAGGGCTGACATTGCTTTACTACATTGTCTGTCTCTAGCCAGTATGTTGTAAATAGTGCTGTTTTAGGGCTGACATTGCTTTACTACATTGTCTGTCTCTAGCCAGTATGTTATAAATAGTGCTGTTTTAGGCCTGACATTGCTTTACTACATTGTCTGTCCCTAGCCAGTCTGTTGTAAATAGTGTTGTTTTAGGGCTGACATTGCTTTACTACATTGTCTGTCCCTAGCCAGTCTGTTGTAAATAGTGCTGTTTTAGGCCTGACATTGCTTTACTACATTGTCTGTCCCTAGCCAGTCTGTTGTAAATAGTGTTGTTTTAGGGCTGACATTGCTTTACTACATTGTCTGTCTCTAGCCAGTCTGTTGTAAATAGTGCTGTTTTAGGGCTGACATTGCTTTACTACATTGTCTGTCCCTAGCCAGTCTGTTGTAAATAGTGTTGTTTTAGGGCTGACATTGCTTTACTACATTGTCTGTCCCTAGCCAGTCTGTTATAAATAGTGCTGTTTTAGGGCTGACATTGCTTTACTACATTGTCTGTCCCTAGCCAGTCTGTTATAAATAGTGCTGTTTTAGGGCTGACATTGCTTTACTACATTGTCTGTCCCTAGCCAGTCTGTTGTAAATAGTGCTGTTTTAGGGCTGACATTGCTTTGCTACATTGTCTGTCCCTAGCCAGTCTGTTATAAATAGTGTTGTTTTAGGGCTGACATTGCTTTACTACATTGTCTGTCTCTAGCCAGTCTGTTATAAATAGTGCTGTTTTAGGGCTGGCATTGCTTTGTTACATTGTCTGTCCCTAGCCAGTCTGTTGTAAATAGTGTTGTTTTAGAGCTGACATTGCTTTACTACATTGTCTGTCTCTAGCCAGTCTGTTGTAAATAGTGTTGTTTTAGGGCTGACATTGCTTTACTACAATGTCTGTCCCTAGCCAGTATGTTGTAAATAGTGCTGTTTTAGGGCTGACATTGCTTTGCTACATTGTCTGTCCCTAGCCAGTCTGTTGTAAATAGTGTTGTTTTAGGGCTGACATTGCTTTGCTACATTGTCTGTCCCTAGCCAGTCTGTTGTAAATAGTGTTGTTTTAGGGCTGACATTGCTTTACTACATTGTCTGTCCCTAGCCAGTCTGTTGTAAATAGTGCTGTTTTAGGGCTGACATTGCTTTACTACATTGTCTGTCCCTAGCCAGTATGTTGTAAATAGTGCTGTTTTAGGGCTGACATTGCTTTGCTACATTGTCTGTCCCTAGCCAGTATGTTGTAAATAGTGCTGTTTTAGGGCTGACATTGCTTTGCTACATTGTCTGTCCCTAGCCAGTCTGTTATAAATAGTGTTGTTTTAGGGCTGACATTGCTTTACTACATTGTCTGTCTCTAGCCAGTCTGTTATAAATAGTGTTGTTTTAGGGCTGGCATTGCTTTGTTACATTGTCTGTCCCTAGCCAGTCTGTTGTAAATAGTGTTGTTTTAGAGCTGACATTGCTTTACTACATTGTCTGTCTCTAGCCAGTCTGTTGTAAATAGTGTTGTTTTAGGGCTGACATTGCTTTACTACAATGTCTGTCCCTAGCCAGTATGTTGTAAATAGTGTTGTTTTAGGGCTGACATTGCTTTACTACATTGTCTGTCTCTAGCCAGTCTGTTGTAAATAGTGCTGTTTTAGGGCTGACATTGCTTTACTACATTGTCTGTCTCTAGCCAGTATGTTATAAATAGTGTTGTTTTAGAGCTGACATTGCTTTACTACATTGTCTGTCTCTAGCCAGTCTGTTGTAAATAGTGTTGTTTTAGGGCTGACATTGCTTTACTACAATGTCTGTCCCTAGCCAGTATGTTGTAAATAGTGCTGTTTTAGGGCTGACATTGCTTTGCTACATTGTCTGTCCCTAGCCAGTATGTTGTAAATAGTGTTGTTTTAGAGCTGACATTGCTTTACTACATTGTCTGTCTCTAGCCAGTCTGTTGTAAATAGTGTTGTTTTAGGGCTGACATTGCTTTGCTACATTGTCTGTCCCTAGCCAGTATGTTATAAATAGTGCTGTTTTAGGGCTGACATTGCTTTACTACATTGTCTGTCCCTAGCCAGTATGTTATAAATAGTGCTGTTTTAGGGCTGACATTGCTTTACTACATTGTCTGTCCCTAGCCAGTCTGTTATAAATAGTGCTGTTTTAGGGCTGACATTGCTTTGCTACATTGTCTGTCCCTAGCCAGTATGTTGTAAATAGTGTTGTTTTAGAGCTGACATTGCTTTACTACATTGTCTGTCTCTAGCCAGTCTGTTGTAAATAGTGTTGTTTTAGAGCTGACATTGCTTTACTACATTGTCTGTCTCTAGCCAGTATGTTGTAAATAGTGTTGTTTTAGGGCTGACATTGCTTTACTACATTGTCTGTCCCTAGCCAGTCTGTTGTAAATAGTGTTGTTTTAGGGCTGACATTGCTTTACTACATTGTCTGTCTCTAGCCAGTCTGTTGTAAATAGTGTTGTTTTAGGGCTGACATTGCTTTACTACATTGTCTGTCCCTAGCCAGTCTGTTATAAATAGTGTTGTTTTAGGGCTGACATTGCTTTACTACATTGTCTGTCTCTAGCCAGTATGTTATAAATAGTGCTGTTTTAGGGCTGACATTGCTTTGCTACATTGTCTGTCCCTAGCCAGTCTGTTGTAAATAGTGTTGTTTTAGGGCTGACATTGCTTTACTACATTGTCTGTCTCTAGCCAGTCTGTTATAAATAGTGCTGTTTTAGGGCTGACATTGCTTTACTACATTGTCTGTCCCTAGCCAGTCTGTTATAAATAGTGTTGTTTTAGGGCTGACATTGCTTTACTACATTGTCTGTCTCTAGCCAGTATGTTATAAATAGTGCTGTTTTAGGCCTGACATTGCTTTACTACATTGTCTGTCCCTAGCCAGTCTGTTGTAAATAGTGTTGTTTTAGGGCTGACATTGCTTTACTACATTGTCTGTCCCTAGCCAGTCTGTTGTAAATAGTGCTGTTTTAGGCCTGACATTGCTTTACTACATTGTCTGTCCCTAGCCAGTCTGTTGTAAATAGTGTTGTTTTAGGGCTGACATTGCTTTACTACATTGTCTGTCTCTAGCCAGTCTGTTGTAAATAGTGCTGTTTTAGGGCTGACATTGCTTTACTACATTGTCTGTCCCTAGCCAGTCTGTTGTAAATAGTGTTGTTTTAGGGCTGACATTGCTTTACTACATTGTCTGTCCCTAGCCAGTCTGTTATAAATAGTGCTGTTTTAGGGCTGACATTGCTTTACTACATTGTCTGTCCCTAGCCAGTCTGTTATAAATAGTGCTGTTTTAGGGCTGACATTGCTTTACTACATTGTCTGTCCCTAGCCAGTCTGTTGTAAATAGTGCTGTTTTAGGGCTGACATTGCTTTGCTACATTGTCTGTCCCTAGCCAGTCTGTTATAAATAGTGTTGTTTTAGGGCTGACATTGCTTTACTACATTGTCTGTCTCTAGCCAGTCTGTTATAAATAGTGCTGTTTTAGGGCTGGCATTGCTTTGTTACATTGTCTGTCCCTAGCCAGTCTGTTGTAAATAGTGTTGTTTTAGAGCTGACATTGCTTTACTACATTGTCTGTCTCTAGCCAGTCTGTTGTAAATAGTGTTGTTTTAGGGCTGACATTGCTTTACTACAATGTCTGTCCCTAGCCAGTATGTTGTAAATAGTGCTGTTTTAGGGCTGACATTGCTTTGCTACATTGTCTGTCCCTAGCCAGTCTGTTGTAAATAGTGTTGTTTTAGGGCTGACATTGCTTTGCTACATTGTCTGTCCCTAGCCAGTCTGTTGTAAATAGTGTTGTTTTAGGGCTGACATTGCTTTACTACATTGTCTGTCCCTAGCCAGTCTGTTGTAAATAGTGCTGTTTTAGGGCTGACATTGCTTTACTACATTGTCTGTCCCTAGCCAGTATGTTGTAAATAGTGCTGTTTTAGGGCTGACATTGCTTTGCTACATTGTCTGTCCCTAGCCAGTATGTTGTAAATAGTGCTGTTTTAGGGCTGACATTGCTTTGCTACATTGTCTGTCCCTAGCCAGTCTGTTATAAATAGTGTTGTTTTAGGGCTGACATTGCTTTACTACATTGTCTGTCTCTAGCCAGTCTGTTATAAATAGTGTTGTTTTAGGGCTGGCATTGCTTTGTTACATTGTCTGTCCCTAGCCAGTCTGTTGTAAATAGTGTTGTTTTAGAGCTGACATTGCTTTACTACATTGTCTGTCTCTAGCCAGTCTGTTGTAAATAGTGTTGTTTTAGGGCTGACATTGCTTTACTACAATGTCTGTCCCTAGCCAGTATGTTGTAAATAGTGTTGTTTTAGGGCTGACATTGCTTTACTACATTGTCTGTCTCTAGCCAGTCTGTTGTAAATAGTGCTGTTTTAGGGCTGACATTGCTTTACTACATTGTCTGTCTCTAGCCAGTATGTTATAAATAGTGTTGTTTTAGAGCTGACATTGCTTTACTACATTGTCTGTCTCTAGCCAGTCTGTTGTAAATAGTGTTGTTTTAGGGCTGACATTGCTTTACTACAATGTCTGTCCCTAGCCAGTATGTTGTAAATAGTGCTGTTTTAGGGCTGACATTGCTTTGCTACATTGTCTGTCCCTAGCCAGTATGTTGTAAATAGTGTTGTTTTAGAGCTGACATTGCTTTACTACATTGTCTGTCTCTAGCCAGTCTGTTGTAAATAGTGTTGTTTTAGGGCTGACATTGCTTTGCTACATTGTCTGTCCCTAGCCAGTATGTTATAAATAGTGCTGTTTTAGGGCTGACATTGCTTTACTACATTGTCTGTCCCTAGCCAGTATGTTATAAATAGTGCTGTTTTAGGGCTGACATTGCTTTACTACATTGTCTGTCCCTAGCCAGTCTGTTATAAATAGTGCTGTTTTAGGGCTGACATTGCTTTGCTACATTGTCTGTCCCTAGCCAGTATGTTGTAAATAGTGTTGTTTTAGAGCTGACATTGCTTTACTACATTGTCTGTCTCTAGCCAGTCTGTTGTAAATAGTGTTGTTTTAGAGCTGACATTGCTTTACTACATTGTCTGTCTCTAGCCAGTATGTTGTAAATAGTGTTGTTTTAGGGCTGACATTGCTTTACTACATTGTCTGTCCCTAGCCAGTCTGTTGTAAATAGTGTTGTTTTAGGGCTGACATTGCTTTACTACATTGTCTGTCTCTAGCCAGTCTGTTGTAAATAGTGTTGTTTTAGGGCTGACATTGCTTTACTACATTGTCTGTCCCTAGCCAGTCTGTTATAAATAGTGTTGTTTTAGGGCTGACATTGCTTTACTACATTGTCTGTCTCTAGCCAGTATGTTATAAATAGTGCTGTTTTAGGGCTGACATTGCTTTGCTACATTGTCTGTCCCTAGCCAGTCTGTTGTAAATAGTGTTGTTTTAGGGCTGACATTGCTTTACTACATTGTCTGTCTCTAGCCAGTCTGTTATAAATAGTGCTGTTTTAGGGCTGACATTGCTTTACTACATTGTCTGTCTCTAGCCAGTCTGTTATAAATAGTGCTGTTTTAGGGCTGACATTGCTTTACTACATTGTCTGTCTCTAGCCAGTCTGTTGTAAATAGTGTTGTTTTAGGGCTGACATTGCTTTACTACATTGTCTGTCTCTAGCCAGTCTGTTATAAATAGTGTTGTTTTAGGGCTGACATTGCTTTACTACATTGTCTGTCTCTAGCCAGTCTGTTATAAATAGTGCTGTTTTAGGGCTGACATTGCTTTACTACATTGTCTGTCCCTAGCCAGTCTGTTATAAATAGTGCTGTTTTAGGGCTGACTTTGCTTTACTACATTGTCTGTCTCTAGCCAGTCTGTTATAAATAGTGCTGTTTTAGGGCTGACATTGCTTTACTACATTGTCTGTCTCTAGCCAGTCTGTTATAAATAGTGTTGTTTTAGGGCTGACATTGCTTTACTACATTGTCTGTCTCTAGCCAGTCTGTTATAAATAGTGCTGTTTTAGGGCTGACATTGCTTTACTACATTGTCTGTCCCTAGCCAGTCTGTTGTAAATAGTGTTGTTTTAGGGCTGACATTGCTTTACTACATTGTCTGTCCCTAGCCAGTCTGTTATAAATAGTGTTGTTTTAGGGCTGACATTGCTTTACTACATTGTCTGTCTCTAGCCAGTATGTTGTAAATAGTGTTGTTTTAGAGCTGACATTGCTTTACTACATTGTCTGTCTCTAGCCAGTCTGTTGTAAATAGTGTTGTTTTAGGGCTGACATTGCTTTACTACATTGTCTGTCTCTAGCCAGTCTGTTGTAAATAGTGTTGTTTTAGGGCTGACATTGCTTTACTACATTGTCTGTCTCTAGCCAGTCTGTTATAAATAGTGTTGTTTTAGAGCTGACATTGCTTTACTACATTGTCTGTCTCTAGCCAGTCTGTTGTAAATAGTGTTGTTTTAGGGCTGACATTGCTTTACTACATTGTCTGTCCCTAGCCAGTATGTTGTAAATAGTGCTGTTTTAGGGCTGACATTGCTTTGTTACATTGTCTGTCTCTAGCCAGTCTGTTGTAAATAGTGTTGTTTTAGGGCTGACATTGCTTTACTACATTGTCTGTCCCTAGCCAGTCTGTTGTAAATAGTGTTGTTTTAGAGCTGACATTGCTTTACTACATTGTCTGTCCCTAGCCAGTCTGTTGTAAATAGTGTTGTTTTAGGGCTGACATTGCTTTACTACATTGTCTGTCCCTAGCCAGTCTGTTGTAAATAGTGCTGTTTTAGGGCTGACATTACTTTACTACATTGTCTGTCCCTAGCCAGTCTGTTATAAATAGTGCTGTTTTAGGGCTGACATTGCTTTACTACATTGTCTGTCCCTAGCCAGTATGTTGTAAATAGTGTTGTTTTAGGGCTGACATTGCTTTACTACATTGTCTGTCTCTAGCCAGTCTGTTATAAATAGTGCTGTTTTAGGGCTGACATTGCTTTGCTACATTGTCTGTCCCTAGCCAGTATGTTGTAAATAGTGTTGTTTTAGAGCTGACATTGCTTTACTACATTGTCTGTCTCTAGCCAGTCTGTTATAAATAGTGCTGTTTTAGGGCTGACATTGCTTTACTACATTGTCTGTCCCTAGCCAGTATGTTGTAAATAGTGTTGTTTTAGGGCTGACATTGCTTTACTACATTGTCTGTCTCTAGCCAGTATGTTGTAAATAGTGTTGTTTTAGGGCTGACATTGCTTTACTACATTGTCTGTCCCTAGCCAGTCTGTTATAAATAGTGCTGTTTTAGGGCTGACATTGCTTTACTACATTGTCTGTCCCTAGCCAGTATGTTGTAAATAGTGTTGTTTTAGGGCTGACATTGCTTTACTACATTGTCTGTCTCTAGCCAGTATGTTGTAAATAGTGTTGTTTTAGAGCTGACATTGCTTTACTACATTGTCTGTCTCTAGCCAGTATGTTGTAAATAGTGCTGTTTTAGGGCTGACATTGCTTTACTACATTGTCTGTCCCTAGCCAGTCTGTTGTAAATAGTGTTGTTTTAGAGCTGACATTGCTTTACTACATTGTCTGTCTCTAGCCAGTCTGTTGTAAATAGTGTTGTTTTAGGGCTGACATTGCTTTACTACATTGTCTGTCTCTAGCCAGTCTGTTGTAAATAGTGTTGTTTTAGGGCTGACATTGCTTTACTACATTGTCTGTCTCTAGCCAGTCTGTTATAAATAGTGTTGTTTTAGAGCTGACATTGCTTTACTACATTGTCTGTCTCTAGCCAGTATGTTGTAAATAGTGTTGTTTTAGGGCTGACATTGCTTTACTACATTGTCTGTCTCTAGCCAGTATGTTGTAAATAGTGCTGTTTTAGGGCTGACATTGCTTTACTACATTGTCTGTCCCTAGCCAGTCTGTTGTAAATAGTGTTGTTTTAGAGCTGACATTGCTTTACTACATTGTCTGTCTCTAGCCAGTCTGTTGTAAATAGTGTTGTTTTAGGGCTGACATTGCTTTACTACATTGTCTGTCTCTAGCCAGTCTGTTGTAAATAGTGTTGTTTTAGGGCTGACATTGCTTTACTACATTGTCTGTCTCTAGCCAGTATGTTATAAATAGTGTTGTTTTAGGGCTGACATTGCTTTACTACATTGTCTGTCCCTAGCCAGTCTGTTATAAATAGTGTTGTTTTAGAGCTGACATTGCTTTACTACATTGTCTGTCTCTAGCCAGTCTGTTGTAAATAGTGTTGTTTTAGGGCTGACATTGCTTTACTACATTGTCTGTCTCTAGCCAGTCTGTTGTAAATAGTGTTGTTTTAGGGCTGACATTGCTTTACTACATTGTCTGTCTCTAGCCAGTCTGTTGTAAATAGTGTTGTTTTAGGGCTGACATTGCTTTACTACATTGTCTGTCTCTAGCCAGTCTGTTGTAAATAGTGTTGTTTTAGGGCTGACATTGCTTTACTACATTGTCTGTCCCTAGCCAGTCTGTTGTAAATAGTGTTGTTTTAGAGCTGACATTGCTTTACTACATTGTCTGTCCCTAGCCAGTCTGTTATAAATAGTGCTGTTTTAGGGCTGACATTGCTTTACTACATTGTCTGTCCCTAGCCAGTCTGTTGTAAATAGTGTTGTTTTAGGGCTGACATTGCTTTACTACATTGTCTGTCCCTAGCCAGTCTGTTGTAAATAGTGCTGTTTTAGGGCTGACATTACTTTACTACATTGTCTGTCCCTAGCCAGTCTGTTATAAATAGTGCTGTTTTAGGGCTGACATTGCTTTACTACATTGTCTGTCCCTAGCCAGTATGTTGTAAATAGTGTTGTTTTAGGGCTGACATTGCTTTACTACATTGTCTGTCTCTAGCCAGTCTGTTGTAAATAGTGTTGTTTTAGGGCTGACATTGCTTTACTACATTGTCTGTCTCTAGCCAGTATGTTGTAAATAGTGTTGTTTTAGGGCTGACATTGCTTTACTACATTGTCTGTCTCTAGCCAGTCTGTTATAAATAGTGTTGTTTTAGGGCTGACATTGCTTTACTACATTGTCTGTCCCTAGCCAGTCTGTTGTAAATAGTGTTGTTTTAGAGCTGACATTGCTTTACTACATTGTCTGTCTCTAGCCAGTCTGTTGTAAATAGTGTTGTTTTAGGGCTGACATTGCTTTACTACATTGTCTGTCTCTAGCCAGTATGTTGTAAATAGTGTTGTTTTAGGGCTGACATTGCTTTACTACATTGTCTGTCTCTAGCCAGTCTGTTATAAATAGTGTTGTTTTAGGGCTGACATTGCTTTACTACATTGTCTGTCCCTAGCCAGTCTGTTGTAAATAGTGTTGTTTTAGGGCTGACATTGCTTTACTACATTGTCTGTCTCTAGCCAGTCTGTTGTAAATAGTGTTGTTTTAGGGCTGACATTGCTTTACTACATTGTCTGTCCCTAGCCAGTCTGTTGTAAATAGTGTTGTTTTAGAGCTGACATTGCTTTACTACATTGTCTGTCCCTAGCCAGTCTGTTGTAAATAGTGTTGTTTTAGGGCTGACATTGCTTTACTACATTGTCTGTCCCTAGCCAGTCTGTTATAAATAGTGCTGTTTTAGGGCTGACATTGCTTTACTACATTGTCTGTCCCTAGCCAGTATGTTGTAAATAGTGTTGTTTTAGGGCTGACATTGCTTTACTACATTGTCTGTCTCTAGCCAGTCTGTTATAAATAGTGCTGTTTTAGGGCTGACATTGCTTTACTACATTGTCTGTCCCTAGCCAGTATGTTGTAAATAGTGTTGTTTTAGGGCTGACATTGCTTTACTACATTGTCTGTCCCTAGCCAGTCTGTTATAAATAGTGCTGTTTTAGGGCTGACATTGCTTTACTACATTGTCTGTCCCTAGCCAGTCTGTTGTAAATAGTGTTGTTTTAGGGCTGACATTGCTTTACTACATTGTCTGTCTCTAGCCAGTCTGTTATAAATAGTGCTGTTTTAGGGCTGACATTGCTTTACTACATTGTCTGTCCCTAGCCAGTCTGTTATAAATAGTGTTGTTTTAGGGCTGACATTGCTTTACTACATTGTCTGTCTCTAGCCAGTATGTTGTAAATAGTGCTGTTTTAGGGCTGACATTGCTTTACTACATTGTCTGTCCCTAGCCAGTCTGTTGTAAATAGTGTTGTTTTAGGGCTGACATTGCTTTACTACATTGTCTGTCCCTAGCCAGTATGTTGTAAATAGTGCTGTTTTAGGGCTGACATTGCTTTGCTACATTGTCTGTCCCTAGCCAGTCTGTTATAAATAGTGTTGTTTTAGGGCTGACATTGCTTTGCTACATTGTCTGTCCCTAGCCAGTCTGTTGTAAATAGTGTTGTTTTAGGGCTGACATTGCTTTACTACATTGTCTGTCCCTAGCCAGTATGTTGTAAATAGTGCTGTTTTAGGGCTGACATTGCTTTACTACATTGTCTGTCCCTAGCCAGTCTGTTATAAATAGTGTTGTTTTAGGGCTGACATTGCTTTACTACATTGTCTGTCTCTAGCCAGTCTGTTATAAATAGTGCTGTTTTAGGGCTGACATTGCTTTGCTACATTGTCTGTCTCTAGCCAGTATGTTGTAAATAGTGCTGTTTTAGGGCTGACATTGCTTTACTACATTGTCTGTCCCTAGCCAGTCTGTTGTAAATAGTGTTGTTTTAGGGCTGACATTGCTTTACTACATTGTCTGTCCCTAGCCAGTCTGTTGTAAATAGTGCTGTTTTAGGGCTGACATTGCTTTGCTACATTGTCTGTCCCTAGCCAGTATGTTGTAAATAGTGTTGTTTTAGGGCTGACATTGCTTTACTACATTGTCTGTCCCTAGCCAGTATGTTGTAAATAGTGTTGTTTTAGGGCTGACATTGCTTTACTACATTGTCTGTCCCTAGCCAGTCTGTTATAAATAGTGCTGTTTTAGGGCTGACATTGCTTTGCTACATTGTCTGTCCCTAGCCAGTATGTTGTAAATAGTGTTGTTTTAGGGCTGACATTGCTTTACTACATTGTCTGTCCCTAGCCAGTCTGTTATAAATAGTGTTGTTTTAGGGCTGACATTGCTTTACTACATTGTCTGTCTCTAGCCAGTCTGTTATAAATAGTGCTGTTTTAGGGCTGACTTTGCTTTACTACATTGTCTGTCCCTAGCCAGTCTGTTATAAATAGTGCTGTTTTAGGGCTGACATTGCTTTGCTACATTGTCTGTCCCTAGCCAGTATGTTGTAAATAGTGTTGTTTTAGGGCTGACATTGCTTTACTACATTGTCTGTCCCTAGCCAGTCTGTTATAAATAGTGCTGTTTTAGGGCTGACTTTGCTTTACTACATTGTCTGTCCCTAGCCAGTCTGTTATAAATAGTGCTGTTTTAGGGCTGACATTGCTTTACTACATTGTCTGTCCCTAGCCAGTCTGTTATAAATAGTGCTGTTTTAGGGCTGACTTTGCTTTACTACATTGTCTGTCCCTAGCCAGTCTGTTATAAATAGTGTTGTTTTAGGGCTGACATTACTTTACTACATTGTCTGTCCCTAGCCAGTCTGTTATAAATAGTGTTGTTTTAGGGCTGACATTGCTTTACTACATTGTCTGTCCCTAGCCAGTCTGTTGTAAATAGTGTTGTTTTAGGGCTGACATTGCTTTACTACATTGTCTGTCTCTAGCCAGTCTGTTATAAATAGTGTTGTTTTAGGGCTGACATTGCTTTACTACATTGTCTGTCCCTAGCCAGTCTGTTGTAAATAGTGTTGTTTTAGGGCTGACATTACTTTACTACATTGTCTGTCCCTAGCCAGTCTGTTATAAATAGTGTTGTTTTAGGGCTGACATTGCTTTACTACATTGTCTGTCCCTAGCCAGTCTGTTGTAAATAGTGCTGTTTTAGGGCTGACATTGCTTTGCTACATTGTCTGTCCCTAGCCAGTATGTTGTAAATAGTGTTGTTTTAGGGCTGACATTGCTTTACTACATTGTCTGTCCCTAGCCAGTATGTTGTAAATAGTGTTGTTTTAGGGCTGACATTGCTTTACTACATTGTCTGTCCCTAGCCAGTCTGTTATAAATAGTGCTGTTTTAGGGCTGACATTGCTTTGCTACATTGTCTGTCCCTAGCCAGTATGTTGTAAATAGTGTTGTTTTAGGGCTGACATTGCTTTACTACATTGTCTGTCCCTAGCCAGTCTGTTATAAATAGTGCTGTTTTAGGGCTGACTTTGCTTTACTACATTGTCTGTCCCTAGCCAGTCTGTTATAAATAGTGCTGTTTTAGGGCTGACATTGCTTTGCTACATTGTCTGTCCCTAGCCAGTATGTTGTAAATAGTGTTGTTTTAGGGCTGACATTGCTTTACTACATTGTCTGTCCCTAGCCAGTCTGTTATAAATAGTGCTGTTTTAGGGCTGACTTTGCTTTACTACATTGTCTGTCCCTAGCCAGTCTGTTATAAATAGTGCTGTTTTAGGGCTGACATTGCTTTACTACATTGTCTGTCCCTAGCCAGTCTGTTATAAATAGTGCTGTTTTAGGGCTGACATTGCTTTACTACATTGTCTGTCCCTAGCCAGTCTGTTATAAATAGTGCTGTTTTAGGGCTGACTTTGCTTTACTACATTGTCTGTCCCTAGCCAGTCTGTTATAAATAGTGTTGTTTTAGGGCTGACATTACTTTACTACATTGTCTGTCCCTAGCCAGTCTGTTATAAATAGTGTTGTTTTAGGGCTGACATTGCTTTACTACATTGTCTGTCCCTAGCCAGTCTGTTGTAAATAGTGTTGTTTTAGGGCTGACATTGCTTTACTACATTGTCTGTCCCTAGCCAGTCTGTTGTAAATAGTGCTGTTTTAGGGCTGACATTGCTTTACTACATTGTCTGTCCCTAGCCAGTCTGTTATAAATAGTGCTGTTTTAGAGCTGACATTGCTTTACTACATTGTCTGTCCCTAGCCAGTCTGTTATAAATAGTGCTGTTTTAGGGCTGACATTGCTTTACTACATTGTCTGTCCCTAGCCAGTCTGTTATAAATAGTGCTGTTTTAGAGCTGACATTGCTTTACTACATTGTCTGTCTCTAGCCAGTCTGTTATAAATAGTGCTGTTTTAGGGCTGACATTGCTTTACTACATTGTCTGTCCCTAGCCAGTCTGTTATAAATAGTGCTGTTTTAGAGCTGACATTGCTTTACTACATTGTCTGTCCCTAGCCAGTCTGTTGTATAGGTTGCTCCATTTGGTTGCTGATTGTTTTGTTACCATGGTTACTTTGTGCTTACATACCCAGTCTGTTGTATATGTTGCTCCATTTGGTTGCTGATTGCGTTATTACCATGGTTACTTTCTGTTTACATATCCAGTCTGTTGTATATGTTGCTCCATTTGGTTTCTGATTGTTTTGTTACCATGGTTACTTTCTGTTTACATTTGTACATACTCAGTCTGTTGTATAGGTTGCTCCATTTGGTTCTTAATTGTTTTGTTACCATGGTTACTTTGTGTTTACATACCCAGTCTGTTGTAAATGGTGCTCCATTTGGTTGCTGATTGTTTTGTTACCATGGTTACTTTCTCTGTTTACATACCCAGTTTGTTGTATATGTTGCTCCATTTGGTTGCTAATTGCTTTATTACCATGGTTACTTTCTGTTTACATACACAGTCTGTTGTATATGTTGCTCCATTTGGTTGCAGATTGTTTTGTTACCATGGTTACTTTCTGATTATATACCCAGTCTGTTGTATATATATACCAAATGTTTATTACAAGTTATGGTAATAAACATTTGGTTTCCTGTCACGATAAAAATGTATGAAACGGCACCATCTAAGACCATTTGGGTTTTTTCTTGGTTATTTAATGCATTTATATACCATTTTAAATATTAAAGTAGTATATTTTTTTTATATTTTTTAACGCAACAGGATACCACAAGCACTGTATCGGAGTTACAATATTATCATACAAAAATTGTATAAATGTTCCGAAAATCACACTTCCATTACACGTGGTTCACGTGTGACCGGAAGTTCAATTGGGCGGAAATTGTAAATCATACCAATTAATTTAATCTTTAAATTAACCTTTTTTTTTGGATGACATGTAGCGCATAACGGAACAGGTGGATGATTGAATAAAAAAAATAGAAAATGAAAAGCTTAAATGTAAACATCCGTGATTAATCTATTTAAACATCTCACGAGAGTTTATTTATGCTAATCTTTGTTATGGCAACTGTTACAAAAAGGAGATAACACAACTTAAAATAGCGTTACGAAATCGGAAACCAATGTAACGCGCAATTTATGACACCTGTAACAGAAATACTTACTCTGCTCATTTCTTCATTATCAATGTTTGTCAATATTTTAACGGCTAGCTTACATTTTTGTATGTCACAGTTGTGTGTAAATCCAACTCCGTTATGCAGTTCGGAGTCGAAAATAACGATAAGAAACGATGCATAAAAGTACGAAGATGGACATTAAAAATAATTTGTATTCATAAAATATTTACAATATATCAATGGTCACCATTCATCTAACACACCAACCAAGCATTTGGCCATAGAATTACAACATATATCAAAGAAATATCAAATTTTATCAGTTTTCTATCGTTATCAGAAACGGTTCAAATACCATATTCTAACTCATCTGTTGCTCCATTTGGTTGCTGATTGTTTTGTTAACATGGTTACTGTATGTTTACTCACCCAGTCTGTTGTATATGTTGTTCTATTTGGTTGCTGATTATTTTGTTACCATGGTTACAGTCACTTTATGTTTACATACCCAGTCTGTTGTATATATTGCTCTATTTGGTTGCTGATTGTTTTGTTACCATGGTTACAGTCACTTTATGTTTACATACCCAGTCTGTTGTATATGTTGCTCTATTTGGTTGCTGATTGTTTTGTTACCATGGTTACTTTATGTTTACATACCCAGTCTGTTGTAAATGGTGCTCCATTAGACATGAGTGTGCGTACTTCATCAGTCTCTCCACGCTTGGCTGCTTCTAACAATCGTTTACCCAGGTCAACTAAAGACATCCTGTGAAGATTTCTTGGACCTGACTTAGACTCTTGGATAACAATCTCCCTGTCTAGCGGAGGCAAAACCAAAACTTCTCGATCTAAAATTAAAAATATTTTTTTAATAAATGGCAGTATTTTTATGGAGATTTTCATTCTTGGAAACAAAGACCTATTAAAAGTTCTGCACCTTGTTTTGATTTTTTTTATTAAGAAATATGAGCTTTGTGATCTATTGGCATCTAAATCAGAAAATTCATTTTCCCTGATTTATTTTTCTAGCACACCGATTTCATTAAAAATAAAACATGGTAAAGAACATGTAGTTGATCACCAGAGACAGTCACATTATTGTATCATTTGTTTGAATGTATTACTATGCAATGGCTATTTTTTAAAGTCAACGGACACCAGCTTTGGAAAAGGATCACTCAAGGCCATTTTGATACAAATTCGGCCAGTATGTTTTCCATTTAAGCTAATTTGAAAATTCAAAATTGAACCTGAGATAACCAGTGATCAATTTGAAGAATAAAAAAATTTATTGAGAAATGAATTTGCATCCCTCTCCCTCAGTGTATTTTTACAAAATCCACAAATTTACATGTACATGTTTTACAAAACCCCACCAGAATGAGCCAAATAGCAGAAATCCGCTAAAAATGGAATAAAATAAGAAAAAGATTTCAAATTTGTTAACCAATCAGAAGCTATGGTGGTCAGCTTGTGTTGGGCAATTAAGGTCACAGGACATAGTTTTGGAGAAGGACCATCCAAGGAGTATAACACCCAAGTTTGGTCCAACCTCTCTCCGGCTTAGCTGCATAAACAAATCTTAACCTCTATCCAACCTCACCTACTTGCTCGTCTTACCTGAAACCTCAATTCTTCTGTTTTCTGACATCAATAGTATTTATGTTAGTCATGGAAAACTCTCTGAAAAATACATAGCACTTGTACATAGTAAAATATGAGAAGATGTTATTACCTCCTGTCTACATCAATGTTCACATAGGATACCTCATTATTACCTCCTGTCTACATCAATGTTCACATAGGATACCTCATTATTACCTCCTGTCTCCATAAAATATGAGAAGATGTTCCCATAGGATACCTCATTATTACCTCCTGTCTACATCAATTTCACTATAACAGGACTAGCTATACAGGTGCAGCATGATACATGTATGTCAGAAGCAAGTCAATAAGGGCTGCCTCCTGCACCAATTTTACTTAAAAAGATTACTGTCCAGCAAAAGTCATCACTGGGTATATATTTGGAAAATGCGGGGGGAATTTCATAAGGAATTGAGACAACAAAAAAACACTACATCTCAAACATTGATAACAACAGTGTTGGATTACTCCAAACAGGAATTTTTATGAGAAAAATGTGAGTTTTTGGGATCTCTTGGCCACCTCAGAGTTGGATCTGTAATTATATATATATAGAGCTACAACAAATCTGTTGGATTACCGCAGATAGGAATTTTTATGAAAAACATTTGGGGTGTTGGGATCTCTTGGCCACCTCAGAGTTGGATCGGTAAGAGTTACAAAAAATCTGTCCGAGTTGTGAGTATAAACAACAATATCAACATGTACACCCAGAAAACACTGTGTCATATTAACATAAATGTCAGCGAGACATGGTGTTGGGACTCGCTTATTGCTTAATAAGCTGCTATATTACCGTCAAGAATATTGTACTACCTGCAGGTTATAATACAAAGTTGCTCACTTGATTTTGAGATCATGACCAAAAGTAATATTGACAACAAAAATGTGGCAATGTCTTGGTTCAAAGATGAAACATACTTTAACGGACATGTATTTCTCCTTGCAAAAAGTGAATCTGTGTGAATTTGTCAGTAATGGTATCTTCCATGTATTCATTAACAAAAGTTCATCATACTATTATGATTTTGGTCAAAAATATCTACGATATACCCGGTAGGTGAAATAATACTAAAGTTGGCGCTAAACACCAATCAATCAATCCGACTGGAAATAAATAATCTAGATGAAATACAACAAAGGGAGATAACTCCAAGAAGACATTTTTCAATTTCTAAGTTTCAATTATTTTGTCTCATGAAAAAGCTATTTCTTTAATTTGAAAAAAGCAATAATTAATCTACATGTATATAATATTCAATTTTTTACAAAGTTTAGGCTAGCTGATTAATAACATGTCATGATCATGGTCAGCTATTTGTTATTTTGACCATTACTAAATCAGTATATATTGAACACAGCCTCACAGGTCATTAATGTGAGGATTATGAGAGAGATAAGCTTGGCTTGGTGTTAGACAGGATTAAATAGCCAAAATAAATATGATCATGACTTCATCACTGTCGCCAGTTACAGTGTCGGCACACAAACAATAACAGATTGAGGAATGTACATTTTTATATAAGTCTTAGAATACAGTACAATCAGAGACATACAATGTAGCATGATAAATCACTGTGATAGATATATCACTCTTCTTAGTGATACTGATATATGATTTGCTCTGTTTAATCTATTTACTTACAGTCTAGTGCATTTTGGGCGATAGCAAGCAACACTCTAAATACAAAAGAAATTTTGAAGATATATTAAACAGAACAAAATATACTATGCAATGATATTGCAATTTGTTTTATTGAGTTCATGAACTTTAGGAAAAGTAAATCTAGTTCATAATTTTTTTTACACTAAGCACTTTAATTTCTGGTGTGGCTTACATTTTTGTATGTGTATGAAAAATAAAACTCTTCCCCTGAAAAGGGCCATGGGATTTTGTCCTATTCTATGAGTTCAGTTGCATGTGTATTAAATCCCAATTATATTAATCTAATTCAACTTGAATCCTGTAACATACAACATAGAAAGACCAGGTATAATATATATATATATATATACCTGTATGTGTTAGTGTAAATAAAATTATATGATTTGCATCAAGGTTAAGGATTTATAAATAGTTGTAAATGAAAATAAATAAACAAGGCCACAACCTGATATATGAAAATGCCACAGTGGGCACAAAATACAAAAAAAGGTATATATGAACCACATGTTAACATACTGTACTTAATAATACATAAAAAAATTAATATTGACAAACACTGTGGCCTTCTGTGTTTTTATTCCATTCCGAGTGGAATCTCACCAAAGTTCTACTGCCAGGTTACAATTTTTTTGGAAAAACATCAGACGAAGTGTTTTACTACATAAACACCTTATTACTTCTGTACGACTATAGCTCTCAACAGTCATTTTTGTTTTTTTAACAAAATATTGTAAAGATTTATGTATGGGTAATCCTGCATCCAAAGATATTTTTAGTCAAAGGTGTCACACAAAAAACTAAACAGATGATTTCACATTTTCAGTGGATTTTGCATTTGGAAGCATTTTCTTTTTTCCCTCGTTGACTTTATTGAAACAGTCTCTGACAAAATGAGTTGTGAAGCAGTGACAACGGCAGTTTTACGAGGGCAGTAATGCTGTTGAAATTTCATTTTTTCTCTACGTTCACATATTTCTACCTGAAATATATATTTTGATTCACCATGTCCATGAAGTGTTTTGCAATAACCACAGGTTTATATATTATATTAGAGTTACCCCTCTTTGATTGTATAATAATTATAAACTCTTTGTTGCTGTAGCCTTGTATGAGACGATATATACAGGCTTGTCCTGCTATCCAATCCTTTTCAGTACTTTTCTGAATAAAATACGTTTAAATTATAACTACAGGGGCAGCCATGGTCGAGATCACATATTAGTTGGATTTACAACTACCTGTGAAATCAATGTCTATCATCACAAAAGTTGCAAGTTTTAATCCAACTCAGTCATGGCACTACTGTAAGCATACTTTTATTCCGGTGTGTAGAATTTCCGATGAGAAAATTTACACTAGTGTTGACTATCCATAAATAGTGCAAACTTTAAAAAACACAGGTAAGTTTTGTTTATTATGATTAACACACATGTTTATAAACACGCTAATCACTCAGAACCAGTTTTCCTATTGTTGTCACCCATGCTTTTTATTTAATAGCATCTCATCAATTTATTCTAATATTATAATGACAAAGATTAAATATTAAAATATGGAGGAGGAGGATTGCTTTAGGAGCTGAATGTGATAATATGAATTTCGACATTGGATTAGAGGAGATGTTACAACCCATTACCAAAGAGACCTCAAGTAGACAAAACGGAATAGAAAAATGAGACAATCTAGTATTTATGAATATTATTGTCCTTGACATACATGTATATGTGCTCAACTGTTCAAAGCTGTAAAGTATTATGAATGTACTATTTATTGTTTGAATTGATAAATTTTTAAATGATTTTGTATAAATTGATATACAATTTATTATCACATCTATTAGAAAAAGGATGACACTTAAGGTAGTGTAGTATTTCCTTGAAGAATAACTGCACTAGGTAATTTTTTTCCACATAACAATTCATTTTGGAATAATCACTTCAATATTTTTTAACCCCCCAAAAAGCCCATGCCCCATTTTTTTTATAGTCCCCCTAAAAAAATCCCTTTTAAGAGTGTTTTGGATACACAATTAAACAAAGGATAATTTACACTAAGCATGGAAAAAATAACATAGAGCAATGGAGGCAGTTTTCGACCCCTTAAGATTAAAATGTGCAAACATATGACATTATTCCATTGTGCCCTCACGTAATGAAATATTATTAATGTACAAACTCCATTCAATGATTTTTACCATGCACTGGTCCCATAAAAAGATTCTGAAAGGAACATTTGTTTGTTCAAATCTTCCAAATTTGGGAAATTTGGGAGGCAATTTTCGACATAGGGAGGCAGTTTTCGACCCCCTTGCTATATTTTTGGAGATACATCCCATATACTGTAGCTGCT
Source organism: Bathymodiolus septemdierum (assembly GCA_963383655.1). Classification (NCBI taxonomy): domain Eukaryota; kingdom Metazoa; phylum Mollusca; class Bivalvia; order Mytilida; family Modiolidae; genus Bathymodiolus; species Bathymodiolus septemdierum. The sequence goes on along the minus strand of OY726527.1, from coordinate 22,205,340 downwards.
GGAGTCAAACCTCTACCCTATATTACGTACTTGTTTCTATAAATAATTATGTTGCTTATTATCAGCTGGAACATAAATATTCCCAGACAGTTCAACAATCAGTGGAATCATAGCAGATCAATTATGGCCTGATGTAATATTATTTTAAATGACTCTGTGTCATAATTTTTTAATCATTTAACACATATTATGTACTTTCACATCACAATGATATTATAACTGATTACATTGTTGGAAAACATCATCAACTAGCCACAAATAGTATTGAAATCTTGATAATACATCTAAAAAAAATAGGGGGTCGAAAACTGCCGCACATTAATTTTTGTGGAGGTAGTTTTCGACCCCCCTTGGTCATGTGACCTTGACAGTTGTTATGTCAAAATCCACTGATCAGATTCACAGGCCATCGATGACGACTTGCTTTATCATATACATGTATGTGAATATTTATCGTTGATAATACCTAATATGGAAATGTTAGTTTGAAGCTGCCTTCTAAACGATATCCATTAAGAAGCTTTTTTTTAAATGGTTGTTTGTAGTCACACACATATTTTTATTTTTTTTCTGCAGTTTTCGTAATGTTGACCTGTCAATATCTCCCTCGGTGGCTTGACAAGCGTTTTACCAGTCTCCGGACAACGCATCGTGTATTTACTATGCCTACTAATAGATTAGAGACTCAGAATATATGGAGGGGGTCGAAAACTACCCACGGTCGAAAACACCCTCCATTGCTCTACTGCAATAATTCCTCTGGAAATATTGCATAAATTGATATACAATTTATTATCACTTCTATTAGAAAAAGGATGACACTTAAGGTAGTGTAGTATTTCCTTGAAGAATAACTGCACTAGGTAATTTTTTCCAGGATAAATTATACTAGTGTATAATTTCCACATAGCAATTCATTTTGAAATAATCACTTCAATATTTTTAAACCCCCCAAAAAGACCATGCCCCATTTTTTTTATAGTCCCCCTAAAAAAAATCACTTTGAAGTGTTTTGGATACACAATTAAACAAAGGATAATTTACACTAAGCACGTAAAAAATAACCTAGTGCAATAATTCCTCTGGAAATTATACACTAGTGTAACTTGTCCTCTGGAAAGAATACACTGTTACACTACTGCCACTACTGAGTACTGGCACTACTAGTCACTAGTGGCTATGTGATAAAACTAAAAGGTTGTAAATTACTTGCAGCAGTAATAAAACTGACCATCACTATACAACTGAAATATTGTTTGAAAAGTGATTTAAAAAATTAACTGGCATAGCCCTAACACTACAATAACCCAATCATAGACATAATCCTAAAACCTAACCCCACATGGCCACAATATCCCAATCTGAATCTATTCCCATTATTTTATTATAATAGAGCGTGGACTAGTCACTGTCAGATTTGAAGGAATTGAGCAATACACAAACGTGTGTTTATTGTAATCATTAGATGCAATTTATGTCTTTTATTGAAAATAAACACAGAATAGACAATGAACTGTGCTAAATTAAGCGTGGTCCAATGTCAACAAAAGCCAAGCGGAAGTCGAGACAGAAAAGCGGAAAAGGACGTGCAAAACATTACTTCCGCTCAGTAGAAATATAAAATTGGCTAACCTTGACTTACAGGGAGATGCACAGTCACAATCAATGAGTTTAAAACACTAGAATAAGTAACATTTAAAGCAAAATATCCCCAAAACCTTCGAATTTCCTTTTTGCCGGAAGTAGATTTTCATCGAGCATGACGGAAACACGTGACATCAAAAAATATTAATGGGCAACTCCATTTTCTGGCAAGCGCCTTTTGTAAAGACTTTTTCAATATTAGAATACGAGGATTCATAAGTTTTGACACAGAATGATAAGTAAAGTTGAAATATCATTTTTGAAATTATTTCATAAATTAAGTGCACTATTTTGAAAGCGGTTTTATGGAGTGATTTGTCATATCTCGCTCTGTCTCGTTTACAGCGTTATCTTTACCGCTTCCTCAATTTTAACTTGACCACGCCCACTTTTGAAGAAGAAAGGGTTAATCAAGGATAGCTGTTGTTTATACTTGAACCAATATGGTCAATGAAGCCTGAAGTTTATCTTAGCACTTACATACAATGATATGTTATGAACAAATTATATTTCATATTCAAAGAATGCAAAAAGAAAAACAATACAATGTATTTGCTCAAAACAAAACATAGACTAATTATAGTCGCGGTTTACCAAACCCAATGAAAGAACGATCATATTCAACCAAATACAGCAATAGCACGTCGTGCAATGAATGCAAGTTCAAGAAGTTTGTCAAGTGTTTGTGAGGTCTGCACACACAAAATGCAAGCAGTAGCAGACATGTTATTGTTGTCTTGTAGTGTTAAGCCAGTGTGGACAGACACAATTATAGCCATACAAACCAATGAACTAAGAGATCAAATTATTTCCACGATGAAAAATATTTCTACGCTTTCACAAAATCTTGTATCGCATGTACATATGATATCCACCAAATGGACTGATATTTCTACAACACTGCAGGAACTCTCGTCTGTGGTCAATCAATTTATAGAAATTACTAGCCACATTGCATATATTATATCGGTGAATTTCTCAAACTGTTCTGAAGCTGAAAATGGAGTTGTTGATAAATATTCAGTATGTTACTCAGGGTTAGAAATCAAACTAAGCTGTTCTAGGTTAAAACGAACACGTGCTGACGACCTTTCACCTCAAATTATAATAGATTTATGTTCAAATATATCAAAGCATATTTCTGTGATAACGGAGATTTGCCGTAAAGCAGGACATAGTGTTAATGATGAAAGTGTCGAGGATCAATTCAAACTCAGTGTTAAAAGTGTTACTTGTGCAGCTGGGTGTTTGATTGCAAGTATAAAATCGTACAAATCGTCTCCTAACTTGACCCACCATTCACGAGTTATGGTATTCTGTGAGCCTGTCCTAGCATCATCTCAAGCATTAGTTTCTTTTGCAACAGAGAAAGACTTTATAGGAGCAGAGGGTGTACTGACAGTACAAGCTAAAGAGATTCAGAAAAAAATTCTGGGTAATTTAATAAAATAAAATGTATAGTTTTAAAGGATATTTGTTGACTATTATGGTGAATAGCTGTGATAGTAAAAAAAGCAAAAGAACAAATGAAAAACAAATATACAACACCATCGGGACTGTTTTAAATGTTAGTCGTGAAAATCGATACACACCTATAAATGACGGTTTACTCTCTTGACTAACACTAACATAATATGTAGGAAGAGTTTGACGATATCAAAGGGGTAATCAGAATCTGTAAATCGAAGGACAGACAACACAATGGCCAAAAGAAAAAGGACAAACATACACATAAAACTAAAGATCGAACAACACGAAACCCCACCAAAAACTGGGGGTGAACTTGCAGGGTTGGCAATACTGGTTTTAACCGGTCAATACTATGGTATTATTACGTGATGTTTTTCATATTGGCCTAGTTATAGGTCCGAGGCCTGCTGTATTGGCCAATATGAAAAACATCACGTAATGATACCATTATTAATTAACCAGTCCAATATCTCTCGGGTTTTTCCTTGCAATTGTCGAAATGTCTAGCGGATTCCGATCTAGTTGTTATTGGACTGACTGGAATTGGGCCAATACGGAAAATATCCGTATTGGACTGATTTTTGCCATATTGGCCCAATGAACATTTTTATATTGTATTGACAGATTTGATCATATAAAGGCTAATAAATCAAAGTTAATTAATAATGGTCAATACTGATCAATTGGAGTAAAAGCCAGATAGAATTATGTAAATTGATTCCTAAGAGGGTCTATTTAGTGAGGGTATCTATTTTTAACTTGTAATGATTATGATTTTAAGTTAGTATTTCTTTAATTTAATCAAATAAATAACTGAGAATGAAAGTGTTAGTTAGTTTGTGAGAGTTTTACATCCGTCTACCCTGCGGTCTTCGCCCGATACATATTTAGACTTCATTATAAATTATTTGGTAAGAAGCCATACATAAGAGAAGCCATGAAGAGTAAACCCCCTATAAACTTTCCATTTCCTGGATTCAGAATCATTCTGTATATGAATGAACTTTAAACATTTTATTGTTTCAAGCTGGCCACTTTTATTACCCTTTTCCTTCTTATGAACACATTTATTGGGGCTATGTTGTTTTAGCAATTTAAATTTCTTAATTGACTACCTGTCAGCCAGGTGTACAGTTACCTGTCCAGCACTTTAATTAAGCTACCTGTAACTTACCTGTTGCAATCACACATTTTGAATTAAATAAATCTTTTATGTAATTATAAATTTATTTAGTACTGCACCTGAAAAGCTGAAAATGTGCCTTAAATAGATTTCAATAGTAATTTAGTGATGTTTTAAGATATTCAACAGATTAATACAGCAATAAAAATTTAAATTGGGACTTCAAATGAAAATTCTCATCAATTTAGATATGAAAAAGAACAAAATTGACAATTTTTCACTTAAAATAATAGTATTGACCACTTGAGGAGTATTGACCGGGGCGGTTAAAACTGGTTAAAACCGGGGGCGGTTTTAACTGCCCAACCTTGTGAACTTGGGGGCTCCGGAAGAGTAGGCAGTTCCTGCTCCACTAGTGGAACCTGTCGTACAACCGAGCCCTATCTAATTTTATTACATAAAAAAATCTGCCAGAGAGAAAACATGTATGCAAAATACAGTCTTAATCAAGTTGGATGTATGTATGATTTTTTATTAGTTAGCCTACCAATATTCTGTATAGGTTCACATGATCAGGGGTCATATTTGCAACTGACCAATCAACATCCAGTCTACCAAATCTTGAGGTATTAAAAACATCCAACATACAAAAATGTACATCTAATTTAATTAGATTGGGAAAAATGAGGATAAGCAATCGTTTATTAGAAATTGAAACAGAAAGATATAAACAGGAGAAAAAAGATTGAGAAAAATGATATTGTATTTATTGCCGAAATAAATTGTAGAAGAATTTTTATTTTTTTATTTTTCTTTCAACTCAAATCATTAATACTAAGAGGGGCTGTCGTGGTCGTGATCATATTGTAGTTGGATTTACAACACTACTTGTTCAACCAGTGCATATCACCACTTAAGTTGTGAGTTCGAATTCTGATTCTGGTTTGTACTTCAGGTACTCCACCAATTATACTGACCACCACAACTGAAATATTGTTAAACACCATATCTACTTAAACTCTATAACAAAATGGATATTCAGCCAAAATTTATAGTTGTATTATCAGTCTGAAAACCTTACATAGTCTATTAAAAAGTCTTGGTCATTGAGGATAAGGGGTACCTGGAGAAAATCACAGACCTGTCACAAGTCAGACAAACTTTATATCGCACAACGTTGTATCAAGTACACCTCACCATGAACGGGGTTCGAACTCACAACTTGGTCATTGAAGGAAATGGACATTCTTAATTACTTAGTAAAACTTTTTTTTATATGCTTCCATTTCATTTTTGCTCTTTTCCGACTTTGTTTTCAAAAATATATATTTTGTAGGAGTTATTTCCCTTTAAGAGTTCCCTTTCATGTAAAGTTCAATGAAAATAACATAAATTTTCCTATCAGCTGTTTTAAAATGTTGGTGTTAATGCAACATGTGAATTTTCTATAAAATCTGTAAATCTGTAAAATTAACTGTATCCTTTGATTTTTTACAAGGTTCTAAGGGACCGACCATTTAACTTGCAGGGTGGGGGGGGGTTATGGTTTTTTGTTTCATTCAGAATTTTTTTTTCGGACAACATGAGAGTTAGAAAATATATTTTTTTTGTCGCGCAAAGCGCAATTTTTTTTTTTCACAATTCAATATTAGGTTATATGACAAAAACTATGAATCAGATTATTTGTTTTTTTCCTCCACCAAAATCAGAATATTTTTTTCAGCAACATTGGGAATCAGAATATTTTTTTTTAGAAAAAAAAACATAACCCCCCCCCCCTGGAAGTTAAATAAAAATATATACAAATTATGAGAAAATTTGTTTTTCCTTTCCATACTAAACATTGTACTATTTTGCCTGTCATAAGCTCTTATGAAAAAAGGTATAAAAATATATAATTTTAAAATAAAATCCAGAATGTACAAAAGGTTTATTTTAAAACAATACTAATGTACTCTTAAAATCTAAGAGAATTGCAAAGCAAAGAAGAAAAATAAAAGGATCACCTGTAACTATAGTAACCAAACTTTTGTTTCTACTTTTAGGGGCATGTATGAATATAGTGTCATCCTGCATTCAGTTGTGTAAAACCATCCGTGATCTGACGTACGATATGATGACGACCCATCATAGAGAACGATTACGATCGTGTACAGAATCTATAGATCATGGATCAGGACGCTTACTGAAAATACTCGAAGGTTATGACATAAATAAACTCTTCAAAGATCACAGAGAAAAACATGCTCATTCTCAAAACTGGCGAGAGAGTTCACCAACAGGAAAAAGTGAGATCAGTGATACTTCAACTGTAGACACCAACTTTAGTAATGATTGTAATAATTCTGAGAGAGAAAATGAATCTTCAAGTAACCATGGAAATATAGAGTATTCACCAGATCACCATAGCGATGATAATTCTACCTCATTTTCAGGCTCAGAAAACTCTTGCCATTCAGTAGCATCCAGATAGTGCAGTTATTTGCTATGAAAGGGCAATACACTAACATCAAAGGTTTTTATAACAAACATTGTTGATGTTTTACTATAGACATCAAAGGGCAATACACTAACATCAAAGGTTTTTATAACAAGCATTGTTGATGTTTTACTATAGACATCAAAGGACAATACACTAACATCAAAGGTTTTTATAACAAACATTGTTGATGTTTTACTATAGACATCAAAGGACAATACACTAACATCAAAGGTTTTATAACAAACATTGTTGATGTTTTACTATAGACATCAAATAACAATACACTGACATCAAAGGTTTTTATAACAAACATTGTTGATGTTTTACTATAGACATCAAAGGACAATACACTAACATCAAAGGTTTTTATAACAAACATTGTAGATGTTTTACTATAGACATCAAAGGACAATACACTAACATCAAAGGTTTTTATAACAAACATTGTAGCTATTTTACTCTAGACATCAAAGGACAATATACTAACATCAAAGGTTTTTATAACCATGTACTTGTTTTACAATAGACATCAAAGGACAATACACTAACATTACAGGTTTTTATAACAATGTACTTGTTTTACAATAGACATCAAAGGGCAATACTTATAGATTAATACATGGCCTTTTTCATATTGCCCTTGTTATCAGCTCGAGACCTTGATATCGGCCCCGAGGACTTTAACCCGAGGGACGATGTCAGTCGAGGGCTGATGACAAGGGCAATATGAAAAAGGCCATGTATTAATCTATTTATCACATATTTTGCCAGGGCAGATTATAGTGTTACTAACTGGCTGTTTCTGTATTGGCCCTGGTATAGATTCTCGGTCAGCAATATTTATACAAGGGCCAATACAGAAACAGCCAGTTCGTAACACTTTTATTAAATAATCTAACTTGTCCGTATGACAGGGCCATATGAATATTTTTCCAGGGCTGTATGGATAAATTAACAGGGCCGTATGGATATATTGACGGGGCCATATGAGCATGGTTTTTAGGGCACTAATGATGACCAATAATATAGTGTTACTAACTGGCTTGACAAAAATGTTATTGCCCCGGAGGCAAATAACACGCAGCAAATTATGCTTTTATTACACATGCAAATTCAGCGTTATTTCAATAAAATATGTGATAAACTAACATCAAAGGTTTTTATAACAATGTACTTGTTTTACAATAGACATCAAAGGGCAATACACTAACATTAACGGTTTTTATAACAAACATTGTACATGTTTTACAATGACATCAAAGGACAATACAATAACATCAAAGGTTTTTCTATAGATCAAAGAACAATATACTGACATCAAAGGTTTTTCTATGGACATCAAATGACAATTCACAATACACTGACATTAAACGTTTTTCTATGGGCATCAAATGGCAATACACTAACATCAAAGGTTTTTCTATAGACATCAAAGGACAATGCATTGCCATAACATCAAAGGTTTTTCTGTGGACATCAAAGGGCAATACACTAACATCAAAGGTTTTTATAGCAAGTTGCATAGGTTATGCAATAGACATCAAAGGAATATAGACCAAGCTGGTTTCATACATCTGCATTTTATATATATCAAAAGTTTGTTCTCAATCATTAAGACATGATTTATGAAGTCATAGTAGATACATATGGACTACTGCAAGCTAAGGTTGCACTTTTAGTGGCTACTGAGGGTGAAAAATGAAACACCTTTACTGATCAATTACACAATATCCTATAAAAAGGGCAACCTAAGCTTGCAGTAGTCCATATATTTATGGTCATGATGATGACTCATCAAGGGGGAAAAATCAGCCTTTACTTAGCATGAAAACAATGTTACATGAACAAGTGAAATACATTGAGTGTAATTTGAGATATTGTATTAAATGAGATTATTCTATTTATAGACTTGCATGTTTTAGTCATTCTATTAATGTGCTTATATCGTGGAAATCTGGAGAAAACCACTGACCTGCTGTAAGTCACTGACAAACTTTATAACATAAAGTTGTATCAAGTACACCTCACCATGAGCGGGATTCGAACTCACAACTTTAGTGGTAACTTTAGTGGTGATAAGCACTGATTGCATGGGTAGTTGTAAATCCAACTACCATATTTTCACGACCACGACTGCCCCGCTATTGTCTGAAGTTTTATTATATTTAATAAATGTGTATTATACTGGTTTTCTATCTCACCTTGTCACTCAATTATATGCCAGGGTTGATATTTTACTTGAATGTGAAGGACACAGGCATTACCTCATAATTCTACTAAGAAGGTATTTTAACCCTGCCAATTTTATTGAAGTACCTATACCAAGACAGGATTTGATTTGATTTTTGGTGTTTAATGTCATTATCAGCTATATCATGGCGACCAGTTTTAGTGGTGGAAGAAGCCGGAGTACCCGGAGAGAACCACCCACCATGGGCAAGCAACTGGTAAACTTTATCACTTGTGGCTGCTAGTCGAGTGCACCCTTTTTTGTAATTTACAAAGCCGGGCACAAACCCACGCTGTTGACTTGTATGAGTTGTTAGGTAATCCAACTACCTAACTCATTCAGCCATCCGGGCCCCCAAAGACAGGAAAGATGTCATTTATATGTTTGTTAGGGGTATAGATTTTGCCTCTAGATCTGTTTCTCTAATTTTTCTGATTCGATTATGGAATTGTTCTAACATTTTGTGATAACAATTTTGCAGTCATACGTTATGGTGATGTCATAGACGGTTTCTGTGTGATAACTTCTGTAGTTGACTAGACAGAATGGTTTCTGTGTGATAACTTCTGTAGTTGACTGTAGACAGAATGGTTTCTGTGTGATAACTTCTGTAGTTGACTGTAGACAGAATGGTTTCTGTGTGATAACTTCTGTAGTTGACTGTAGACAGAATGGTTTCTGTGTGATAACTTCTGTAGTTGACTGTAGACAGAATGGTTTCTGTGTGATAACTTCTGTAGTTGACTGTAGACAGAATGGTTTCTGTGTGATAACTTCTGTAGTTGACTGTAGACAGAATGGTTTCTGTGTGATAACTTCTGTAGTTGACTAGACAGAATGGTTTCTGTGTGATAACTTCTGTAGTTGACTGTAGACAGAATGGTTTCTGTGTGATAACTTCTGTAGTTGACTGTAGACAGAATGGTTTCTGTGTGATAACTTCTGTAGTTGACTGTAGACAGAATGGTTTCTGTGTGATAACTTCTGTAGTTGACTGTAGACAGAATGGTTTCTGTGTGATAACTTCTGTAGTTGACTGTAGACAGAATGGTTTCTGTGTGATAACTTCTGTAGTTGACTGTAGACAGAATGGTTTCTGTGTGATAACTTCTGTAGTTGACAGATTCTTCTGAATTTTGAACACAATGATCCTTAGCACTGAATAAAGGTTGGTATTGATTTGGTGGTATTGTAATCCTGCCTGTTTCTAAACAAGAGGCCCTAAGGTGCAAAAATGGATGTTTCTGTTTGTACACGGAGAGCTTATTTTCATTTGATTTCTTTAAATACATTTCTTATGGGTTAGGGTAATGCTGTTTAATGCCACTTTCAATAATATTTCAGTTATAGCGTGGGGATCAGTTTTATTGGTAGAGAAAACCACCGACCTGCGGCAAGTCACGGACAAACTTTATTGCATAATGTTGAATCAAGTACACCTTGCTGAGCCGGGTAATAAGGAAATAAAGAAAAGTAGTAATAAGGAAACAATGGTCAACTTCGAACCTGCCAACGCGGTTACATCACGTCATCTGTACGCAAGTGATGGACTATTTCAACAAGATGTTGATATCTTCCGAAAAATATTTTGAAAGATTGGATGAGGCGATTGTAAAAATTCTGAATACAAACGACAAGCTCGGGCATAGGGTATAAGTTGTAAAATATAAACTCCATACGTGGGAGTGGTTGGTGTACTATCAAGGTGCGGAAAATGGATACTGTCAAAATGAAAGTAATCTCTAATAAATCTTTGTAAATTGAAGTTATTTGATATTATAATAGATTAACTTACTATTTTTCCCGTTTTTAGCTCGCCTGACCCAAAGGGTCATATGAGGTATTTCCATCACTTGGCGTCCGTCCGTTAACTTTTTCATATTTTAATCTATTCCTCTGAAACAACTGGGCCAAATGGAATCAAACTTGGCAGAAAGCATCTATATAAGGACCTCTATAAGGTTTCTTCATTTCATCCCATTCCACCAACAAATATGGCCGCCAAGGGCAATTCTTGTTTCTGATTGGCTAATGTTATACAAATCTTCTCTGAAACTGCTTGGCCAAATGGAGCCAAACTTGGCAGGATGCATCTCTGTAAGATCCTCTATAAAACTTCTTCATTTGGTTCCATTTGGCCAACAAACATGGCCACTGTTATCAAAAATAGAACATGGTAAAATTGCAGGTTTTTGGTAATAACTCAAAAACCGTTAATAATATCAGAAATCTGACAGGGATAAAAATGATCAGCACAGCAAGATCTAACTACCCTGAAATTTTGAAGAAAATCTGATTACCTATCTTGGAGTTATTGCCCTTTTTTCATCAAATTTTCAAAATGTTAATACTTTTCGTTTTTTATTTCAAAAACTTTAAGAGATAGATGTTAAGGGTAAGCTGAAAACATGTTCAGCTTGTCAAGATCTACATGCCCTGCAATTTTGAAGTAAAACTGATTATCCGTCTATTTTTTTTTAATCCAAACATTTTTGTCTGATATTTCAAAAACTATTAGAGATAAAGGTTAAGTTTAATAGCAAAAATGTGCAGCATATCAAGATCTACCTACCCTGCAATTTTGAAGTTCATCTGCGTACCCAATTTGGAGTTGTTGCTCTTTTTTCATCAAAGGTTCAGAATTTTAATACTTTTTGTCCTTTATTTCAATCTGATTACCCATCTTGCAGTTATTTGCCTTTTATTCATGATTTTTTTTAAATGTTAATACTTTTCATCCTTTATTTCAAAAACTATAAGAGAGATATGTTAAGTGTAAACTGAAAACATGTTCAGCTTGTTAAGATCTACATACCCTGCAATTTTGAAGTAAATCTGATTACCCGTCTAGGAGTTATTGCCCTTTTTTCATCATTTTTTAGCTCACCTGGCACAAAAGGCCATGTGAGGTATTGCCATCACTTGGCGTCCGTCGTCCGTCCGTTAACTTTTTCATATTTTAATCTTCTCCTCTGAAACAACTTGGCCAAATGGAATCAAACTTGGCAGTAAGCATCTATGTAAGGTCCTCTATAAAATTTCTCCATTTCGTTCCGTTCCACCAACAAATATGGCCACCAAGGGCGATTCTTGTTTCTGATTGGCTACTGTTTAAAAAATCTTCTCCTCTGAAACTGCTTGGCAAAATGGAGCCAAACTTGACAGGAAGCATCTATGTAAGATCCTCTATAAAGCTTCTTCATTTGGTTCCATTTGGCCAATAAACATGGCTGCCAAGATTAATTCTTTTTTCTGATTGGCTAATGTTAAAAAAACCTTCTCCTCTGAAACAGCTTGGCCAAATGGAGCCAAACTTGGCAGGAAGCATCTATGTAAGGTCCAAAACTGGCATAGATGGTCCCTGGCTGTGTCCCTTTCAAAATTGTGTCCGACAGCCCCACCCTTCATTCAAGATGGCTGCTGTTTTTTAAGGTAATGATTATCTCCCTTTGAAATTTGCTTCAGTATCATTCTATTGTCAGGTGAGCGATACAGGCTCAGTGGGTTGAGCCTCTAGTTTTAGTTGCACGTGTTCGTGGTTTTCATTTTGTCCAAGTTGTCTTTTCGTTTTCAGTTCTGTGTTGTTATATTCACTGATTTCCACGAAATAAAAGGTGTTCAGTTCGTCTTTTCTTCATTTTGTCTTTGTTGGATATTTTTTTTTAACTTGTGGTATTTGTATCATTTCACTAACAGGGGAATGTTTAGTTCCATCAAACCAGTTTAACCCTGCCGCTTTTTATTAAAGTGTTTGTGCCAAGAAGGTGAGTTGTCATGTATTTGTGTGTTAGTTGTATCGATATTTCCTCTTTCTACGATTTTGATATTTGATATTGGAATTGTTCCGACAGTGTGGTATTTTTAGAATTGTTACGACAGTGATATTTTTAGAATTGTTCCGACAGTGTAGTATTTTTAGAATTGCTCCGACAGTGTGGTATTTTTAGAATTGTTCCAACAGTGTGTTATTATACAGATATATCATGTTTGGGAGGGGTATTTGCGTAAAATACCAGTCGAGAGACGAAAAATTTCCCGAGCAAAATTTTGTTTCAATACTTGTCTTCGTGACTTCTGATTACTTCATTAGTATCTTCATACTTGTCTTCGTGACTTCTGATTACTTCATTGGTATCTTCAGACTTATCTTCGTGACTTCTGATTACTTCATTAATACCTTCAGACTTGTCTTCGTGACTTCTGATTACTTCATTAGTATCTTCAGACTTGTCTTCGAGACTTCTGATTACTTCATTAATATCTTCAGACTTGTCTTCGTGACTTATGATTACATCATTAGTATCTTCATACTTGTATTCGTGACTTCTGACTACTTCATTAGTATCTCCAGACTTGTCTTCGTGACTTCTGATTACTTCAGTAATACCTTCAGACTTGTCTTCGTGACTTCTGACTACTTCATTAGTACCTTTATTCTTGTCTGCGTGACTTCTGATTACTTCATTAGTATCATCATACTTGTCTTCCTGACTTCTGATTACTTCATTAGTATCGTCATACTTGTCTTCGTGACTTCTGATTACTTCATGAGTATCTTCATACTTGTCTTCGTGACTTCTGATTACTTCATTAGTACCTTCATACTTATCTTAGTGACTTCTGATTACTTCATTAATACCATCAGACTTCTCTTCGTGACTTCTGATTACTTCATTAGTATTTTCAGATTTGTCTTCATGACTTCTGATTACTTTATTAGTATCTTCATACTTGTCTTCGTGACTTCTGATTACTTCATTAATACCTTCAGACTTGTCTTCGTGACTTCTGATTACTTCATTAGTATCTTCATGCTTGTCTTCGTGACTTCTGATTACTTCATTAATACCATCAGACTTGTCTTCGTGACTTCTGATTACTTCATTAGTACCTTCATACTTATCTTAGTGACTTCTGATTACTTCATTAATACCATCAGACTTGTCTTCGTGACTTCTGATTACTTCATTAGTATTTTCAGATTCGTCTTCATGACTTCTGATTACTTTATTAGTATCTTCATACTTGTCTTCGTGACTTCTGATTACTTCATTAATACCTTCAGACTTGTCTTCGTGACTTCTGATTACTTCATTAGTATCTTCATGCTTGTCTTCGTGACTTCTGATTACTTCATTAATACCATCAGACTTGTCTTCGTGACTTCTGATTACTTCATTAGTATCTTCAGACTTGTCTTAGTGACTTCTGATTACTTCATTAGTATCGTCATACTTCTCTTCCTGACATCTGATTACTTCATTAGTATCTTCAGACTTGTCTCCATGACTTCTGATTACTTCATTGGTATCTTCATACTTGTCTTTGTGACTTCTGATTACCTCATTAGTATCTTCAGACTTGTCTTCCTGACTTCTGCTAACTTCATTAGTATCTTCAGACTTGTCTACGTGACTTCTGATTACTTCATTAGTATCGTCATACTTTTCTTCCTGACTTCTGATGACTTCATTAGTATCTTCATACTTGTCTTCCTGACTTCTGATTACTTCATTAGTATCTTCAGACTTGTCTTCCTGACTTCTGATTACTTCATTAGCATCTTCATACTTGTCTTCATGACTTCTGATTACTTCATTAGTATCGTCATACTTGTCTTCCTGACTTCTGATTACTTCATTAGTATCTTCAGGCTTTTCTTCGTGACTTCTGATTACTTCATTAGTATCTTAAGGCTTGTCTTCCTGACTTCTGATTACTTCATTAGTATCTTCATGTTTGTCATCGTCACTTCTGATTACTTCATTAGTATCTTCAGATTTGTATTCGTGACTTCTGGTTACTTCATTAATACCTTCAGACTTGTCTTCATGATTTCTGATTACTTCTTTAGTATCTTCAGACTTATCTTCGTGACTTCTGATTACTTCATTAATACCTTCAGACTTGTCTTCGTGACTTCTAATTACTTCATTAGTATCTTCAGACTTGTCTTCGAGACTTCTGATTACTTCATTAATATCTTCAGACTTGTCTTCGTGACTTATGATTACATCATTAGTATCTTCATACTTGTATTCGTGACTTCTGACTACTTCATTAGTATCTCCAGACTTGTCTTCGTGACTTCTGATTACTTCATTAGTATCTTCATGCTTGTCTTCGTGACTTCTGATTACTTCATTAATACCATCAGACTTGTCTTCGTGACTTCTGATTACTTCATTAGTATCTTCAGACTTGTCTTAGTGACTTCTGATTACTTCATTAGTATCGTCATACTTGTCTTCCTGACATCTGATTACTTCATTAGTATCTTCAGACTTGTCTCCATGACTTCTGATTACTTCATTGGTATCTTCATACTTGTCTTCGTGACTTCTGATTACCTCATTAGTATCTTCAGACTTGTCTTCCTGACTTCTGCTTACTTCATTAGTATCTTCAGACTTGTCTACGTGACTTCTGATTACTTCATTAGTATCGTCATACTTTTCTTCCTGACTTCTGATGACTTTATTAGTATCTTCATACTTGTCTTCGTGACTTCTGATTACTTCATTAGTATCTTCATACTTGTCTTCCTGACTTCTGATTACTTCATTAGCATCTTCATACTTGTCTTCATGACTTCTGATTACTTCATTAGTATCGTCATACTTGTCTTCCTGACTTCTGATTACTTCATTAGTATCTTCAGGCTTTTCTTCGTGACTTCTGATTACTTCATTAGTATCTTAAGGCTTGTCTTCCTGACTTCTGATTACTTCATTAGTATCTTCATGTTTGTCTTCGTCACTTCTGATTACTTCATTAGTATCTTCAGATTTGTATTCGTGACTTCTGGTTACTTCATTAATACCTTCAGACTTGTCTTCATGATTTCTGATTACTTCTTTAGTATCTTCAGACTTTTCTTCGTGACTTCTGATTACTTCATTAATACCTTCAGACTTGTCTTCGTGACTTCTGATTACTTCATTAGTATCTTCAGACGTGTCTTCGAGACTTCTGATTACTTCATTAATATCTTCAGACTTGTCTTCGTGACTTATGATTACATCATTAGTATCTTCATACTTGTATTCGTGACTTCTGACTACTTCATTAGTATCTCCAGACTTGTCTTCGTGACTTCTGATTACTTCAGTAATACCTTCAGACTTGTCTTCGTGACTTCTGACTACTTCATTAGTACCTTTATTCTTGTCTGCGTGACTTCTGATTACTTCATTAGTATCATCATACTTGTCTTCCTGACTTCTGATTACTTCATTAGTATCGTCATACTTGTCTTCGTGACTTCTGATTACTTCATGAGTATCTTCATACTTGTCTTCGTGACTTCTGATTACTTCATTAGTACCTTCATACTTATCTTAGTGACTTCTGATTACTTCATTAATACCATCAGACTTGTCTTCGTGACTTCTGATTACTTCATTAGTATTTTCAGATTTGTCTTCATGACTTCTGATTACTTTATTAGTATCTTCATACTTGTCTTCGTGACTTCTGATTACTTCATTAATACCTTCAGACTTGTCTTCGTGACTTCTGATTACTTCATTAGTATCTTCATGCTTGTCTTCGTGACTTCTGATTACTTCATTAATACCATCAGACTTGTCTTCGTGACTTCTGATTACTTCATTAGTATCTTCAGACTTGTCTTAGTGACTTCTGATTACTTCATTAGTATCGTCATACTTGTCTTCCTGACATCTGATTACTTCATTAGTATCTTCAGACTTGTCTCCATGACTTCTGGTTACTTCATTGGTATCTTCAGACTTGTCTTCGTGACTTCTGATTACCTCATTAGTATCTTCAGACTTGTCTTACTGACTTCTGCTTACTTCATTAGTATCTTCAGACTTGTCTTACTGACTTCTGATTACTTCATTAGTATCGTCATACTTTTCTTCCTGACTTCTGATGACTTCATTAGTATCTTCATACTTGTCTTCGTGACTTCTGATTACTTCATTAGTATCTTCATACTTGTCTTCCTGACTTCTGATTACTTCATTAGCATCTTTATACTTGTCTTCATGACTTCTGATTACTTCATTAGTATCGTCATACTTGTCTTCCTGACTTCTGATTACTTCATTAGTATCTTCAGGCTTTTCTTCGTGACTTCTGATTACTTCATTAGTATCTTAAGGCTTGTCTTCCTGACTTCTGATTACTTCATTAGTATCTTCATGTTTGTCTTCGTCACTTCTGATTACTTCATTAGTATCTTCAGATTTGTATTCGTGACTTCTGGTTACTTCATTAATACCTTCAGACTTGTCTTCATGATTTCTGATTACTTCTTTAGTATCTTCAGACTTATCTTCGTGACTTCTGATTACTTCATTAATACCTTCAGACTTGTCTTCGTGACTTCCGATTACTTCATTAGTATCTTCATACTTGTCTTCGTGACTTCTGATTACTTCATTAATACCATCAGACTTGTCTTCGTGACTTCTGATTACTTCATTAGCATCTTCTGACTTGTCTTCGTGACTTCTGATTACTTCATTAGTATCGTCAGACTTGTCTTCCTGACTTCTGATTACTTCATCAGTATCTTCAGACTTGTCTTCATGACTTCTGATTACTTCATTAGTATCTTCATACTTGTCTTCGTGACTTCTGATTACTTCATTAGTATCTTCATACTTCTATTCGTGACTTCTGATTACTTCATTAGTATCTCCAGACTTGTCTTCGTGACTTCTGATTACTTCATTAGTATCTTCAGACTTGTCTTCCTGACTTCTGATTACTTCATTAGTGTCTTCATACTTGTCTTCCTGCCTTCTCATTACTTCATTAGTATCTTCATACTTGTCTTCGTGACTTCTGATTACTTCATTAGTATCTTCAGACTTGTCTTCGTGACTTCTGATTGCTTCATTAGTATCTTCATACTTGTCTTCATGACTTCTGATTACTTCATTAGTATCTTCATGCTTGTCTTCGTGACTTCTGATTACTTCATTAGTATCTTCATACTTGTCTTCGTGACTTCTGATTACTTCATTAGTATCTTCATACTTGTCTTCGTGACTTCTGATTTCTTCATTAATACCATCAGACTTGTCTTCGTGACTTCTGATTACTTCATTAGTATCTTCAGACTTGTCTTCCTGACTTCTGATTACTTCATTAGTATCTTCAGACTTGTCTTCATGACTTCTGATTACTTCATTGGTATCTTCATACTTGTCTTCGTGACTTCTGATTACCTCATTAGTATCTTCAGACTTGTCTTCCTGACTTCTGCTTACTTCATTAGTATCTTCAGACTTTTCTTCGTGACTTCTGATTACTTCATTAGTATCGTCATACTTTTCTTCCTGACTTCTGATGACTTTATTAGTATCTTCATACTTGTCTTCGTGACTTCTGATTACTTCATTAGTATCTTCAGACTTGTCTTCGTGACTTCTGATTACTTCATTAGTATCTTCAGACTTTTCTTCGTGACTTCTGATTACTTCATTAGTATCTACATACTTTTCTTCGTGACTTCTGATTACTTCATTAGTATCTTCATGCTTTTCTTCGTGACTTCTGATTACTTCATTAGTATCTTCATACTTTTCTTCGTGACTTCTGATTACTTCATTAGTATCGTCATACTTGTCTTCATGACTTCTGATTACTTCATTAGTATCGTCATACTTTTCTTTGTGACTTCTGATTACTTCATTAGTCCCTTCATACTTGTCTTCGTGACTTCTGATTACTATATTAATACCATCAGACTTGTCTTCCTGACTTCTGATTACTTCATTAGTATCTTTATACATGTCTTCATGACTTCTGATTACTTCATTAGTACCTTTATTCTTGTCTTCGTGACTTCTGATTACTTCATTAGTATCGTCATACTTGTCTTCCTCACATCTGATTACTTCATTAGTATCTTCATACTTGTTTTCGTGACTTCTGATTACTTCATTAGTACCTTCATGCTTATCTTAGTGACTTCTGATTACTTCATTAATACCATCAGACTTGTCTTCGTGACTTCTGATTACTTCATTAGTATCTTCAGACTTGACTTCATGACTTCTGATTACTTCATTAGTATCTACATGCTTGTATTCGTGACTTCTGATTACTTCATTAGTATCTTCATACTTGTCTTCATGACTTCTGATTACTTCATTAGTATCTTCAGACTTGTCTTCGAGACTTCTGATTACTTCATTAATATCTTCAGACTTGTCTTCGTGACTTCTGATTACTTTATTAGTATCTTCACACTTGTCTTCGTGACTTCTGATTTCTTCATTAATACCATCAGACTTGTCTTCGTGACTTCTGATTACTTCATTAGTATCTTCAGACTTGTCTTCCTGACTTCTGATTACTTCACTAGTATCTTCAGACTTGTCTTCATGACTTCTGATTACTTCATTGGTATCTTCATACTTGTCTTCATGACTTCTGATTACTTCATTAGTATCGTCATACTTGTCTTCCTGACTTCTGATTACTTCATTAGTATCTTCAGGCTTTTCTTCGTGACTTCTGATTACTTCATTAGTATCTTAAGGCTTGTCTTCCTGACTTCTGATTACTTCATTAGTATCTTCATGTTTGTCTTCGTCACTTCTGATTACTTCATTAGTATCTTCAGATTTGTATTCGTGACTTCTGGTTACTTCATTAATACCTTCAGACTTGTCTTCTTGATTTCTGATTACTTCTTTAGTATCTTCAGACTTATCTTCGTGACTTCTGATTACTTCATTAATACCTTCAGACTTGTCTTCGTGACTTCTGATTACTTCATTAGTATCTTCAGACTTGTCTTCGAGACTTCTGATTACTTCATTAATATCTTCAGACTTGTCTTCGTGACTTATGATTACATCATTAGTATCTTCATACTTGTATTCGTGACTTCTGACTACTTCATTAGTATCTCCAGACTTGTCTTCGTGACTTCTGATTACCTCAGTAATACCTTCAGACTTGTCTTCGTGACTTCTGACTACTTCATTAGTACCTTTATTCTTGTCTGCGTGACTTCTGATTACTTCATTAGTATCATCATACTTGTCTTCCTGACTTCTGATTACTTCATTAGTATCGTCATACTTGTCTTCGTGACTGCTGATTACTTCATGAGTATCTTCCTACTTGTCTTCGTGACTTCTGATTACTTCATTAGTACCTTCATACTTATCTTAGTGACTTCTGATTACTTCATTAATACCATCAGACTTGTCTTCGTGACTTCTGATTACTTCATTAGTATTTTCAGATTTGTCTTCATGACTTCTGATTACTTTATTAGTATCTTCATACTTGTCTTCGTGACTTCTGATTACTTCATTAATACCTTCAGACTTGTCTTCGTGACTTCTGATTACTTCATTAGTATCTTGATGCCTGTCTTCGTGACTTCTGATTACTTCATTAATACCATCAGACTTGTCTTCGTGACTTCTGATTACTTCATTAGTATCTTCAGACTTGTCTCCATGACTTCTGATTTCTTCATTAATACCATCAGACTTGTCTTCGTGACTTCTGATTACTTCATTAGTATCTTCAGACTTGTCTTCATGACTTCTGATTACTTCATTGGTATCTTCATACTTGTCTTCGTGACTTCTGATTACCTCATTAGTATCTTCAGACTTGTCTTCCTGACTTCTGCTTACTTCATTAGTATCTTAAGACTTGTCTTCGTGACTTCTGATTACTTCATTAGTATCGTCATACTTTCCTTCCTGACTTCTGATGACTTCATTAGAATCTTCATACTTGTCTTCGTGACTTCTGATTACTTCATTAGTATCTTCAGATTTGTCTTCGTGACTTCTGATTACTTCATTAGTATCTTCAGACTTTTCTTCGTGACTTCTGATTACTTCATTAGTATCTTCATACTTTTCTTCATGACTTCTGATTACTTCATTAGTATCTTCATACTTTTCTTCGTGACTTCTGATTACTTCATTAGTATCTTCATACTTTTCTTCGTGACTTCTGATTACTTCATTAGTATCGTCATACTTGTCTTCATGACTTCTGATTACTTCATTAGTATCGTCATACTTTTCTTTGTGACTTCTGATTACTTCATTAGTACCTTCATACTTGTCTTCGTGACTTCTGATTACTTCATTAGTATTTTCAGACTTTTCTTCGTGACTTCTGATTACTTCATTAGTATCGTCATACTTTTCTTCGTGACTTCTGATTACTTCATTAGTATCTTCATACTTTTCTTCGTGACTTCTGATTACTTCATTAGTATCGTCATACTTGTCTTCATGACTTCTGATTACTTCATTAGTATCGTCATACTTTTCTTTGTGACTTCTGATTACTTCATTAGTACCTTCATACTTGTCTTCGTGACTTCTGATTACTATATTAATACCATCAGACTTATCTTCCTGACTTCTGATTACTTCATTAGTATCTTCATACATGTCTTCATGACTTCTGATTACTTCATTAGTACCTTCATACTTGTCTTCGTGACTTCTGATTACTTCATTAGTATCTTCATACTTTTCTTCGTGACTTCTGATTACTTCATTAGTATCTTCATACTTTTCTTCGTGACTTCTGATTACTTCATTAGTATCTTCATACTTTTCTTCGTGACTTCTGATTACTTCATTAGTATCGTCATACTTGTCTTCATGACTTCTGATTACTTCATTACTATCGTCATACTTTTCTTTGTGACTTCTGATTACTTCATTAGTACCTTCATACTTGTCTTCGTGACTTCTGATTACTATATTAATACCATCAGACTTGTCTTCATGACTTCTGATTACTTCATTAGTATCTTCATACATGTCTTCATGACTTCTGATTACTTCATTAGTACCTTTATTCTTGTCTTCGTGACTTCTGATTACTTCATTAGTATCGTCATACTTGTCTTCCTGACTTCTGATTACTTCATTAGTATCTTCATACTTGTTTTCGGGACTTCGGATTACTTCATTAGTACCTTCATACTTATCTTAGTGACTTCTGATTACTTCATTAATACCATCAGACTTGTCTTCGTGACTGCTGATTACTTCATTAGTATCTTCAGACTTGACTTCATGACTTCTGATTACTTCATTAGTATCTACATGCTTGTATTCGTGACTTCTGATTACTTCATTAGTATCTTCATACTTGTCTTCATGACTTCTGATTACTTCATTAGTATCTTCAGACTTATATTCGTGACTTCTGATTTCTTCATTAATACCATCAGACTTGTCTTCGTGACTTCTGATTACTTCATTAGTATCTTCAGACTTGTCTTCCTGACTTCTGATTACTTCATTAGTATCTTCAGACTTGTCTTCATGACTTCTGATTACTTCATTGGTATCTTCATACTTGTCTTCGTGACTTCTGATTTCTTCATTAATACTATCAGACTTGTCTTCGTGACTTCTGATTACTTCATTAGTATCTTCAGACTTGTCTTCCTGACTTCTGATTACTTCATTAGTATCTTCAGACTTGTCTTCATGACTTCTGATTACCTCATTGGTATCTTCATACTTGTCTTCGTGACTTCTGATTACCTCATTAGTATCTTCAGACTTGTCTTCGTGACTTCTGCTTACTTCATTAGTATCTTAAGACTTGTCTTCGTGACTTCTGATTACTTCATTAGTATCGTCATACTTTTCTTCCTGACTTCTGATGACTTCATTAGTATCTTCATACTTGTCTTCGTGACTTCTGATTACTTCATTAGTATCTTCAGACTTGTCTTCGTGACTTCTGATTACTTCATTAGTATCTTCAGACTTTTCTTCGTGACTTCTGATTACTTCATTAGTATCTTCATACTTTTCTTCCTGACATCTGATTACTTCATTAGTATCTTCAGACTTGTCTCCATGACTTCTGATTACTTCATTGGTATCTTCATACTTGTCTTCGTGACTTCTGATTACCTTATTAGTATCTTCAGACTTGTCTTCCTGACTTCTGCTTACTTCATTAGTATCTTCAGACTTGTCTTCGTGACTTCTGATTACTTCATTAGTATCGTCATACTTGTCTTCGTGACTTCTGATTACTTCATTAGTATCTTCATACTTGTCTTCCTGACTTCTGATTACTTCATTAGCATCTTCATACTTGTCTTCATGACTTCTGATTACTTCATTAGTATCGTCATACTTGTCTTCCTGACTTCTGATTACTTCATTAGTTTCTTCAGGCTTTTCTTCGTGACTTCTGATTACTTCATTAGTATCTTCAGGCTTGTCTTCCTGACTTCTAATTACTTCATTAGTATCTTCATGTTTGTCTTCGTCACTTCTGATTACTTCATTAGAATCTTCAGATTTGTATTCGTGACTTCTGATTACTTCATTAATACCTTCAGACTTGTCTTCGTGACTTCTGATTACTTCATTAGTATCTTCATACTTGTCTTCGTGACTTCTGATTACTTCATTAATACCATCAGACTTGTCTTCGTGACTTCTGATTACTTCATTAGTATCTTCAGACTTGTCTTCGTGACTTCTGATTACTTCATTAGTATCGTCAGACTTGTCTTCCTGACTTCTGATTACTTCATCAGTATCTTCAGACTTGTCTTCATGACTTCTGATTACTTCATTAGTATCTTCAGACTTGTCTTCGTGACTTCTGATTACTTCATTAGTATCTTCATACTTGTATTCCTGACTTCTGATTACTTCATTAGTATCTCCAGACTTGTCTTCGTGACTTCTGATTACTTCATTAGTATCTTCAGACTTGTCTTCCTGACTTCTGATTACTTCATTAGTGTCTTCATACTTGTCTTCCTGACTTCTGATTACTTCATTAGTATCTTCATACTTGTCTTCGTGATTTCTGATTACTTCATTAGTATCTTCAGACTTGTCTTCCTGACTTCTGATTACTTCATTAGTATCTTCAGACTTGTTTTCATGACTTCTGACTACTTAATTAGTATCTTCATACTTGTCTTCGTGACTTCTGATTACTTCATTAGTATCTTTAGACTTGTCTTCGTGACTTCTGATTGCTTCATTAGTATCTTCATACTTGTCTTCGTGACTTCTGATTACTTCATTAGTATCTTCATGCTTGTCTTCGTGACTTCTGATTACTTCATTAGTATCTTCATACTTGTCTTCGTGACTTCTGATTACTTCATTAGTATCTTCATACTTGTCTTAGTGACTTCTGATTTCTTCATTAATACCATCAGACTTGTCTTCGTGACTTCTGATTACTTCATTAATATCTTCAGACTTGTCTTCCTGACTTCTGATTACTTCATTGGTATCTTCATACTTGTCTTCGTGACTTCCGATTACCTCATTAGTATCTTCAGACTTGTCTTCCTGACTTCTGCTTACTTCATTAGTATCTTCAGACATGTCTTCGTGACTTCTGATTACTTCATTAGTATCGTCATACTTTTCTTCCTGACTTCTGATGACTTCATTAGTATCTTCATACTTGTCTTCGTGACTTCTGATTACTTCATTAGTATCTTCATACTTGTCTTCCTGACTTCTGATTACTTCATTAGCATCTTCATACTTGTCTTCATGACTTCTGATTACTTCATTAGTATCGTCATACTTGTCTTCCTGACTTCTGATTACTTCATTAGTATCTTCAGGCTTTTCTTCGTGACTTCTGATTACTTCATTAGTATCTTCAGACTTGTCTTCCTGACTTCTGATTACTTCATTAGTATCTTCATGTTTGTCTTCGTCACTTCTGATTACTTCATTAGTATCTTCAGATTTGTATTCGTGACTTCTGATTACTTCATTAATACTTTCAGACTTGTCTTCGTTATTTCTGATTACTTCATTAATATCTTCAGACTTGTCTTCGTGACTTCTGATTACTTCATTAGTATCGTCAGACTTGTCTTTCTGACTTCTGATTACTTCATCAGTATCTTCAGACTTGTCTTCATGACTTCTGATTACTTCATTGGTATCTTCATACTTGTCTTCTTGACTTCTGATTACTTCATTAGTATCTTCATACTTGTATTCGTGACTTCTGATTACTTCATTAGTATCTCCAGACTTGTCTTCGTGACTTCTGATTACTTCATTGGTATCTTCAGACTAGTCTTCCTGACTTCTGATTACTTCATTAGTGTCTTCATACTTGTCTTCCTGACTTCTGATTACTTCATTAGTATCTTCATACTTGTCTTCGTGACTTCTGATTACTTCATTAGTATCTTCAGACTTGTCTTCCTGACTTCTGATTACTTCATTAGTATCTTCAGACTTGTCTTCATGACTTCTGATTACTTCAATGGTATCTTCATACTTGTCTTCGTGACTTCTGATTACCTCATTAGTATCTTCAGACTTGTCTTCCTGACTTCTGCTTACTTCATTAGTATCTTCAGACTTGTCTTCGTGACTTCTGATTACTTCATTAGTATCGTCATACTTTTCTTCCTGACTTCTGATGACTTCATTAGTATCTTCATACTTGTCTTCGTGACTTCTGATTACTTCATTAGTATCTTCATACTTGTCTTCCTGACTTCTGATTACTTCATTAGCATCTTCATTCTTGTCTTCATGACTTCTGATTACTTCATTAGTATCGTCATACTTGTCTTCCTGACTTCTGATTACTTCATTAGTATCTTCAGGCTTTTCTTCGTGACTTCTGATTACTTCATTAGTATCTTCAGGCTTGTCTTCCTGACTTCTGATTACTTCATTAGTATCTTCATGTTTGTCTTCGTCACTTCTGATTACTTCATTAGTATCTTCAGATTTGTATTCGTGACTTCTGATTACTTCATTAATACCTTCAGACTTGTCTTCGTGATTTCTGATTACTTCATTAATATCTTCAGACTTGTCTTCGTGACTTCTGATTACTTCATTAGTATCGTCAGACTTGTCTTTCTGACTTCTGATTACTTCATCAGTATCTTCAGACTTGTCTTCATGACTTCTGATTACTTCATTGGTATCTTCATACTTGTCTTCTTGACTTCTGATTACTTCATTAGTATCTTCATACTTGTATTCGTGACTTCTGATTACTTCATTAGTATCTCCAGACTTGTCTTCGTGACTTCTGATTACTTCATTAGTATCTTCAGACTTGTCTTCGTGACTTCTGATTACTTCATTAGTGTCTTCATACTTGTCTTCCTGACTTCTGATTACTTCATTAGTATCTTCAGACTTGTCTTCCTGACTTCTGATTACTTCATTAGTATCTTAAGACTTGTTTTCATGACTTCTGACTACTTAATTAGTATCTTCATACTTGTCTTCGTGACATCTGATTACTTCATTAGTATCTTCAGACTTGTCTTCGTGACTTCTGATTGCTTCATTAGTATCTTCATACTTGTCTTCGTGACTTCTGATTACTTCATTAGTATCTTCATGCTTGTCTTCGTGACTTCTGATTACTTCATTAGTATCTTCATACTTGTCTTCGTGACTTCTGATTACTTCATTAGTATCTTCAGACTTGTCTTCCTGACTTCTGATTACTTCATTAGTATCTTCAGACTTGTCTTCATGACTTCTGATTACTTCATTAGTATCTTCATACTTGTGTTCATGACTTCTGATTACTTCATTAGTACCTTTATTATTGTCTTCCTGACTTCTGATTACTTCATTAGTACCTTCATACTTGTCTTCGTGACTTCTGATTACTTCATGAATACCATCAGACTTCTCTTCGTGACTTATGATTACTTCATTTGTATCTTCAGACTTGTCTTCCTGACTTCTGATAACTTCATTAGTATCTTTAGACTTGTCTTCATGATTTCTGATTACTTCATTAGTATCTTCATACTTGTCTTCATGACTTCTGATTACTTCATTAGTACCGTTATACTTGTCTTCGTGACTTCTGATTACTTCATTAGTACCTTCATACTTGTCTTCGTGACTTCTGATTACTTCATTAGTATCGTCATACTTGTCTTCCTGGCCTCTGATTTCTTCATTAGTATCTTCAGACTTTTCTTCGTGACTTCTGATTACTTCACTAGTATCTTCATACTTGTCTTCGTGACTTCTGATTACTTCATTAGTATCTTCAGACTTGTCTTCGTGACTTCTGATTACTTCATTAGTATATTCAGACTTGTCTTCGTGACTTCTGATTACTTCATTAGTATCTTCATACTTGTCTTCGTGACTTCTGATTACTTCATTAGTATCTTCATACTTGTCTTCGTGACTTCTGATTACTTCATTAGTATCTTCAGACTTGTCTTCGTGACTTCTGATTACTTCATTAATACCTTCAAACTTGTCTTCGTGACTTCTGATTACTTCATTAATACCATCAGACTTGTCTTGGTGACTTCTGATTACTTCATTAGTATCTTCAGACTTGTCTTAGTGACTTCTGATTACTTCATTAGTTTCGTCATACCTGTCTTCCTAACATCTGATTACTTCATTAGTATCTTCAGACTTGTCTTCATGACTTCTGATTACTTCATTGGTATCTTCATACTTGTCTTCGTGACTTCTGATTACCTCATTAGTATCTTCAGACTTGTCTTCGTGACTTCTGATTACTTCATTAGTATCTTCAGACTTGTCTTCGTGACTTCTGATTACTTCATTAGTATCGTCATACTTGTATTCCTGACTTCTGATTACTTCATTATTATCTTCATGCTTGTCTTCGTGACTTCTGATTACTTCATTAGTATCTTCATACTTGTCTTAGTGACTTCTGATTACTTCATTAGTATCTTCCGACTTGTCTTCCTGACTTCTGATGACTTCATTAGTATCTTCATACTTGTCTTCCTGACTTCTGATTACTTCATTAGCATCTTCATACTTGTCTTCATGACTTCTGATTACTTCATCAGTATCGTCATACTTGTCTTCCTGACTTCTGATTACTTCATTAGTATCTTCAGACTTGTCTTCATGACTTCTGATTACTTCTTTAGTATCTTCAGACTTGTCTTCGTGACTTCTGATTACTTCATTGGTATCTTCATACTTGTCTTCGTGACTTCTGATTACTTCATTAGTATCTTCAGATTTGTCTTCCTGACTTCTGATTACTTCATTAGTGTCATCATACTTGTCTTCATGACTTCTAATTACTTCATTAGTATCTTCATACTTGTCTTAGTGACTTCTGATTACTTCATTAGTATCTTCAGACTTGTCTTCCTGACTTCTGATTACTTCATTAGTGTCTTCATACTTGTCTTCATGACTTCTGATTATTTCATTAGTATCTTCATACTTGTCTTCGTGACTTCTGATTACTTCATTAGTATCTTCATACTTTTCTTCGTGCCTTTTGATTGATTCATTAGTACCTTCATACTTTTCTTCGTGACTTCTGATTACTTCATTAATACCATCAGACTTGTCTTCATGACTTCTGATTACTTCATTAGTACCTTCATACTTGTCTTCGTGACTTCTGATTGCTTCATTTATACCATCAGACTTGTCTTCGTGACTTCTGATTACTTCATTAGTATCTTCCGACTTGTCTTCCTGACTTCTGATGACTTCATTAGTATCTTCATACTTGTCTTCCTGACTTCTGATTACTTCATTAGCATCTTCATACTTGTCTTCATGACTTCTGATTACTTCATCAGTATCGTCATACTTGTCTTCCTGACTTCTGATTACTTCATTAGTATCTTCAGACTTGTCTTCATGACTTCTGATTACTTCATTAGTATCTTCAGACTTGTCTTCGTGACTTCTGATTACTTCATTGGTATCTTCATACTTGTCTTCGTGACTTCTGATTACTTCATTAGTATCTTCAGATTTGTCTTCCTGACTTCTGATTACTTCATTAGTGTCATCATACTTGTCTTCATGACTTCTAATTACTTCATTAGTATCTTCATACTTGTCTTAGTGACTTCTGATTACTTCATTAGTATCTTCAGACTTGTCTTCCTGACTTCTGATTACTTCATTAGTGTCTTCATACTTGTCTTCATGACTTCTGATTATTTCATTAGTATCTTCATACTTGTCTTCGTGACTTCTGATTACTTCATTAGTATCTTCATACTTTTCTTCGTGCCTTTTGATTGATTCATTAGTACCTTCATACTTTTCTTCGTGACTTCTGATTACTTCATTAATACCATCAGACTTGTCTTCATGACTTCTGATTACTTCATTAGTACCTTCATACTTGTCTTCGTGACTTCTGATTGCTTCATTTATACCATCAGACTTGTCTTCGTGACTTCTGATTACTTCATTAGTATCTTCAGACTTTTCTTCGTGACTTCTGATTACTTCACTAGTATCTTCATACTTGTCTTCGTGACTTCTGATTACTTCATTAGTATCTTGAGACTTGTCTTCTTGACTTCTGATTACTTCATTAGTACCTTCATAATTGTCTTCGTGACTTCTGATTACTTCATTAGTATCTACATGCTTGTCTTCGTGACTTCTGATTACTTCATTAGTATCTTCAGACTTGTCTTCGTGACTTCTGATTACTTCATTAGTATATTCAGACTTGTCTTCGTGACTTCTGATTACTTCATTAGTATCTTCAGACTTGTCTTCGTGACTTCTGATTACTTCATTAGTATCTTCAGGCTTGTCTTCGTGACTTCTGATTGCTTCATTAGTATCTTCATACTTGTCTTCGTGACTTCTGATTACTTCATTAATTCCATCAGACTTGTCTTCGTGACTTCTGATTACTTCATTAGTATCTTCAGACTTTTCTTCGTGACTTCTGATTACTTCATTAGTATCTTCATACTTGTCTTCGTGACTTCTGATTACATCATTAGTATCTTCAGACTTGTCTTCATGACTTCTGATTACTTCATTAGTACCTTCATGCTTGTCTTCGTGACTTCTGATTACTTCATTTGTATCTTCATACTTGTCTTCGTGACTTCTGATTACTTCATTAATACCTTCAGACTAGTCTTCGTGACTTCTGATTACTTCATTAGTACCTTCATGCTTGTCTTCATGACTTCTGATTACTTCATTTGTATCTTCATACTTGTCTTCGTGACTTCTGATTACTTCATTAGTATCTTCAGACTTGTCTTCCTGACTTCTGATTACTTCATTAGTGTCTTCATACTTGTCTTCATGACTTCTGATTATTTCATTAGTATCTTCATACTTGTCTTCGTGACTTCTGATTACTTCATTAGCATCTTCATACTTTTCTTCGTGCCTTTTGATTGATTCATTAGTACCTTCATACTTTTCTTCGTGACTTCTGATTACTTCATTAATACCATCAGACTTGTCTTCATGACTTCTGATTACTTCATTAGTACCTTCATACTTGTCTTCGTGACTTCTGATTACTTCATTAGTACCTTCATACTTGTCTTCGTGACTTCTGATTGCTTCATTTATACCATCAGACTTGTCTTCGTGACTTCTGATTACTTCATTAGTATCTTCAGACTTTTCTTCGTGACTTCTGATTACTTCACTAGTATCTTCATACTTGTCTTCGTGACTTCTGATTACTTCATTAGTATCTTGAGACTTGTCTTCTTGACTTCTGATTACTTCATTAGTACCTTCATAATTGTCTTCGTGACTTCTGATTACTTCATTAGTATCTACATGCTTGTCTTCGTGACTTCTGATTACTTCATTAGTATCTTCAGACTTGTCTTCGTGACTTCTGATTACTTCATTAGTATATTCAGACTTGTCTTCGTGACTTCTGATTACTTCATTAGTATCTTCAGACTTGTCTTCGTGACTTCTGATTACTTCATTAGTATCTTCAGACTTGTCTTCGTGACTTCTGATTGCTTCATTAGTATCTTCATACTTGTCTTCGTGACTTCTGATTACTTCATTAGTATCTTCAGACTTTTCTTCGTGACTTCTGATTACTTCATTAGTATCTTCATACTTGTCTTCGTGACTTCTGATTACATCATTAGTATCTTCAGACTTGTCTTCATGACTTCTGATTACTTCATTAGTACCTTCATGCTTGTCTTCGTGACTTCTGATTACTTCATTTGTATCTTCATACTTGTCTTCGTGACTTCTGATTACTTCATTAATACCTTCAGACTAGTCTTCGTGACTTCTGATTACTTCATTAGTACCTTCATGCTTGTCTTCATGACTTCTGATTACTTCATTTGTATCTTCATACTTGTCTTCGTGACTTCTGATTACTTCATTAGTATCTTCAGACTTGTCTTCCTGACTTCTGATTACTTCATTAGTATCTTCATACTTGTCTTCATGACTTCTGATTACTTCATTAGTATCGTCATACTTGTCTTCCTGACTTCTGATTACTTCATTAGTATCTTCAGACTTGTCTTCATGACTTCTGATTACTTCATTAGTATCGCCATGCTTGTCTTCGTGCCTTCTGATTACTTCATTAGTATCTTCATACTTGTCTTCGTGACTTCTGATTACTTCATTAATATCTTCAGACTTGTCTTCGTGACTTCTGATTACTTCATTAGTATCTTCAGACTTGTCTTCGTGACTTCTGATTACTTCATTACGCAGGTGTGTTAAGGCTGTTTCTAAGATTGCATGCAATAAAAAAGGGGGGTCAGGTATGTAATACAAATTAATGAGTAAAACATAACAATATTTGATGCATATTGCAACCATTATTTATACATGTTCGAAAGTGAAAATGTTTCAACTTTATGCGAGTCAACGTGGATTTCTGTTGATAAAATGATGGTCACGTGACTACAATCAGTGCTTTAACTAATTTCGAAAAGTTCTAGTATTTAGAGTGAAAGTTGAATTAAAAACTGGATATTTTCTGTAAGATATTTTTTTTTTTGTTGAAGAAAAGTGCTACGAGAGCTACTATACAGCCAACAATGGAGATTAAGACAAGATAAAACGCGGAAAATTGACGATTCCTGTTGACCAATGGTGTAAAATTGTAAATCATCGTCTTCTGTCAAGTTTTTCATTGGTCTCGTAGCAAAATCATATATTTTTATTATCTGCTCTTTATTAATATGTTTTCAACTGTGAATTTATTGACGCGTATATTCTAGAACTTTCATGTCGAAGTGTACGTACTCAATATTTAATCAATTTCGAAAACAATAAAACACTCAAGTGATCCGGCGCACCGATAAAGGGAGGTAACAATATTTGTTAACTCTATCGAAGGCAAATATGAAAACAATATAATTTTAAGCTTTATTTAATTAAAGTAAACTAAATTTGTCGTCGATTCGATAATTAATCAATTGTTTATTTCATATATAAAAAAAAGGTTTCTGTGAAGTAATTGTTAATCAATTGTAAAATGGTGTAATTATCCATGTCAACTTCTATCACTATCAGTATCACACAATCTTGTACCTGGTCCTGGGCGTCATGTACAAAACAAAATATTGAATATCCATGTATTACTTATTCATGTAGCAGAGACATATAACACAATTATGTCTCTGCATGTATTGGGTATATCAGTAGATGTTCATATTGAATTATTCGACAACTCTCTGTTAAAATAAGTTGTTAAATTATATTTTGAGTTGAAATACTTTTGAAAAAAAATGGCAAAAATAGATATATTTGCAAACATAGTGAATATCTGAGTGTGCATGGTGTAATGATATATTTGTTTCTTTTGTTCCCCTCACATCTCTTTTTTACAAAATAAAATGTTACTTTTTTATAATGGCCTACAGATTAAGTGAAAAAAAACCAGATAACACTCGTAACCTTCAAATCTGTTTTTTATTCCTGTAAATTTTCATATCTAGAACTTGAACCGGATGAAACTGATGGAATATTTAAATTTATTAAATCTTAATTAAATAAAAATGAATCTTGGGTTACATTGTTTTGTATATGTTTTGTGAATCTGGGGAAAGCTAGTCTACTCAGGGCCGTCTTAACAGCATTATAGGACCCCGGCATAGCAGTACACCGAGACGGCTACCTATACAACCATTCGCAGGAATATAAATGTAAATGTCGATTAAATTAAATATATAGTTATTGTATAGGTACTTCCAAAAAAATAAGTGTTTAAACATTAAAAAGCATGCCACACACAGCATACAAAGATTAGCATATGATCCCTATGCTCAGCGTGCCCATGCGTTAATATGGCACTGAGTCTACTGATACATTTTTAGTATATCTGTATATCTACATATATATGGTTCAATGGTATGTATGTAGTCTTGTTTTCGTTATGTGTCACTGTGTATGCTAGGTTAAATAAACTTGAAGAAAGGAGCAATGAAATACAGTGGTACATGTAGCTTTACACCAAGTTTTTTCCCCATTAAATAGTACTTAGCAAGATAATTTATAAATAATAATAATAAATAAATAAATAAGCTTTATTTAGAGTCGGCATGGTTAAAACAACATACAACATAAGCTCTGTTGAGCTTTTAACCGATTTGTATTTCAGTTCTGCAAACATATAAACAAAATAACATAAAAGCTGTATCAATCTCCATGGGCTTTTGAACCAACAAAATAAACTATAAACAGTTAAAAGCTTTTAGACACCAGCAATAGGGACCATTCACTGCTTCTCCCATTTGGTGACGCTGCTGTTCCATAAGTGGTTACATGTGCGTTTGAATCACAAAAACGCTTGTATCTAACGTTAACCTAATGACGGAACTGAATTATAAAACTTGGAGAGTGTAAACATTGAAGGTTTAACTAGTACAGCGTGGGGTGGTATTACCTGTTATAAGTATAGATTTAGTTGACGACTATATGTAAAATAAAAGTATAAGTCTTTAAGTCGTAAGAAAAGAGTTTTATTATGAACATATTAAGAAATACAACGGACGTTTACAAGTCATATTGGCATGTATCTTGGTGTAGCCTATACAAGGTGTACATGATGTTTGGTTACTCACACTGCAATACTGATGAACTTCATTTCAACATTTTAAAGTACCTGTATTTTGGGAAATACTACCTCTAAGTGAATAAAATAGAATGATAAAGACACCGTCTCCAAGTACAAAATTTTGAATCATGAATATATCTAGGTCTATCTATATTTAAGCAATCTTCAAATCTAAATCACACTCTTTAAAATTATTTGGTACAAAATTATACATATAATATATTCCTTCTTCGTGTAGTGTTATTAACTGTTAAAGATTCGACAACAAGCGGATTAATCATAGCATTTATTTTGGAAAGATTTTGAGCAGATGTATTATAAATGGCATAACTTATGATAAATAGTTAAATAAAGAAAATTTGCTGTTTCTTACTATTTTAAATTATTTTCGACAGATTTTGGTAGCACTCAACTATTTTGTACAATCAGACTGGCGGACCATGGTACAAAACCTGGAACTGCCATACAATGTACAACTAAAGGCTCAAGTTGTCACCGACAGAGTTCCGTCCGGGTTTTAAGTGTGATTCGTGCTGCTCAATCTTCAGTTTTCTGTGTAGTGTTTTTTTAGACCACTGTTTATCATTTTTTCCTTTTTCGATTGGCCATTGCATTGCATTCCGATAACTCTTTTGGCATCTACAAAACAACTTTTCTTATCTGTTGACATATTCACGCACCACTATACTATCCCAATTATCAAATTTATTTCATTGTAGTATATATGCCACATTATTTTTTGTGGGTTTATTCCATTCTAATGCAGGTAAAAACGTTATTTATAACTTTAGCTAGCTGCATGTTATTGAAATGAACAGTCAAACGATTTGAATTACAATTTCAGAAATGTTACGAAAAAATCATGAATTTGCATAAAACCCAGCGTTCTATACAATAAAAAAAAACATAAATAAAATATAAACGTACGGACTACTGGGTTTGATGCTTAACACCACTTTCAACAAATTTCAGTTATATCGTGGGGGTCAGTTTTATTGGTGGAGGAAAACGGTGTGCACAGAGAAAAACACGGATCTGCCACAAATCACTGGCAAACTTTATAACATAATGTTGTATCGCCTGGGCGAAATTCGAACTCATAAAGTTATTGGTGATAGGTAGTGATTGCATAGGTAGTTGTAAATCCAGCTACCAAACGATCACGTCCACGAAGGCCCCTAACGCACTACTGAGTTAAATATTGTAGGGAAGGGCAATTAAGATTTCCTTTCCTTAAACTGGATATATCATACAGATAAAGAATATTTTTTGTTGGAAAATTTTGGAAAATATTCATCAATGTGTTCCCTTTGGATTGTTTATTACAAACATAAATTTATTATTGCTATTAATTTTTTTTATCATTAGCCGTTTTGGGATTTATTTTGAATAAGTTCCCCTTTAAATGATATGAAGTACCAACTATGTTATTTGAAAAGGTGTCTAGGTCGAGATTGGAACAAAAATTCTGCTTCAGAGTGCATTTTTTTTTTCAGTTACAAAAATGTAGCATCGAAATCTTTTTATAAGAGTTAAATACACCCTTTTCCCCTAATGCTAATGTAAGAAATGAAATGTGATACACGTATACACCGTTAGGAATTTATATCCATGTCGTTCTGTAGTCAACTGTTCAAGCGAAATGGTTTTAAGTATAAGATACAGTACTATTAAAAAAAAAGAAGCGGCCCGTATTGAATATCCCGCAATACGTACAACTTCTTTTGTTTCAATAGTAGTTTATCTACAAAGGGAACAGCGTGCTTTTTTTTACATTTCCCACTATTCTGTCACGGAAATTAATCCTTTCCACGATGAAAACACGACGGAACAGGTAAACTGATATTTTTCATCCGCGGTGGTATCATCGTGGAAGGGATTAACTTTTATTATACATGTGTTTTTTCCACGATATAGCGTGGAAATCATCGTGGAAAAGATTAATATATGTGTTTTGAACACGATATAGCGTGGACATCATCGTGGCAGAGATTAATATATGTGTGGTGAACACGACATATTAATCTTTTCCACGATGATTTCCACGCTATATCGTGGAACATATTTTTAAAAGGTTTAATATGCCTAACATTAATATTTATTTGGAATGTATAAGCTTCCTAAAATTATATACACGAGAGTCTTTACAGTCTGCATTGTCATATATGTCACAATGAAGCGTAGAAATTAATTATGGGACAAACAGATAATTATTTGTACAGAATATATGATTTTGTTCATCATAAATGGTATTGTCATTAATTTACCGAAGTGTATGAAAATTGAGCTTTTCAAATATAGAGTTTTATTCCTTATTTTGTAAGTTTATATAAAAAGGGAAACGTTTTACGTTTTCTGGTCAATTTGGCGTAGTATAATAAAAAAAAAATTGTAGCGGTGATCGTCGGGTGTAAGTCCATTTGAATTGGAAAGGAGACCCTTTACGTTTACACTATACCAGTACACTTACAGACAATAACAATGTATATGGAGAGAATGTAGGGAAAAAAGTCGCAGATATAATGTCATCTTTCTGATAATTAAAGTTTTTTTGTAAAAATTATTTCAATGCCTTAATCTTTAATTTGTTTATACTGTAATTAATATATTCTTCCTGAATAGAGACCCAGTTGTTTATTTAGTACATGTATTTAATTCATAAATGACTCAGAAACCATAATGATTGAAATGGAAAGGGGTAATTTATAAAAAGAAGCCACTTGATTGCTAGTGTCATAATGTTTATACAGAGACATATATAGGTCATTTTTAATAGTTAAGAATACAATTATGAAAGAAATTGTTGAACATCAACATATGGTGAAACCATACCTGGTGTATTCCATGCCCTAGTCAATTCAGAGCAAAATGTATGGTTTCTTTCACTTTTTGTATAAAAGGAAACAGTTAACTGTCACTATCATTAAACGAAAATGGAGATTATACCAAGCAACAGAGGTGGTTCCAAGCTGTGTTACCAGGGGTACCTGTATACCAAACATGCTACCAGGGAGACCAATCAGTGGTGGAAGTGTGTTAAACGGTCAAGCATAGGATGCAGAGAAAACCTTAGCACTACACTTCAGAATGAAAATCCAGTTCCTGGGCAGCCACACAATCACGCTCCCAGTGATACAAGCATCAAGTACTCAAAAACCAGAAATGCCATGAAAGACCTGGCAACCAACACCAGAGACAAACCCAGCCAGATCTTTGCCTAGGTTGTGTCCCAGTGTGACGACAATGTCCAAGCCTTGCTGCCCCGTGAAGAAAACCCCAAACGCACAATTTGATACCAGCGTCCAACTCCTCCAGTCCCAGCCACCTATGCAGATGTCAGATTGCCTGAGGAGTACACAACAACAACCAACAGTTCCTGCAATACGACAACGGCCAGAATGCAGAAAACAGAATGTTAGTCTTCTACTCACCAGAGAGTTTGGAAAGATTAGCCAATGCCCAGACCTTCTTCATCTTCATGGACGGTACCTTCTCTGTACCTCCGCACCCATTTAAACAGCTATACACCATCCGGGTTCCATTCAAAGATGTAACAGGCACTGCAGTATATGCTTCCTGCCAAATAAATGTTAAGATACTTACAGGGAACTCTTCCAGTCTATTGTTTAAACTGCCATGCCAGCAACCTACATTTCAATGTCCAGACTTTGAAGATGCAGTTCTTTGTGCAGTTACAGCTGTATTTGGTCGCCACATCAACCACCAGGGCTGTTTCTACCACCTGACACAAGCATCATGGCGACAGACACAGCAGCTTGGTTTGGTGCCTCTCTACAAGAGTGTTCTGTGGTATGATGGATGGTCTTGCCTTTTTACCAGTACTTGATTTGACCAATGGTATTCATATACTTAGAACACTATGCCCCGATGACCCACCAGAGGCAGCTGAGCTCCTAGATTACTTTGATTCAACTTACATCAGTGGTAGACTTAGACAGCAGAATCCAGCACAAAATCAAGCAGTCCGTCTGGTCTTAACACGTAGCTCACCTGTTTCCACCAGCCATTTGGAACGTACATGATGCCACAGTCAACGGTGATGCC
The DNA here is from genome assembly GCA_963383655.1 of Bathymodiolus septemdierum. Lineage (NCBI taxonomy): Eukaryota > Metazoa > Mollusca > Bivalvia > Mytilida > Modiolidae > Bathymodiolus > Bathymodiolus septemdierum. The sequence continues at coordinate 22,167,486 of OY726527.1, read as the reverse complement.
AGAACCAACAACATGTGCGAGGGCTGGAACAACAATTTCTTCAACCTGGTAGGACATGCCCATCCGTCTATATGGCGTGTCATCGAGTGGTGTCAAAAGGAAGAAGCTACTGTCCGTAATATTATCCAGCAAGATGCCGTCGGTAATCCACTAGCTAAGCGTACTCAACAGAGACTTGTTCAGCTCCAGGAGCGTTTACAGAACCTATGCAGAGACCTCACTAATGGCCAGAAGACCATTGCCGAGTACTTGTGTGGAGTTGGGTGGAACATCAGACTCAATCACCAATATTAGTGCTTAAGAGACAATTGACATTATGAACATTTACAATTTTAAACTGGAAATATTCAATGTTTGTATGTTCATCATTATATCGTTATGATTTGATATATTTCATATGTTATTTGTTATATGACTTATAAATGCTCCAATCATTGATGTGATTAATTAAATGTAAATGCTAATTCATTGCTTTTTTTTATATTATTTTCTAATTAGAAAGAGTTAGATGGGTGAATATCAACGAGTCAAATTTTGGTTTTCATATATCAAGGTCTCATGCAAAATAAACTTAAAACTATGCGCACAAAAAATCCAAAAGAATTTTGGAAAATTTTAAATAAAGGTAAAAGAAAAGAGCAACCAGACATCCCAGTTGATACTTTTTTCGAGTTTTATAAGGAATTAAACCAGCAACCTAATCAAAAAGATACGCCAAACTTACCTGAACCAGAAGTTCAGGAAACAAAACAAATAAATGAAGAAATTAATAAGTATATCGACAAAAATGAGATTTTGAATTGTATAAAAAAGTTAAAATGTAATAAAGCTAGCGGAGAAGATTATATTACAAACGAGTATATTAAAGCTACCTCGACCCAGTTTATTAACATATACGAGAAGTTATTTAACGTTATATTTGATACAGGTATTATTCCTGATATATGGTTAATTGGAAGCATTAAACCTATATTCAAAAACAAAGGAAATAAATATGACCCAAACAATTTTCGACCAATAACCATATTAAGCTGCCTAGGTAAACTTTTCACATCTATATTGAACGACAGACTAAATACATTCTCAGAAGAATTTAAGGTATTAAACGAAAGCCAGTGTGGATTCCGTAAACAATACTCCACTATTGATAGTATATTTATCCTTTATTCCTTCTTCGAATGTCTCAAAAGTAAAAATAAAAAATTATTTTGTGCTTTCGTGGACTTTGAAAAAGCGTTCGACAAAGTCTGGCGTGAAGCATTATGGTACAAACTTTTATTGAACAATATCAATGGTAAAATGTATCGTTTGATATTAAATATGTATGATAACATTAAATCATGTGTAGTATATAACAATTGTAAATCTGATTTCTTTAGGTGTGAAAACGGTGTTAGACAAGGTGAGAACTTATTTCCGTTTTTGTTTTCAATTTTTCTAAATGATTTAGAATCTTACCTGCAGTCAAAAGATGTCAGTGGGTTGATAACATTGTCTGAAGAAATTGAAAACCAGTTAAATGTATATCTGAAACTTTTCGTTATACTGTACGCCGACGATACAGTGATAATGTCGGAAACCAAAGAGGATCTTCAAAAACAACTTGATGTCTTTTCTGAATACTGTAAGTTTTGGCAACTTAAAGTTAATGTCGAAAAAACTAAAATTTTGGTTTTTTCTAGAGGGAGGCTTCCAAATAATCTAACATTCACATTTAATGAAATGGAAATTGAAATAGTGTCTGAATTTAATTATCTGGGTGTTTTACTTTCAAAATCTGGGAACTTTTCAATGGCAAAAAAAGCTCAAGTAGAGAAAGCCACAAAAGCAATGTTCGAAGTTTTAAAAAGAGGAAAAGTACATAACCTATCAATTCAGTGCCAGTTAGACTTATTTGATAAAATAATAAAACCTATTTTATTGTATGGGTGTGAAGTTTGGGGGTTTTCAAAAAACCAAATTATAGAAAGGGTGCACTTGCGATTTTGTAAACTATTGCTTAATTTTAAAACTTCCACACCAAGTTACATGGTTTATGGGGAACTAGGTAGATATCCCCTAGACATTGATATAAAAGTTAGAACAATATCTTTTTGGGCTAAATTAATCAGTGGAAAGCAAACAAAACTATCTGCTATCATTTATAAATGTATGTATAATATGTTGCGAGTGAGAGATAGAAACTTTATGTGGTTGAAATATGTAAAACATATATTGTGTAATTGTGGTTTTAATTATATTTGGGAGTCACAAACTTTTATTAATGAATTGTGGTTGAAACACTCAATTAAACAAAATCTCACTGATCAATATCTCCAAACGTGGCTTTCTTCAGTAAACGATTCTCCGAAGGCACTGAATTACAGAATATATAAAGATAATTTGGTTTTCGAAAACTACTTAAATATTTTAAATGATAAGGATAATTTGACATTAAGTAAATTTAGAACAACAAACCATAAGTTACCAGTCGAAAATGGTAGATGGAAAAACATAGCCAGAGAGAATAGAATATGTCCCTTATGTAATAATGGAGAAATTGGAGATGAATTTCATTATCTATTTAAATGTCAGTATTTCGGCAATCAAAGAAAAATTTATATAAAGAAAAACATTCGTATAAATCCAAACATAATAAAGTTCAAACTATTAATGACATCAACTTCAAAAATAGAACTTCAAAAATTATGTCGTTTTGTCAGAATTATTAATAAAGGTGTGTCGACTCCCGGTTAACCTCTTGTTATGACCTGTCTGTATATATTGTAAATAGTGTACATATTTTCATATCTCTATACCTGTATGTATTATGGTTTAAGAGAAATAAAGAATCTAAGAATCTTTCCTTTATAATTAGAAGGAGTTGGGATTGAATACATAGACATCAATCGAATTTGGTTCTCAATCAAGGTCTTGAATAAATATCAAAACAAAAACAAGACAAAAAAACACACAAAAAAATAAAGTAAATGTGGAAAAAATTTATTGTGACTTTTTTTCCTGTGACTTTTTTTCTACCGATGCAACACATACTTACGATATTATATTGAACACAGACACTTTATCAATATTAATTCCATACAGTCAATGATAAGCAATAAATCGTGAACGTAAAATTTTTCCACAAAAAAAAAAGGAAAACAAATCGGTTTATTATTTTCGTGAACGGATTTCGCTACAGTTGCGATGTTGTTGAACGCAGGCCTAATTTAGTGATTTCTACCTCACATGGCTTATTGAATTTGCCGGCAACTATGCCATCGGCAATATCCAGGCTTGTTGTGTTGATGCTCTTCCAGTTTCCATCGTTGAGCGTTCATGATTCTGCTGTCCGCACCAAATATTTATATTTGAAATTCATATGAAAGGAAAAAAAGAAAATAGAAAAGCTAAATGCATATTAATATGTTGCTTTATTGTGGAGCCCAGTAACTGACATGAGAATTTAAATTTTGTTTGTACGAAATAGTTTACGGAGCCCGTTTTCTGACATGAGAATTTTTTTTTTATTTCGTTTATATGATTTTTTTTAATTTAGTTTATGCGAAATACTATTTCGTATAACGTCATAAAAATATTTATCATGTCAGTTAACGGGCTCTGTACTTTATTGTTACTCATCAAAAAAGAATAAATTCTAATTAAGAAAGAAGCGTCTTTTAATTTCATAATATTAATGTTTTAAAAGATTCAGATTCAATATTTTATTAAAGTCTCACCACTTGTAATACATCTAATACACAATCATCACAATATATACATTAAAACAGAAGTTTTATAGATAAAATACAAGTGCCATTCTATAAAGAATTATGAGAGACTATATAAATTTCAATAAATCAAAACTTTAAATCATGTCTATAAAACATTTCAGTTCTATAAAAACTTAACTATCAATCAAGAATATAAAAGGGTACCTATAAAGTGCGAAACGAAACGAAACGAAATCAACGAAAACGAAACGAAACGAAACGAAATCAACAAAAACGAAACGAAACGAAATCAACGAAATCAACGAAACGAAACGAAATCAACGAAATGAAAACGAAATGAAACGAAACCAACGAAAGCAAAACGAAATCAACTAAAACAAAACGAAATAGACTGATACGAAGAAAATGGAAGGATAATGGTAGGAAAAAAATAAAAGACAAAACGAAATAAAGAAATAAAAAAAAATGATAATTCGATTTTTTAAATACAATAATTTTGATTAATTATAACCCATCTTGCATGTCTGTCTGTTACAGTACTCCTCACCTACATTACCCGCAACTCAATTCAAGCCGGGTTTGCTGGCCGACAAACTTTCAGAAGTTCAAATGTCATATTTGTATTTGTGTTTGTGTGTGTGTGAGTATTTATGCATTATAAAGTTTCTGGAGTAGGCATATAGAAAAAAGGGGGGTTATGCGGGGGCCTGAGCCCGAAATCCCGATCTTAAAAACTTGAAACCCCGATTTCCTTAATTAAAAAAAAAACGCAATTCCGACTTCCCGAAATCTGTATGAGGAATTCCTGGATCCTGAATTCCCGAACTTAAAAAGGCCCGATACCGGAGTCCCGAGTCGCGGATAAAAGTATGTGCCGTATCAAATTTTATTTATATTGGAAGATTTTTTTTGGAGGGGGAGGGGGATTTGTTTTTTTTAATGAAAAGGGATCAAAGGGGAAAAAAGGTACTTTTACAAGATATGTAGATTTAAAAAAAAAAATTAAAGTTAATTTTTGATAGGATTTGTATACCTCCGCCAAAAAAAGATTGGGGTATATAGGACTTCTGCTGTCCGTTCGGTTCGTTTGTCCGTCCGGTCGTCACACTTTTTCGTCTCTCCAACACACTTTTAAATTTTGCTCGGACGGGGGTATCTATTAGTGAACTTTAACTCTGCACTTCTGTTTTTTTTTATTTTAATTCCTCTCCTTTCAACAGACTTGACGTTGCTCTTATGGTTCCCAAATTTAAAAGAAACCACCAAGTCAAAAGGACAGACTCCCGCTGAATAAATGTATAGTATTCTTGTTCAATGGTGATCAAATCCTGTCCTCTCCTGATGAAAGACAGACATGTGTGGGAAGTAGTCTAGCATCGTAATTATGAAAATAGGTTTGATTTCTTTTAGGCCCCTATTATTTGTTCTTCCATTTTCTATTTCGTTTTGATTTCGTTGATTTCGTTTTCATTTCGTTGATTTTGTTTCGTTTCGTTTCGTTTCGTTTTTGTTGATTTCGTTTCGTTTCGTTTTTGTTGATTTCGTTTCGTTTCGTTTCGTTTTTGTTGATTTCGTTTCGTTTCGTTTCGTTTCGTTTCTATCTCGTTTCGCACTTTATAGGAACCCAATATAAAAAACTATTTCTTCTACCTAAAATATTAGAAAGAAACCATCATAAAGAAAGATGATTAAAAAGTTGGCATGCGGTGAAATACTTATCCAATTACGAATTATACTTCATTATTTGGTCTTAATTTATGGTACTAGGATGTGCTTTGCAAAGTTTTGACCTTTTTATCAAAGACATCAGCATATATGGCTTGCATCCGGGATATGTACAATGAAAGATGAACACAGGATTTACACAGACATCCTGTTCCTTGTATTTGATCTTGATCTACTTTATTAGGTTTAAATAAAATACCTTTTCTTTTGTATGAACAATTATTTATATACACGACTATATGGTTTAAAAGGAATATATTACTTGGTTCTATTCTAAGCTTGTCTTGTTATTTGTTATGTTAATTTGTCAAGTACACACATGTGCTTACCAAGAAGCTAATTGTATTGATTGATAAATTAAAAAGTAATAATTTTTTGATTAGAATAACGAAAAATCCAAATATCTTTTAAACTATAGATTATTGAACAGCAAAATAAACGAGAGTTTTATTTAGAATTAGAAGTGCTAACTAAATATGTTACAGTAATGCTTCTTATTGTTTTGGCTTAGGCTGCACTCAGATGAAATTTTATATTTTGGTCCTATTTTGTTGTCATTTTTCGGGTGGGAGTAGATGTACTTTATAGAAGAGCCATCCGTACGTCATGTATATTACCTGTAAAATCTTTCTCTCGGCCACGTGTACTTTAGACGAACGAACCTGACAAGCATTTCTCTAATACATTATTGTTATATTTTGCATTTTGTGTAAAATGGGTAAAAAGTCTGACTTATCTCCGGAATGCCAAAAGTTTGTAAAAAAGTTGTTTGCCTTTTATAGTAAGGAAAAGGCAACGAAGAAGCCAATTGTCACATTTGATAGGGTATATCAAAAGACATCTAAAGCTTTGGGTGTGTCTTACACTTCAGTGCACCGTATTATGAATGGTAAGAGGCCTTGTAAGTCAAATAGACCCAAAGAAAGAGCTGAATTTTTTGACGACTTTGATCATTGTGTTATTAAAAGAACAATCCACGGTTTATTTTCACGGAAAATTGCTCCGACCGTCTCCATAATACATAAGGAAATAAAAGATTCTATTAAAATATCAAAGTCTAAGCTTACTCTTAACTCTCATTGATCTTGGACATACTTATAAAAAATAGGTGATAATCGAAGAGTTCTGTACGATCAAGTGTTTAGTATTAATTATAGGTTAATTATCTGAGAAAGATCAAATCTTTTTGGGAAGCAGGGTATGATATCGTGTACATGGATGAAACATGGGTTAACCAAAATCACTGCACAGATTATATGTGGCTTCCGAATGATGGGTCTGATGCCCCAAAAATACCCTCGGGTAAAGGCAAACGTTTGATTGTTTTGCATGCAGGTACGCGAAGTGAGGATTGGCGGCTGCGATTTAGTGTTTCTGGCCAAATCAAAGGATGGTGACCATCACCAGGAGATGAATAGTGTTGTCTTTCTTGAGTGGTTTGAAAATCAATTGATGGCTGCTCTGAAGATCAATCTGTTTCATCAATAGATCAATATGTACATGTATAACATGTTTAGCATCTTACCTTGATGCCCATTTATCATACCCTTAATATATCACCAAGATGCTTGAATGCATTAACAATGAACTTAGCTCAGTGCAGAGAGAGTTAATATGATACTCAGCTACTGAACTACATTTGTAAATCCAATGAAAATGCTGAATATTGACCATCTTCTAAAATTATTATTAATGTAAGATGTTGTATACATTGTATATGCCTACAACATATATTGTCAAAACATACAATGATTAAATAACACTTAAGTTTATTTGACCTGTCTATTAGTACTCAAAATCACACAATTGCAGGATAAATTCATTCTACAATCGGGTTTTATATAAACAATTTTTTTTAGAATTAACACTAACAGTACACTGTACAATGTATTGTATGCATAACCAGGTATGTCTTCTAAGAAAAAAACTTAATATCGGTATCAATGCTTATACAATTTGATCAGTGCAATTTTTAATTATGTAAAGGTTTAATTTTACTGAACATGTTTTGGCATAACTAAATAAACTACAATATGTATATTAAAAGGAATTGAGCATCTGTCTTAATATATGTCTCAATAAAAATTTCTTTGATCAAAATGTGATATTGTAGCACAACCAGATCACCCACCTTTAATTACAAATTGGATTTAAATTACAATGTACATAATTAAGTTTCATTTCAGGTTTTGGTTTTATGGTTTTATGTAATAACTGTATGGACCATGATCTGTTAGTTAGTAAAAAGACAAACTGGATTTAGAGAATAACTAACTGGTGTCAGATCAGTTTTCGCCTGTTGTTTATTTGATCAAATCTGTTATGTGCAAATGAATTCTGACCCAAAAAAAATTCAGAAGCTTAAATGTTGATGAAATTGAAGTCATCCTCCCCAGTAACTTGACAGAAGATTTGCTTGAGGGAAAAAAAACCTCTGAAAAGGGATGTTATTCTCTGATAATACATACATACTTTTTGGTTGTCGATTATTAGTATGCATTGAGAATTGGTCCTGCACAAGTTGTCAGAATGGACAATTTGCCTTTCCATGCCAAGGTGTTATGGAGATTGTATGTTACTTGTAAAGAAAACAAATGTAAATTCTAAAAATAAACAGGACCCCCAACCTATCAAGATATTTTTTGTATAAAGATTCAAACGTTTTTTAATGGTTTTCTTCATTATAGTCCTTATATTGATTATTCCTCTATAAATTGTGTTCCACAACTTGCAAAAAAGGGGTGGTGTAGTCCGAGATTCCTCTGTCGTTTAACGGCATTTATGGAGTTGCTGTAGCCGTTGAACGTCAGAGGGTAATATATACGGATTACAGCGGATTTCCCTCTCCAGCTCTTGGTCGGCACATTTCCACGTTTCGTGGCTATCGGATTTTATTTTCTATCATAAACCCTTATATAAATCGCTTCACCAATCATTTTTCTATTCATTCATAACCATCTTACCCTCAGAAAGTGGTGTTACACTCCATTACAGCACGATTTTGCCTTAGATCCTATTATTCCGCCATTTGACTTCCATTTTAGAATCTACAAACGTGATCTCGCGATACTAACTGAATGATAACAGTAACGCATTGCATGATGGGAGCTACTTAATTCAGCGCACCAAATTATTTGAGCATTATTTGCATACGTAAACAACATTCAAATCACATGGAAGACCATACATTTAAGCGTATTCTGCAGGACAAACAGTCCATCTATAGATCAAAGCAGAGCAGAAGGAAATAATACAGAATGTGTTGGAAAGAAAAGATTCAATGTCGGAGTGTTGCCAATGGGCTTCGGAAAGAGCATGTGTTACGTCCCCCTTTTTTGGACAAGGTACTACATCATTTTTTTTTCTTATGGTTATCTGTAATTCACTATTGCTGTTAAAATCATTACCAATCAATAAAATCAACTGTATTAAATTTTATGTTAATTGTTCTGCCTTAACAGGGTGTATGATTGGCAATACAAATATTTATTTGTTTGTTTGTTTATATGCAAATCATCTCCCATGATACATTGCGGTAATCGTGGTTTTCTCGTAGTCACGTGACAAATGTTTGAAAATGGAAGACATATGGCGGAATCATATGATCTAAGGCAAAATCGTGCTGTAATGGAGTGTAGCACCACTTTCTGAGGGTAAGATGGTTATGAATGAATAGAAAAATGATTGGTGAAGCGATTTATATAAGGGTTTCTGATAGAAAATAAAATCCGATAGCCACGAAACGTGGAAATGTGCTGACCCAGAGTTGGAGAAGCAAATCCGCTGTTTTCCGTATGTATTGCCCTCTGACGTTCAACGGCTACAGCAACTCCATAAACGCCGTTAAACGACAGAGGAATCTCGGACTAGGGGTGGTGGTGTCTGATTCACCTGTGCCTGTGGCAAAAATAGATACTGCATGCAAATCAAACATCTCGATCTTAAAAAAAAAGATCACGGAAATGTTGGTATTGACATGATAGAGTTCTAGGCTTATGTATCTTATTTTGATTTTCCATGTGCTTTCTTCAAGTTCGGTAGGTATAGTATACGACCCCCTTTTTTCAGTATAAATGTGCTTCAGGAGATTGTCATTATTAATTTAAACTAAGGTTTACCTCTCAGCATCATTTGTCTGCAACTGACAATGTGTACATTTTCCTTTTTTTGTGAAATTCTGCTACATAAGTATCATATTGATAGTAAACAGGTGCGTGTGTATCATTCTCGTATTTGTCAACAAACAAGCTTTTTGGCGATGGCGATTTCCAAATATGGGCATTGAAGGGGTGGAGCTTCGCAAGGCTGACAAGCGCCAAAAATCATATATTACAATCGACGTATTCAAAATAATGATATATTCACAATCTGGATAGTCAATAAATATATATGTTAATCTTACTGTCACAAAACGAACAAGGAATAAGTGCATTAGATCTGCAGAAACACATTTTTCCTTCGGGTAGTTCATCCATGAAGAGTACGTTTCCATGGATGCAACGTCATTACGTAAACTGTTACAAAGGGGAGCAACTGTATGAAACAAACCGACGTGAAACAGCCTTAACACACCCGCGTAGTATCTTCATACTTGTCTTCGTGACTTCTGATTACCTCATTAGTATCTTCAGACTTGTCTTCGTGACTTCTGATTACTTCATTAGTATCTTCATACTTGTCTTCGTGACTTCTGATTACTTCATTAATACCATCAGACTTGTCTTCGTGACTTCTGATTACTTCATTAGTATCTTCAGACTTGTCTTCGTGACTTCTGATTACTTCATTAGTATCGTCATACTTGTCTTCCTGACTTCTGATTACTTCATTAGTATCTTCAGACTTGTCTTCATGACTTCTGATTACTTCATTAGTATCTTCAGACTTGTCTTCATGACTTCTGATTACTTCATTAGTATCTTCAGACTTGTCTTCATGACTTCTGATTACTTCATTAGTATCTTCAGACTCGTCTTCGTGACTTCTGATTACCTCATTAGTATCTTCAGACTTGTCTTCCTGACTTCTGATTACTTCATTAGTATCTTCATTCTTGTCTTCGTGACTTCTGATCACTTCATTAGTATCTTCAGACTTGTCTTCGTGACTTCTGATTACTTCATTAATACCTTCCGACTTGTCTTCGTGACTTCTGATTACTTCATTAGTATCTTCAGACTTGTCTTCGTGACTTCTGATTACTTCATTAGTATCGTCATACTTGTCTTCCTGACTTCTGATTACTTCATTAGTATCTTAATACTTGTCTTCATGACTTCTGATTACTTCATTAGTATCTTCATGCTTGTCTTCGTGCCTTCTGATTACTTCATTAGTATCTTCAGACTTGTCTTCGTGACTTCTGATTACTTCATTAGTATCTTCATACTTGTCTTCGTGACTTCTGATTACTTCATTAATACCATCAGACTTGTCTTCGTGACTTCTGATTACTTCATTAGTATCTTCAGACTTGTCTTCGTGACTTCTGATTACTTCATTAGTATCGTCATACTTGTCTTCCTGACTTCTGATTACTTCATTAGTATCTTCAGACTTGTCTTCATGACTTCTGATTACTTCATTAGTATCTTCAGACTTGTCTTCATGACTTCTGATTACTTCATTAGTATCTTCAGACTCGTCTTCGTGACTTCTGATTACCTCATTAGTATCTTCAGACTTGTCTTCCTGACTTCTGATTACTTCATTAATATCTTCATTCTTGTCTTCGTGACTTCTGATCACTTCATTAGTATCTTCATTCTTGTCTTCGTGACTTCTGATTACTTCATTAATACCTTCCGACTTGTCTTCGTGACTTCTGATTACTTCATTAGTATCTTCAGACTTGTCTTCGTGACTTCTGATTACTTCATTAGTATCGTCATACTTGTCTTCCTGACTTCTGATTACTTCATTAGTATCTTAAGACTTGTCTTCATGACTTCTGATTACTTCATTAGTATCTTCATGCTTGTCTTCGTGCCTTCTGATTACTTCATTAGTATCTTCAGACTTGTCTTCGTGACTTCTGATTACTTCATTAGTATCTTCAGACTTGTCTTCCTGACTTCTGATTACTTCATTAGTATCTTCATGACTTCTGATTACTTCATTAGTATCTTCATGCTTGTCTTCGTGACTTCTGATTACTTCATTAGTATCTTCATACTTGTCTTCGTGACTTTTGATTACTTCATTAATATCTTCAGACTTGTCTTCATGACTTCTGATTACTTCATTAGTATCTTCATACTTGTCTTCGTGACTTTTGATTACTTCATTAGTATCTTCATACTTGTCTTCGTGACTTCTGATTACTTCATTAGTATCTTCATACTTGTCTTCGTGACTTTTGATTACTTCATTAATACCTTCAGACTTGTCCTCGTGACTTCTGATTACTTCATTAGTATCTTCAGACTTTTCTTCCTGATTTCTGATTACTTCATTAGTATCTTCAGACTTGTCTTCATGACTTCTGATTACTTCATTAGTACCTTCATACTTGTCTTCATGACTTCTGATTACTTCATTAGTATCTTCAGACTTGTCTTCATGACTTCTGATTACTTCATAAGTATCTTCATACTTTTCTTCGTGACTTCCAACTATAAAATATTGAATAAAAATACATTTATCTACAGAATTCAAAAGACAATGTTTTCTTAAATCTGTGTGTAAATTTATCAAAAATAATACATGGTAACTTGTGGCGTTAAACATCAAAACCCTAACCCTATAATTATATAACGCTAACTTTGTCATTTAATATATATATATAAGGAGTGGATGTGGTCGAGTGGTCTAGGGCGCTGGACGTAAGGCTAAGCGAATGGTGCTGCAGTGTATCAATGGTGTGGGTTCAAATCCCGTCGAGGGAAGAACAAACAATTTGACAGCTCTAAAATCTAATTCTAACACTGTTTGGTTTAATTTTCAGACGTATACATATCAATCCCGTGGAGGGAAGAACAACAAATTTGACAGCTCTAAAATCTAATTCTAACACTATTTGGTTTAATTTTCAGACGTATATTAAACCAAACAGTGTTAGAATTAGATTTTAGAGCTGTCAATTTTTTGTTCTTCTCTCGACGGGATTTGAACTCACACCATTGATACACTGCAGCACCATTCGCTTAGCATTACGTCCAGCGTCCTAGACCACTCGACCACATCCACTCCCTAGAAAAGGAGCTTCAATAATCGTAGTGTTACCTTTTCTCGTAAGGCAAATCTAGGGATATACGTAAGAAATTTATATAAGCGTGTGTAGATGGTACATATATACTTAATATTATAATTTGACAGCAATCTAACTCAGCAATTTTTAATATATTGTATAGGATAATGAAGAATTCATTATACAGTCACAGGAAATAAAGTAAATTATACGAACGTCTAGAAGCAAGTGACAACCATACAATATATCTGTCCCACTGGATCTCAAAGTTACTTTAAAGGATACTAGGTTAATACTAAATATTATATACGTCTGAAAAATATATTTATATATATATATATATATATATATATATATGACGTCTTTATGTTGACATGTGAGCGTCATCATTGTTTTTTATATCGTGTCTGTCTGTCTTTGCTTGTAAATTAGTCGGTTTCCTCTTTATCTAAATGCTAATTTTGTCCACGATGAATCAGAAATTGGAAATGAGGTTAATTTTTTCACTAGAGTTATCTCGCTTTGGTTGTGAAAAAAATATCGTATACAACGGTAGGAAATGACATGCATCGTAATGACATAGAGACACATAGACAGTCTTTTAAAAACTGGGACGGGAGGAGGGTTCGATAAACTCGCAATGTGACATGGGCCTGCGACCTGAACTTTGATCAATTAATCAATCAATGGATTCGAGTAAACCACACGAACACACTATGAAGAAGCTTGTTCAAAAAGAAATCGACATTTATTTTACACTATTATATTATACATTATTAATAATTGTGTATAAATTTGTCTTATCAATCGTCTCATTATGGTTTCTGTCTAGTTGGTGTATTTTTGAGGTTTTCCGGAAACTTTTTGGTTTAGTTTATGGTGTTTAACGCCACTTTCAATAATATTTAAGAAAAATTATGGAGTTCCGTTTCGTTGGTGCAGGTATCCAGAGTACCTGGAGAAAACAACAGATCTACCGGAAGTCATTGACAAACTTAATCATGCAATGTTGTTTCGAGTACACCTCGCTATGGACGGGATTCGAAATCACAACGTTAGTGATGATAGAAACTGATTGCACAGGTAGTTGTAAATCCATCTACCATACGATTTGATTTGATTTGATTTATTGTGGTTAACGCCACTTTCAGCAATATTTCAACTATATCATGGCGACCAGTTTTAGTGGTGGGGGAAGCCGTAGTACCCGGAGAGAACCACCGACCATGGGCAAGCAACTGGTAAACTTTATCACTTGCGGCTGCTAGTCGAGTGCACCCTTTTTGTAATCTACAAAGCCGGATGCGAACCCACTCCGTATTGGTGCGTTGTTAGGTAATCCAACTACCTAACTCATTGAGGCACCCGGGCCCCTCTACCATACGATCAGGATCATGAGCCTCCGAAGTTTTGTATTATATTATGCAAAGAAAGTTTAGACAGTGATCTTCAACAGTACAGACACACAAATGGCGGGAGATTAAACCATCATGTTTCGTATTTTTCCAAAACTACCATTTGTATAAATATAGAACAATGTTCACAAGAATTATGAAGCAAGTCTTGTATGACTTTTATGATAAACTTAACAATTGTACATCGGAAAAATATAAATTCAACAATTACATTAAAAAAACATTTCCTCGTTAGACATAGTTATTTTGTAAACTATTTTAGCAATTGTTAAATACCTTTATTCAATTATCAATGTGTAACTGTTATCACTGTCACAAATGACCACGGATATGTTCCACTTGTCGGAAATACTACCCGGTCCTTTCCTTATTCATTTATCACCGGCTTAGTAACTAGAATAATACGACGGGTGTCACTAGTGAAACAGGAATTACTGCTCACCCTTCCGGAGCAGCTGCGTTCAGCCCCGGTTTGTAGTGGAGTTTTTTATGCTCGATTTTTAGTTTTTTGTGTAGATTATTGTTTGTCTTTTGGCCTTATTGCTTTAGCCATTGTGTTGTCTGTCCTTCTTTGATTTACAGATCCGGTTTACATCTTTGGTATATTTTTAAACTCTTCTTATAAAGCAGAACATCTTAGAGCTCAAATTAGACAGAAAAGTTGGAAGATAACAAAGGGATATTCAGAAGCCGTAATTTAAAGAAGGACAGACAAAAAAAGCTGATAATGAGAAAAGGACAACACAAATAATGTACAAAACACCATACAGAAAACAAAAGGTGCCCCTGAAGGGTAAGTTTCTACACAGAAAACAAAAGGTGCCCCTGAAGGGTAAGTTTCTACATAGGAAACTAAAGGTGCTCCTGAAGGGTAAGTTTCTACACAGGAAACTAAAGGTGCTCCTGAAGGGTAAGTTTCTACACAGGAAACAAAAGGTGCCTCTGAAGGGTAAGTTTCTACACAGAAAACAAAAGGTGCCCCTTAAGGGTAAGTTTCTACACAGGAAACTAAAGGTGCTCCTGAAGGGTAAGTTTCTACACAGGAAACTAAAGGTGTCCCTGAAGGGTAAGTTTCTACACAGGAAACTAGAGGTGCCCCTGAAGGGTAAGTTTCTACACAGGAAACTAAAGGTGCCCCTGAAGCGGAAGTTTCTACAGAGAAAACTAAAGGTGCCCCTGAAGGGTAAGTTTCTAGACGGAAAACTAAAGGTGCCCCTGAAGGGTAAGTTTCTACACAGAAAACTTAAGGTGCCCTTGAAGAGTAAGTTTCAACACAGAAAACTACAGGTGCCCCTGAAGGGTAAGTTTCTACACAGAAAACTAAAGGTTCCCCTGAAGGGTAAGTTTCTACACAGAAAACTGAAGGTGTTACTGAAGGTAAGTTTCTACACGGAAAACTAAGGGTTCCCCTGAATGGTAAGTTTCTACACGGAAAACTAAAGGTGCACCCGAAGAGTAAGTTTCTACACAGAAAACTAAAGGTGCTCTTGAAGGGTAAGTTTCTAGACGGAAGACTAAAGGTGCCCCTGAAGGGTAAGTTTCTACACAGAAAATTTAAGGTGCCCCTGAAGGGTAAGTTTCAACACAGAAAACTAAAGGTGCCCCTGAAGGGTAAGTTTCTACACAGAAAACTAAAGGTTCCCCTGAAGGGTAGGTTTATACACAGAAAACTAAAGGTTCCACTGAAGGGTAAGTTTCTACACAGAAAACGGAAGGTGCTCCTGAAGGGTAAGTTTCTACACGAAAAACTAAGGGTTCCCCTGAAGGGTAAGTTTCTACACAGAAAACTAAAGGTGCTCCTGAAGGGAAAGTTTCTAGACGGAAAACTAAAGGTGTCCCTGAAGGGTAAGTTTCTACATGGAAAACTAAAGGTGCACCCGAAGGGTAAGTTTCTACACAGAAAACTGAAGGTGTTACTGAAGGTAAGTTTCTACACGAAAAACTAAGGGTTCCCCTGAAGGGTAAGTTTCTACACAGAAAACTAAAGGTGCTCCTGAAGGGGAAGTTTCTACACGGAAAACAAAAGGTGTCCCTGAAGGGTAAGTTTCTACATGGAAAACTAAAGGTGCACCCGAAGAGTAAGTTTCTATACAGAAAACTAAAGGTGCCCCTGAAGGGTAAGTTTCTACACAGAAAACTTAAGGTGCCCCTGAAGGGTAAGTTTCTACACAGAAAACTAAAGGTGCCCCTGAAGGGTAAGTTTCTACACAGAAAACTTAAGGTTCCCCTGAAGGGTAAGTTTCTACACAGAAAACTAAAGGTTCCACTGAAGGGTAAGTTTCTACACAGAAAACTGAAGGTGTTCCTGAAGGGTAAGTTTCTACACGGAAAATTAAGGGTTCCCCTGAAGGGTAAGTTTCTACACGGAAAACTAAAGGTGCTCCTGAAGGGGAAGTTTCTACACGGAAAACAAAAGGTGTCCCTGAAGGGTAAGTTTCTACACAGAAAACTAAACGTGCCCCTGAAGGGTAAGTTTCTACACGGAAAACTAAAGGTGCCCCTGAAGGGTAGGTTTCTACACAGAAAACTAAAGGTGCCCCTGAAGGGTAAGTTTCTTCTCTATTTATTCAAGAATTTCTTAATTGTTTTACATTTGATATTTATTTGTGTGTTAATTTACTTATATTTCTCATTTATAAACGTTTATTTCTGGAGAATTTTATTCTACATGAAATTTCTGTCTTCTCTACTGTTTCACTTTTCTAAATGCTAATATAATCGTTAGGGTTAAGTTTAGAGTTGATGATGCTTAATACCACTTTCCACAATATTTCAGCTACGTCAGCATTGGCGGTCCGTTTTACTGGTGGAGGAAACCGGAGTACCAGGAGAAACCATGGACTTTCCATAAGTCATTGATCATGACAAACTTTATTTCATAATGTTATAATGAGTACACCTAGCCATGAGCGGGATTCGAACTCACTAGAAAAATAGATAGTTGTAAATCCAACTACCATGTACGATCACGACCTCGACCTCGACCACGACATCGACCTCGACATCGACGGCCACTATAATCTTTATATATTACTAAATCATATAAAATACTGATATTTTCTACCCTTCATCGATGAGTTTCAAGTAATAAAACTAAATAACTTGTACAATCAATAGTATCATCTTTTTGAATTAGAAGGGGGGGGGGGATGTTTCTTAATATCATATATTAGAGTTTCCTGGTGTGTTACAGTGGATTTGTACATATTTTATTCAGTATGATGATTATTTTTATTAATAATTGATTTCTACTTATTAAAGGATTATTAGCTGATCGGGGAGGCTCAATGAGTTAGGTCGTTGGATCTAACAACTCATACAAGCCTATTACCAATACGGCTTGGGTTCGCGCCCGACTTTGTAGATAACAAAAAAGGGTGCACTCGACTTGCAGCCGCAAGTAATAAAGTTTACTAGTTGCTTGCCATGGTCGGTGGTTCTCTCCGGGTACTTCGGCTTCCTCCACCACTAAAGCTGGTCGCCATGATATGGCTGAAATATTGCTGAAAGTGACGCTAAGCACCAAAAATCAAATCAAATCATTAGCTGATCATGATGAGATACATTTGTATTCAATCGTTAATATATTTCTATTTCTGTTTCAGTAATATGTACATATTTTAATTAGTATTTATAGTTTAGTGATAATGTTATATGAATACTCCTCAGGGTCGGATCCAGGAGGGGCACACCCTGCGCACCCCCCCTAAAATTGGAAAAAATATGATTTTTTGGCGTAAAATCGTGATTTTTCACACGAAATACTCCAACAATGTTCGCGCCTCCCTCCGCTCGGCGCAATTTTTTTAAGTGCGCCCCCCTAACTTGAAATCCTGGATCCGCTCCTGCTCCTACTATTTAGTCCTTTTCATTTCTTATTGGTCATTTTGGTCAGGTGAACTTTAGGCAGGAAACTCTCTTTCATTCTATTGTTATAGACTTCATTATTGTTTACTGGCTGGACATGTCTCACTGACTGAATTTCTTGTCTGATAGTTATATGGATTGTTATTATTCTAATTTGAAGGTCAGTTTGTCATTATTCTAATCTGAAGGTCAGATTGTCATTATTCTAATCTGAAGGTCAGTTTGTCATTATTCTAATCTGAAGGTCAGTTTGTCATTATTCTAATCTGAAGGTCAGCTTCTTTACATTTCTGTATTAACCATTTTAACAGTCCAGATTTATTTAATATTTATAGTTAATGAAAGTTATAAAATACATAAAATACTTTGAGAACTAAACATATATCAAATCATAGAGCAAGTTCAGCGCAGAGCAGGAATATACGTGACAAACTGCTATCACAATACCAGCAGTGCTTCGGCAATGCTTAACCATCTTCAATGGCCAACACTTGAACACCGTAGGAACTTAAACAGAATTACAATGCTTTATAAAATCACCAACAACCTTATTGCAGTGGATCCAAAACTTTACCTTACTCCTCAACCTTATCTCAGTACAAGAAACAATAACCCATTACAATATCAAATTATATCCACCAGGACAAACTATTATATGCAGTAGTACTCTAGAACTCACTACCTTGTACAGTTGTTAATGCTGGGTCCCTGGATCAGTTTAAACAACTGATCCAAGGTCAGAACATCTAAACATCTTAGTTGGCCTGTAAATACCTGTAAATGTGTGTTAAATTTTTGCACCTGTTTTTGTTAATTTTTGATTTCACTGTTATTTTCATGCAATATTTGTAGTTAATTTTTCTTTAATATCTGTCTGCGCAGCGCCGACGTGTAGTCATCAGAGTTTTGTAGATGTAGATGTAGAATGTAAATTAGGCATTGGAAAGTTTACATGTAAAACCAGTTTAATTAAATAATTAAAACATAAAAGTATTATTTTTAATTAATTGCAATGTTAAAGTTTAAGAGACTTCAAATACTTAAGATAGTAACTGTTACTTTTAATAATATATTATATTGAATGTAGACAACTTTAACTTGTCATGAAACACATGACATAATTTTTATTTTGTTGCACAGGTTTTCAACTGAGTTTACCAGAGTTGCATTGATTATATCCTAATTATATAAAGACCTTTACACCTCATGTGAGGTAAGATATTGTGTTGTTTTTATTAGTTTACTAATAGTATTTTTGCTTATTGCTTTTAATATGCTTATGCTTACTTTTAATATGCTTATGCTTACTTTATTTGCTTTGCTTATTTATATTATGTTATTTTGAAGATGTCATGTAAATGTCAAGATTTACATATAGATGTGTATATAGTCAGTAACTGATAAACTTATAAATAATGTCACGGCTGGTAATCGGCACAAGCAGAACAGTTGGTTCTGCAAAGAAAGTCGTGAGGATAACTTCCGGTGTTGGTGGAGGAGAGTTCACGAAGACGCTTGGCAAGGTATGTACATATCAAAAATTGAAATTTTCTTTTTTACTGCTCGAATATTGCAAAATCAGAGAATGATATGCTGTGGCGAATGCTATCACGATTAGAAACATGTATAGTTTATTCTTGTATATGAAGTGTAACTCTCGCAAAATCAATCGTCCCACGAAAAACATGACGAAAATTGTGACACTCTTACATTTCTAAGTTGTTCTTGACAAAGATGCAAGTTAAATTTTCATAATTTTTTCATCATGGGAGTCTAAATGTAATCGGGGATAAATTCCGATTCGTCAGAAGTAAATTGAAGTCTAGATAAATCAACAAGCTGTCAATTTTCTCGTTTTCCTGCTTGAGGAGATCGGCTCTGATAGAGCACATTGCGAATGCATGAGGAGATTTGTTAGTTTTGTTAATTGTTTTCAGCAAAATTGTTAAATTGACACTTTTAAACACAAAACTGATAAATACTCTAATCAAAATAAACTATTCTCTGTCCACTTTCAGGAGATGCCAGGATTCAAGGGAAAGAAGAAAAGGTGACTGACATTGACTCTTTACAAAAACCATTTCGATATAGATTGCCTGTATCACCGCCAAGGAAACGAACAAAAACAAGTAGCAGTACACCAAATTTAAAATCCCCATCAATCAGGACACCAAGTTTATTAAAAAAATCTCTTTCAATTTCAAAATATTTATATCCTTTCAAACGGGTTTACACATCTCTTCGGCGCAACCTTTTTACTAAAGACGACGGAAACTTCACCGCAGATCTACACAAGTTATAATATTACATGATTTCAGCACATACATAGGTCTAACGTAAATAAACATTCACTTAGTGCTAGTAGTCATGAATAAATTAAACACAAGATGTCAATTAAACTGTGGACATATCCTTAAAATCGGTAAAGCGCTTTACATCTTGTAACCACTACTAACAGAGATCTTTTTTTACTTACAAGTGTGTACACATAACACACTACATAATAGAAAATAAGGGTAATAACAAAATTACCGAACTCCGAACAATCTAACAAAGGGAAAGTCAAAACTCATAAGTATATAAACAGACAAAATCAGTCAACAACCGGAAAACTGTGAAAACCGTAATGACCCTGACTTGGTACAGACATTTCTAAAGAAATGGTGGGTTGAATCAGATTTTAAAGCGCCAACCCCGTTTCGTGAAAATATATGAAATCTAGCAAGAAATGTGTATTTAATGTCAATTTTCAGTATAGCCACAAGCAGGTACCAACGGCATATTTTAGTATGATGTTTCATATACATAAACACATATCTCATTTAATTTTTGTGTTGGTACCCGAGTGTGGAGAGTATGAAATCTGCAATGAAAAAATAATTTTAAGGTCGATTTCTCGTCAGCGGCCATTTTTTATTGACCGTTTTCATCCATAATAAACAGAAATAGAAATCGACCTTTTAATCTCATCCAAAATAAAGTTGGTTATCGTTGTTGTTTTGCTACGGGAGTAAAACTTGAACAGTTTTCATGAAACAGTTTTGACGTTAAATAAATTTTGGAGGTGATTTACTGCCGACCTGATTGTGCATTGAGTCCGACGTGTTTTTTTTTCTAACCCTCAGTGGAATTTCATGTGTTACTATACTAAAGTATACTTTAATATTATTCCCACAATTCACAAGAAAGTACAGAAAACAAAACAAGCAATCAAAAAGAAAATTAGTACGTCAGGTTATCTTAGAAATTAATTCATTGGACATGCAAACACATCGGAACTTTCTATTTTTAGTAGTCCCTTTACTTTTTATTATTATTTTATTTTCTTTAACAAATATATTTTATTTGGCTCTTTCGCAAAGTGAATTCCCGATGAATAATTGTATTAACGTAAATTTGATTTATATATTATAGTATTATTACGTGATGTTTTTCATATTGGCCTAGTTATAGGTCCGAGATCTGCTGTATTGGCCTGAGGCGCAGCCGAATGCCAATACAGCAGACCGAGGACCTTTAACTAGGCCAATATGAAAAACATCATGTAATGATACCTTTATTAATTAACCAGTCCAATATCTCTCGGGATTTTTCCTTGCAATTGTCGAAATGTCTAGCGGATTCCGATCTAGTTGTTATTGGACTGACTGGAATTGGGCCAATACAGAAAATATCCGTATTGGGCTGGTTTTTGCCGTATTGGCACAATGAAAGTTTTTATATTGTATTGACAGATTTGATCATATAAAGGCTAATAAATCAAAGTTAATTAATAAAACTTAATATTAACGTTGCGGTGGCGTAATTGTTTAGCACACATGACTGCCGATAACAACATCATGAGATCAATATTTTATTCTTACTTATTTCAATAAAGTATGGAAAAACAAACAATATATTTGATAATTCATAATTCATCTAATACAGTACATATAACGATATAACGTGCATGTTTTAACATAGTACACGGATGTCAGGTTTGATTTACAAATTCGGTGTTTTGTTTACAATGGTCCTTTTGAATCATTACTAAGAATGTCATTGATATAGTCTATCGTTTATGAGTCAGTGCTAAATGTGTAGTATTACTTGGAATTTTAGTGGTATGAATTTACTTTAATGGGCCATGATCGATAATACAGTTTTACCAAGCATTCTATTTATATAATCTATCACGTTTTACTTTTCTCAACAAAAAAAGTTTGAAGATACCGTAAATATAAATTACCGTCTTCCAATCAAAGTATACCACCGTAGTTGTACTCTTAAACATATCAGAATCGAAATAAATCATGGAAGCCAGAATGTGTTTTGAGTTTTAACATGGATTGGCGGATATTACTAAATTGTATCCCTCGCTTCTGGCTCGGGATAAAATACTATTCTCTGATGTGCTCGTTGCAAGTAGAATTTTGATTGGCTAAAAGGGTACTTTTAAAACTTCAGGGAAGCCGTGCGGTGACATAAAATCAATAATCGCTCTCACCTATGTGCTGTCCATTTATATTGTGCACAGCAGACGACACACATTTCACAAGATGACAGAAAATCAATAATCGCTCTCTGTGATCTTTGTCCAAAGATACACGTATTTATGTTTTTCCTATAATAAGGACATACTTATTAATGTTGGAACATTCAGATAAAAATGTTATCAGTCTCTAGATGTTATATATCCCGTTTTAAAGGGATATATAACATCTCGAGACTAATAACGTATAATATCCGCCAATCCATGTTAAAACTCCCAACACATTCTGGCTTCCATGATTTATTTCTTAATTATTCAACATGGATTACATCCTCTCTTGCCGCTGTAGCGCTGCTTTACCATGCTATGCAGTTGACTTGGTTCCTTTGACATTCTAATTACTTTCAATAATTTCCTCTCATGATTTAAAAAATAAAAACAACATTCGGTTATAAAAAGATTTAAAAAAAGCAATTTACAGAGCTCAGCATTGACGAGTTTCTGCGGTTGCTATGGATAATATTTGGTTACTAGGGACATTGTAAGGTTTAAGGAATTCTTATTATATATACTGGTTAGTAAATGATAAGATGTCTCTAGATCTGCTAAGGTGCTGTTGTAGAATTTTTTTTCTTGATTAAATAAAAGGTCCATGAAGATCTACAGGAAAATACTGTGCATAGGGAAACCTGTTGCTATGGACGGGGCATAACTATGAATACAAATATCAAAATGTATTTTTGATATATGAAATGACATTTGTAGTGTGTATAGCTTGACAAAAATGTACTGCTTAATCAAATATCAAGTCAAAAGATCGTAGTTGTCAAAATTCAACCATTAATTGCAATAATATAGGCTAATTTAATGTTTACAAAACCGTTGCTAGGGTGACAAAACTACACAAAAATACTATATGCTACCAGAGAATTGGAATATTATTTTTAGAGTGTACATACACAGAACATAACATTTTGTCGAAAAGACTATGCAAGATATGTAAAATAAAACCACCATATTTGAATTTCCAATGATTATTTGGACCCTCCTCCATTTACGTTGCTAAGCAACAAAGGACAAAGTGAAATCATCAAAAAAAAAATGTTCTTACCTTTCAATGATTGTGTTTAATATTATATCTATATAAACAGTTTCTGAGATTGGGCCAAAATCTACCCTTATCATACTCACTCCTTTACCACAAATTAATATTATTCTCAACTGTATGATATTTAATTTAGAGTGTATCATTTGTATTAGAAATTATAAAGATATGATTCACATTAAGTTTAAATATTTTTGATTATAAAATTATCTTAGTGCATTTTCAATTTTTTCCAATGTAAGGGAAGTTAATCTTGTGTATCCAATACACAATGGAAGTTGTCACAAACAACAAATGATCAATAATGACAAGTTAAATCATGGGAAACCGCAGTTACAATTATGAATTGATTCCTTAAATGAAATGTTTCTTTCTAGGTGGACAGCCCATGAACAATGAAATATTACTTTTATACTTTTAAAAACCCGACGGGAAGAAGGGCATCAGTTCGTGAATTTATTACCAGACAGACATGCAAAATTTGTGATTATACGGTGGATTACATGTGTCCTACCAAAACTAGCAAATCTCCTCATGCATTCGCAAGGTGCTCTATCAGAACCGATCTCCTCAAGCAGGAAAACGAGAAAATTGACAGTTTGTAGATTTATCTAGACTTCAATTTACTTCTGACGAATCGGAATTTATCCCCGATTACATTTAGACTCCCATGATGAAAAAATATTGAAAATTTAACTTGCATCTTTGTCAAGAACAACTTAGAAATGTAAGAGTGTCACAATTTTCGTCATGTTTTTCGTGGGACGATTGATTTTGCGAGAGTTACACTTCATATACAAGAATAAACTATACATGTTTCTAATCGTGATAGCATTTGCCACAGCATAGCATTCTCTGATTTTGCAATATTCGAGCAGTAAAAAAGAAAATTTCAATTTTTGACATGTACATACCTTGCGAAGCGTCTTCGTGAACTCTCTTCCACCAAAACCGGAAGTTATCCTCACGAATTTCTTTGCAGAACCAACTGTTCTGCTTGTGCCGATTACCAGCCGTGAATGTACACCTTGCTTTATTTACCAACATAAGTATTTCATGGTTTAATGAAATACAAGACAATTGTATTGTTTGGTTCAAATTGGTTATATTTTTATTTACGCAGCACAAGCACTTTTGACATATTCATGCTTTTCAAGTGAACAGAAAATTGGGGCGGGTGGCAAACTTCTAGCTGCAATGATGTAGCTCCTGTGACAAACTTGTGTCTCGGCAGAGCTACAACGCGGTCCCATTCGTCACAATGGAGCAAAAAAAAAGTTGCAGTTGAAACATAAAAACTCACCATTTACGCTTCAAACATTTCATTATAACTATTACTGAAGATCCCAGTCCTTGTTAAATCGGTTTGGCTGAGAAATATATGCTTTTCAAAGGTAGCAAAACCTTGTTCAAATTTATCGATCGTTTGCATAACCGGAAACTACGGAAGGCGGAGCTTTTCTAAATATGGTATTTCTTACTACGATGCTTACTACGGCTGATGTAAACATTCACGCCTCAAATCGCCAAATATGGTATCGACATCCAAATAGTGAGGCCGGAAATGACGAAATTCAAAATGTTCAGAGAGAAAGTAAACATGGATTTTTATTTTGTGGGAATTACATTCTAAAATACTGGTAGGTAATAAAAACTTGTTATAATAATGGACAAAAGGAAAGGTTATGTCTTATTATTGATAAATGCAGGCGTCAGAAACTCTGTAAGCGAGCGCAAAAAATCTCGGCGGCTGCTCCATTACGTGTAATGACATCCCATTATAAGCGAGCATTTACGGTTTTATTATTAGAACTAGCAAACTTCCGGAAGCACATATTGTGTTGTGTGTTTGTTTAGGGTTATGTTTTTCTTCGTCTTGTGTACCATATTCTTGTCAGTTTCTCTGTATTATCCTTTTAAGCTCACCTTGCTAAAGGCAATGTGAGCTTTTGCCATCACTTGACGTCCGTCGTCTTTTAACTGTTCACATTTTAATCTTCTCCTCTAAAACCTCAGCCAGATGAACTGAAACTTGGTAGGAAGTATATATGGCAGATCCTCTCTAAAGATTGCACATTTTGTCCCGATCCATTAACAAACATGGCTGCCACAGGCAATTCTTGTCTCGATTGGCCGATTTGAAAACAAAATCTTCTCCTCTGAAACCCCTCAGCCACATGAAGCGAAACTTGGTAGGAAGCATCTATGGAAGGTCTTCTATAAAGGTTGCTAATTTCATCCCGATATGTTAACAAACATGGCTGCCACAGGCAATTCTTGTTTCTGATTGATTTTTTTAAAAATCTTCTCTGAAACCGCTTGGCCAAATGAATCCAAACTTGATAGGAAGTATCCTTGGACGGTCTTCTTTGAAGATTGCTCATTTAGTTCTGATCCGTTAACAAACATGGCCGCCACAGGCCATTCTTGTTTCTGATTGGTTTATTTCTAAACAATCTTCTCCTCTGAAACCGCTTTCCCAAATGAACTGAAATTTCGTAGAAAGCATCATTGGAAGGACCTCTATTATGATTGCTCATTTCGTCCATATTCGTTAACAAACATGGTCGCCACAGGCAATTCTTGTTTCTGATTGGTTGATTTCTAAAAATCTTCTCTTCTGAAACCACTTTGCCAAATAAACTGAAATTTGGTAGGAAGCATCTATCGAATGTCTTCTATAAAATTTGCTCAATTCGTCCCGATCCGTTACCAAACATGGACGCCACAGGCAATTCTTGTTTCTGATTGGTTTATTTCTAAAAAAATATTCTCCTCCGAGACCACTTGGCCAAATAAATCGAATCTTGTTAGGAAGCATCCTTGGATGGTCCTCTATAAGTATTGCTCATTTAGTTCCGATCCGTTAACAAACATGGCCGCTACAGGCCATTCTTGTTTCTGATTGGTTGATTTCTAAGAAATTTTCTCCTCTGAAACTGCTTTCCCAGATGAACTGAAATTTGGTAGGAAGCATCCATGGAAGGACCTCTATAAAGAATGTTCATTTCATCCCGATTCATTAACAAACATGGTCACCACAGACAATTCTTGTTTCTGATTGGTCGATTTCTAAAAATCTTCTTCTCTGAAACTGCTTTGCCAAATGAACCGAAACTTGGTGGGTAGCACCTACATGCTTTGAAGGTTCTGTATTAAGTTTCTTCAAAGCAGAATGAAAGATGAGCGACACAGGCTCAGCCCACCGAGCCTCTAGTTTGATTGCGCCTTCTGTATTCTCTTAACGTTTATTTCAAAATTGACAAGTAAAAAAAAGTAATTTAGCAACCATTTGTAAACTTAAATCACGTGTTTTAGTGCACATATTCTGCTTTCATGCTCAAATATCAGCTGTTACGAAATATCCATATCTCAAATTGCAATGGACCTTTTACTTTTACATAGATTTTTTAGGTCCTCTATCACTGCCAAGACTTTTACCGGACTTGACTGTATATATGAGAAGCACGTTGGGTATCTAATAAGATAAAGGAACTGCTTACCATTCGCGAGTACCTGAGTTTACCCCCCGGGATTTTGGTGGGATTCGTGTTGCTCATTTTTTTTATTTTTCTACGCGTCATTTTGTTCTTAGTTCCGTGTTGTGGTGTCCGTTAAGATTTCAGCATAACAACGATGTTCGGTTTATCTTTACCTCCAGTTGTTTGTAGGAGGACTAAGCTGACGAGTTCTGTCCCCTGGCTCGAACCTCGGCTAAAGGAACAGATAAACACTAATCTGTTGCAGTGGAATTTCTACTTAGGTGACGTCATCACCTTGATCTTTTTTATCTTTAACTTATTTTAAAGGTAGAGTTTATTTTTCTATAAAAATCATGAAATAAAATTAAAACGTTTTTGCATAAATATTGAACTTCCAGTGTAAACAAGCGGGAGAAATATTCAAACAGAGATGATCACTGCATACCGGAAACGACTTTTCCCAGTATTTGTAACTAAAAACAGCTCTACCAATAAAAAAAGAGCTAAGTAAGAACCAATGAACACCAACGACAAATTAGTCTTTCTCTGTCTCTATATCCCTTAGATTGAGACAGGCATTTGTCAGTCTATAGGAGGACTCGTGTCTTATTTACGTTATTTGTGTATGCATATAGTGGGGTGTTTCTGAGTACTCCTTTGACATCTTCAAACTTTTCTTTTGGTCATTGTATTGTCTGTCTTTCTTTGATTGACTACTTCTGAGTACTCCTTTGACATCTTCAAACTTTTCTTTTGGTCATTGTATTGTCTGTCTTTCTTTGATTGACTACTTCTGAGTACTCCTTTGACATCTTCAAACTTTTCTTTTGGTCATTGTATTGTCTGTCTTTCTTTGATTGACTACTTCTGAGTACTCCTTTGACATCTTCAAACTTTTCTTTTGGTCATTGTATTGTCTGTCTTTCTTTGATTGACTACTTCTGAGTACTCCTTTGACATCTTCAAACTTTTCTTTTGGTCATTGTATTGTCTGTCTTTCTTTGATTGACTACTTCTGAGTACTCCTTTGACATCTTCAACCTTTTCTTTTGGTCATTGTATTGTCTGTCTTTCTTTGATTGACTACTTCTGAGTACTCCTTTGACATCTTCAAACTTTTCTTTTGGTCATTGTATTGTCTGTCTTTCGTTGATTGACTACTTATGAGTACTCCTTTGACATCTTCAAACTTTTCTTTTGGTCATTGTATTGTATGTCTTTCTTTGATTGACTACTTCTGAATACTCCTTTGACATCTTCAAACTTTTCTTTTGGTCATTGTATTGTCTGTCTTTCTTTGATTGACTCCTTCTGAGTACTCATTTGACATCTTCAAACTTTTCTTCTGGTCATTGTATTGTCTGTCTTTCTTTGATTGACTACTTCTGAGTACTCCTTTGACATCTTCAAACTTTTCTTTTGGTCATTGTATTGTCTGTCTTTCGTTGATTGACTACTTCTGAGTACTCATTTGACATCTTCAAACTTTTCTTTTGGTCATTGTATTGTATGTCTTTCTTTGATTGACTACTTCTGAGTACTCCTTTGACATCTTCAAACTTTTCTTTTGGTCATTGTATTGTCTGTCTATCGTAGATTGACTACTTCTGAGTACTCATTTGACATCTTCAAACTTTTCTTTTGGTCATTGTATTGTTCGTCTTTCTTTGATTGACTACTTCTGAGTACTCCTTTGACATCTTCAAACTTTTCTTTTGGTCATTGTATTGTCTGTCTTTCGTTGATTGACTACTTCTGAGTACTCCTTTGACATCTTCAAACTTTTCTTTTGGTCATTGTATTGTCTGTCTTTCTTTGATTGACTACTTCTGAGTACTCCTTTGACATCTTCAAACTTTTCTTTTGGTCATTGTATTGTCTGTCTTTCTTTGATTGACTACTTCTGAGTACTCCTTTGACATCTTCAAACTTTTCTTTTGGTCATTGTATTGTCTGTCTTTCTTTGATTGACTACTTCTGAGTACTCCTTTGACATCTTCAAACTTTTCTTTTGGTCATTGTATTGTCTGTCTTTCGTTGATTGACTACTTCTGAGTACTCATTTGACATCTTCAAACCTTTCTTTTGGTCATTGTATTGTCTGTCTTTCTTTGATTGACTACTTCTGAGTACTCCTTTGACATCTTCAAACTTTTCTTTTGGTCATTGTATTGTCTGTCTTTCGTTGATTGACTACTTCTGAGTACTCATTTGACATCTTCAAACCTTTCTTTTGGTCATTGTATTGTCTGTCTTTCGTTGATTGACTATTTCTGAGTACTCCTTTGACATCTTCAACCTTTTCTTTTGGTCATTGTATTGTATGTCTTTCTTTGATTGACTACTTCTGAGTACTCCTTTGACATCTTCAAGCTTTTCTTTTGGTCATTGTATTGTCTGTCTTTCTTTGATTGACTACTTCTGAGTACTCCTTTGACATCTTCAAACTTTTCTTTTGATCATTGTATTGTCTGTCTTTCTTTGATTGACTACTTCTGAGTACTCCTTTGACTTCTTCAAACTTTTCTTCTGGTCATTGTATTGTCTGTCTTTCTTTGATTGACTACTTCTGAGTACTCCTTTGACATCTTCAAACTTTTCTTTTGGTCATTGTATTGTCTGTCTTTCGTTGATTTACTACTTCTGATTACTCCTTTGACATCTTCAAACTTTTCTTTTGGTCATTGTATTGTCTGTCTTTCTTTGATTGACTACTTCTGAGTACTCCTTTGACATCTTCAAGCTTTTCTTTTGGTCATTGTATTGTCTGTCTTTCTTTGATTGACTACTTCTGAGTACTCCTTTGACATCTTCAAACTTTTCTTTTGGTCATTGTATTGTCTGTCTTTCGTTGATTGACTACTTCTGAGTACTCCTTTGACATCTTCAAACTTTTCTTTTGGTCATTGTATTGTCTGTCTTTCTTCGATTTACTACTTCTGATTACTCCTTTGATATCTTCAAACTTTCATTATCCCTGACATAAACACCACGTTCCACGAGATCTACAAATAACATTAGCATTTTAATCATACGTGCAGAGTTGTACTTTTGTGACTTCAACAACTTTAATGTGATAATCATATGCAGAAATGATACTTTCTGTCTCCTATATCTAATCAAGAATGTTAACCTTTCATGTCAAATTAGTAATTACCACATTTTTAACGGATGAAGTTTACACCTCCATACAAAAGAGCTCTACCTCCTCACAAAAGAGCGTATTAACGTAATAGAGTAACATGATATTGTCTTTTAGACAGTATCTCTACTAAGTGAAGTTCATTGTTGTCACTTAGAAAACATTGTAATTCTAACATCAATATGGGATGAAATTAATTAATTCTGACAAGGTGCGTGGTCTGTATCATAAGTGTCTCATTTAAACGTTTGTCGCGTGCGAAACATCAGCTCAAGTTATGATTGTCAAAAGATGAAGCTGTTCAGTTCTCCTAATTTTTCTATAAAGAGTCGTATTAAATTTAAATGTTAAACAAATGTAATAGACTTTTAAAACCAACACAATAATTGAAAAATTAATTATATGCTAAAAATGATTATAAATTCACTACAGGTGTCGTATGATTGTTTTGTATCGTTTTTGAAATCACCTGCTTCTTTTTCCTTGACATGAAATAATAAAAAATGTACTCAGCATTGACATAAAATCTACAGAGATTTTTAAGTACATAGTATACGATGACGTGAGAGCAGTATATATATCGTCAAAGTTAAAATAATACAATAGAAAGGGTTAGGGTTCGGATTGTGGTGTTTAAGGCCACTTTCAGCAATATTTCAGTTATATCGTGGCGGTCAGTTTTATTGGTGGAGGAATCCGTAGTACTCGGATAAATCAGACCTACAGCAAGTCTCTAACAAACATTATCACTTAATATTGTATCGAGTACACCTCGCCATGAAAGGGATTCGAACAACAGAAAGGGGAAGCAGAACAAAATTGACAGCGAGACAAGAAAAACCATTGGAAAAAATCCTAATATGGATGTACGAACACTCTTTTAAAAAAGAAACGCAAATTGTATATAAATACCCGGTATATGTTAACAAATGTTTGAAGATGCCAAAGGGGGACATAAGTCGAAGAAGGGATACAATATAAAATGGACAAAATGACAAAAGGGGGTGAACTCAGGTGCTCCGGAAGGTTAAGCAGTTCTTGCTCCATTAGTGACACCAGTCGTGTTACTCCAGTTATATACCCGGTAATAAGCCATGAATGAGGTAAGACTGGGAAGTGTCTACGACAAGTGCAACATATCCGTGGTCATTTCTAACACAGACATTCCATAACGATCAACCAAGTCATGGTGGCGACCGTAAAACTTTAGAAGTGATGACTTTAACTTAACCAATAGGAACCCTTGGTTCAGTAACTTTCTTGTTAGCTACATATAAATGGAAAGTTTACAATGAAAAATTGAAAACATCTCTATTGTCGTAAAATTTCATCTTAACCGCCCCTCACTGTCCATTTCGAGGTATATGAATGTCAAGGTATGAAGCATTCCTAGCTGTATCTGTGGAATCCTTTATTTCAAGCTCAGTGGGATAGATGATATCAACACAATCATGTACGTCTTCAAATGATGGATCATACTACGTATACGTTTTAGTATCTTTAGAATTTATCATTTAACACAACAGAAATGTACTCCTTATAATGTCAACTTGGAGATAACATCTATTTCAATTTTATTAAGTCTTAATGCTATATCTTATTTACAACCTTCACTATTGTTCAACAAGGCCACACTTCTCTAAATGTCCCCGAATGAAAAATAACCTATGGAAAATACAGACATGCTTAATCACGGAACATTTGATCCTTTGTCGCGTGCTAAATAGTTTGCGTCAGGTGTAAAATTACACTAATTTAAATAATTCCCTTAACGTAAATAATATACATAATTAACTATAAAAGGACATTTAAACGCTATGCAGTGTGTTTACATACAATTGCTACTAGGTAAAGAAGCAATACAGGGTGGCGATATGAAATGGGGGAAGTTTAAATTTTAAATTTATGCGAAAGATGAAGATTCTAATACAATATAAATACAAAAACTGATTGTCATGTATATCGCAATTTCAACGATATGCATATCAACATAAACGTGCATGATAGAGGATAATAAAAACGTGCATGATAGAGCATAATAAAAACGTGGCATGATAGAGCATAATAAAAACGTGGCATGATAGAGCATAATAAAAACGTGGCATGATAGAGCATAATAAAAACGTGCATGATAGAGCATAATAAAAACGTGCATGATAGAGCATAATAAAAACGTGGCATGATAGAGCATAATAAAAACGTGCATGATAGAGCATAATAAAAACGTGCATGATAGAGCATAATAAAAACGTGGCATGATAGAGCATAATAAAAACGTGGCATGATAGAGCATAATAAAAACGTGCATGATAGAGCATAATAAAAACGTGCATGATAGAGCATAATAAAAAACGCGCATGATAGAGCATAATAAAAAACGCGCATGATAGAGCATAATAAAAACGTAGATACAAAAAAAAATGTAGTCAACTTTGGGGACACAAGACACAGGACATAGACAAATACGGAGGTGAACCAAGGTGCTCGCTAGGTCAAGGTCAATCTAGTAAGGGATGAATGATTTTATAGATAAAGTTTTATTAGAAGCCATGGATATGGAACAGCTAGTTACATCAGGTAATCAAAAATGTTAGGCTAGAACTGCTTGCTCATCGCTTGTACCTGGTTTTTGGTGGGGTCCGTGTTGCTCATCTCTTTAGTTTTCTGTGTTGTGTTTTATTTCAGGCAGGAACTGCTTGGCCTTTGCATGCTACTGGGTTCAGGAAGCATCATCATCTCATCACAAAGTAGTTTTTTCTTGCCATGATCGAGACCATCCATAGCAATTTTTTAGTTCGATGACCCACCACCCAAATCAACTGGCCATACCCCCATTTATTATTAAGACACCCACCATGTTTCTCAAATAGTCAAGAAGTGTCGGACACCACTATATGCAAAAACACAAACAACACGAACGAGACAAAAATTATGCAAAAGCGAAAAGATACATTGTCATTTGAGATATGAAAATTTCATAACGGTCAAGCGTGATGACCACCGTAGAATTGTTGTAGCGATGACCTTGACCTGAGAGCAAGGTAGCCTAAATTACGAAATACTGAAAACTTGCAATTTCCACGTGGACGAATTTCTGCATTGCTTAATTCTGAATTCAAAATTATATCCAACAAGCCCTTTATCTGCCTATCATCGCTATCTTTGTTCATTTGGATTTTATCTGAATTAAGTTGCTGACGAAAGTGATGCTATATAAATGGGAGTGATTGAGTGAATGATTGTTGTTTAACGCCAATTCAGCAATTTCTCAGCTATATCATGGCGAGAACAAGTTAATTTTCAATGAGATGATGATGAGGTCCGCTTTGTTCAAGATCAACACGCTGAGTTGGAGTTTTATAGTGCTGGCTCGCTGAAACAACAGTCCGCTGGTAGACATGTCGCTCCACTCGGACACATTATTCTGATTCCGAGCCAACCAGTCTTCGTTCTCTCTCCTTAATGCTGCATGCTTAGCGGAGAAGCAACAAATACCACTTTAAAAATCTTTGGTTTGACCCGACCGGGGCTCGAACCCACGATCTACCGCACTCTAGGCCAACATGCTAACCATTACGCCACCGATGCGGTTCTATATAAATGGGAGCAGTTGGTGTGACGTCATTGACCAAAACAAAAAGGCTGCTTACCCTTCCCCCCCCCCCCTCCTAAACTTTAAGAATTTTGGAATTTCATTATAAAACAATAATCTAACAGTTTTTAAATAACCTTTAATTTAGGTTAATTCTTTTTTATTATTGAAAGTAGCTATCTTTCATTGAACATTTTCGCCTCTCCTTTAAATCACATTTCAAGTTTCTTATGTTTTCATAAAGGATAACGATATGATATTGATAAATCAACAACGTACAGTCTGCCCAATCTAGCAAAACTTTGAGTAAATAAAGGTTAAATTTATCGGGTGCTTAACTGCTAGAGGATACGATAACTTGTAGCCTTGTCAAACTTCATTCATAAAATAGAACAAACTTTCAAATAACAGTTATGTACCGCTCAGCAGAAGGCTTTGATTGGATAATCATATATGCACAGGTGTGTTTTATACCTGATGAATCTGAACTTTGACCCGATACCGTGAGAACCGTCTAGAAATTATTAAAATTTGATGATATTGAAAAATACAAATTTGAATAGTTATGGTCGATTCCAAGATTTTTATATTAATTTTAGAATTTTTGAATGAAATTGCATCAGACCCAGTGCATTTACCAACACGATTTATCCGATAATATTCAATCTGTTTTTAACACCTCATTAAAATTAAATGTGTTGATTAATGCCAATAATTGGAATATGAAATAATTTGGTTAACATTTGTTGTTAGCATAATGTTTATGATAAACAATTGTTCTTATAGTGGTTTGGTTGACGTAATCACTTCACGCGTTTTACTGTTGCCATCATAACTTGGTTAACAGTTGCGGAATATCTGTTTCAGATGACCATGGAAATGCTCTGATCGTCGTAGTCATCGTCACGACCTACTTTCCTCTTGCATGACGTTTTACCGGATTTTTATTCACAGTAACACGACGGGTGTAAATAGTGGAGCGGGCATTGCTTATCCTTCCCCAGTACCACAGATCGCCCCCTGTTAGGACAGACACAATGGCATTTGCTAAAGGTCCTGTGTTGGGACAGACACAATGGCATTTGCTAAAGGTCCTGTGTTGGGACAGACACAATGACATTTGCTAAAGGTCTTGGGTTGGGACAGACACAATGACATTTGCTACAGGTCCTGGGTTGGGACAGACACAATAGCATTTGCTAAAGGTCCTGTGTTGGGACAGACACAATGGCATTTGCTAAAGGTCCTGTGTTGGGACAGACACAATGACATTTGCTAAAGGTCCTGTGTTGGGACAGACACAATGACATTTGCTAAAGGTCCTGGGTTGGGACAGACACAATGACATTTGCTAAAGGTCCTGTGTTTGGACAGACACAATGACATTTACTAAAGGTCTTGGGTTGGGACAGACACAATGACATTTACTAAAGGTCTTGGGTTGGGACAGACACAATAACATTTACTAAAGGTCCTGTGTTGGGACAGACACAATGACATTTACTAAAGGTCCTGGGTTGGGACAGACACAATGGCATTTGCTAAAGGTCCTGTGTTGGGACAGACACAATGACATTTACTAAAGGTCCTGTGTTGGGACAGACACAATGACATTTACTAAAGGTCCTGTGTTGGGACAGACACAATGACATTTACTAAAGGTCCTGGGTTGGGACAGATTTACGGTCTTCTTCCACCTTAACATGTAAATGAAAAGAAAAATCATTTTGTTTTTATTATTTTCATTGATTTCATAGTTAGTATTACTTCAAACATATTATATACCATTGTGCTTGAGAAAAAAACATAAGTGTTTTTAAAATGATGTCGGTGTATGGTGTTTAACGCCACTTTCAACAATATTTCAGTTAAATATACTGTATTTCTAAAATGTACATAATTAGGCTTGAAGGTCTAGAACCATTATACATATAATGTTCATTATATTTTATACAAGAAAATGTTTCCCTTTTCTTGTTAAATTAAAAAATTGGTGAAAAATCGGACAAAAACTTGAACAACGTGCACATACAGAAAGTAGATTACAGAAAAGATATGGTGTCTGTTAATACAACATTTACCTTGTACGTTCTCAAAACTTTTAAATTACCACAAAAATTGTAAACGTTTAAAAATCAATACAATACACTATAATATTTGCATATTATAACGGCATCCGGGAGTTTGTATTAAAAGTAATGATTACCTGCGTCGTGATCATGACCTCTAACTGGAGTATATTTAGATTATGCCCTAGTAACGGATATGCGCAAAGCCTATCTATAGGAACCGTGGCGCTGAATTCAAACTTTGTAAAAACCATCACACGATGGTAGAGACAGTTCTATGTTATTTATTTTTCCTGTAGTTTTTATTTAACGAGGAATACCTATATCGTATGGTGAGTAGATTTTACATGTTTTTGCAAAATAAATCTGGTCTTCTTCAATGTTTTCATAGCATGGTCACTGTATTTTTTTTGTTTTATTATTTAGTTTTTGAAATAACTTTTTTTTCTACTTTGAACATTTTTTTAATGAAAAAAAATCTAAAAAAGCAAATTATCCGTTAAATGTGATTCATTATTTGACAAAAATAACATCATTTGTTGACTGTATTTTTTTTTTTTATATTAGATCTGTTTCAGAAAAAAATATGAAGATACCAAAGGTGTTATCAAAACCAATACACTTAGCCCTAATTTTTTTTTCTAGATTTCAATTAGTGTAATTCTGGTATATATTGGTCAACTTTCGTTCGCTTACTTCGGAGTAGTAAATTAATTATTGTTAAGAGACGGAATCGGAGTACCAAATTTCACCACCCCCACACTTCCCCGAAAATTGAGTAAAAAGAGGATGTAGATAATTGAGTGTACAAATCCAATTAATCAATAGGTAATTTTTCGTCAACATCTTTCGACTTTCGGCTCTCGCCTGTCTTAATCTACACAACCATCCTTCCTATTTCCTCAACTGTTTATTCAAAGCACATACATTTCGAGGTCATCCATAAGGTTATTTTGGATTTACAGTAAGCGGGTCGACCCTAAAAATTGCGTGGTAACTGAATCGACTCCAAAAATACCTGACTGATAAATAGATGAAACTCGAAAACAATCCCTTACCCAGAACTATTTATGGGGATTTTTTATGGGAATTCCAAAGAATATTTGTTTTTTTTTTAAATCAAAGTAAACATTTTTTAAAAACTTGAATGAATGCCGTATCTACCAATACAAATGTTTAAAGCCGTGTTTTTGCACATCGGTAATGTTTTACGGATGCCTTTGATGGTATGTAAATATTATTATTGTCCAGCAACATTTATAATCCTCTATTGACAGTTTTACTTCATACTCTATATAACAACATTTATATGTGACATTAAACTCTAATATCAACAAAATAGTAACTTATCACCACCAATATATTACCTAAAGATGTATTTACATTGTAATATGAAGTAGAAAAATCATCGTAAAACAAACAAGACCTTAATCCGAGGCTGCTATACCTGATTGTGTTAGGAGATCACGAGATATTGATAACAAAACAAACGTGTTGGGGATACTTGTCAGTTTTTTGTATTATGTTAAAAAGAAATATTCTGATTCCCAATGTTGCTGAAAAAAATATTCTGATTTTGGTGGAGGAAAAAAAAAATAATCTGATTCAGAGTTTTTGTCATGGAATGTTAAATTCTGGAAAAAAAATTACTGATAGAAAAAAAAACCATAGCAAGTTAAACGGTCGATCCCTTACATATATTCTGACTTGTATACTTCTATGTTGACAAGCTACACATGATAAATTACTATCAGTGAGACTTCGTAAGGTATTTTACGCTATTCATGACTGTTTTACCGAGAAAACTAGTTAAGGTCGATACATGTACTATCACCGACCACAATAACACGAACCACACTATTGTGAAAAACTTCAAACTAAAAAGACAAAAAACCGACAGAATACTATGTCCGCCCACACACACCTGTGGCGGGATTAAACCGGTTCAGAGTATTTGCCTTTATATACATTTTATCTTTGTAGATACTGTTTGTTTTTATTTCTATAACTTATTATAAATAGATGCATACATTACAATGCAGCTACTTCAACACCTGAATGTTAAGACATCCTTTTAAAATTACAATGTTGTTAAATGGCGCGGCATGCACGAGATATTACTAAAACCTTATAACAGATCAAACATATTACCTTAAATAAATATTACTATCTTATTAGAATTAAATGATGACATGACATTACTCTTTTCTCAACAAAACTCAATATCCACGTGGAGACTTTCGTAGCAGCGATCATGTAGTGATTGAATATTAAATTTACACATGCAATCCGTTCCTATTATCTATAACTTAATGAGTTTAAGTTTCGTCAGTCGCCAGGTGTACTTTGTGTGATTTCAGGTGATCAAGTTTGTCAGTAATGCAGGGGCCCCCCCTAAAATTTAAAAAATAAGATTTTTTGGCGTAAAATCGTGATTTTTCACACGAAATACCCCAAAAAAATTTAAGTGCGCCCCCCTAACTTGAAATCCTGGATCCGCACTTCGCAAGTTTGTTGGTAGGGGTGTGAAGCTGAGTGTATGTACCCCCACCTTATTCATATATTTCAGATCTTAAAATTATACACTTTTTCATATATTGCATAGCCACAGGTAACCCATTCCCATACTACCAGTATTACATATATAGTCATTAAATGAAATGTTTGTGTAATATGAGAAGTGAAAATCCATGCAAGTTAATTAGTTGCAGCTGATAAGAGATGGACTGGGTAATGGATAATCTACACAGTGATAAAGTTTCCCTAATTCAATATCTCCAGCAGGGCAGATAAATTTCTATTATGTTGTCTCCTCTAGTTAACGATGTCTGACATGTATCAGAACTTACATCAGTATGATCAGCAGCTGGGTTAAATTGAAGGGCTTTTCATATAATTAGTCGTGTGAAATATTGATAACCTTATATATTTCATGTAAATTTCCATACCTTAATATATAGATACAAATATTCTATTAACCAATCAAGGGCCTTCGAGGGGCAACAATCTAAACTACAAATACACATATAAAGGGGAAAGAGTTGTTTGATTGATAGACAGACATAACATATATATATATTGTAATATATATTACGAAGCACAAAAATATTCCAGCGGCACGTCCCTATCACTTAATACATAGGAAGTGCCCCCCCCCCCACCCCCAGTATATCTACATTATTGCTTTGTTTGATTGTATTGGTAGCATCTCTTTAATGAAACATCTCTTCCGGTGTTCAACTAATAATAGGAACCTATTCCAAGACGTAACCATTTTTATTAACAATGGTAGATAAATGTATTGCACTCTTGTTGTTAACAATTCTTTGAAGATACAACTTCTATTCAAAGAATCTTTTTGTTAATCTTGAAAGCTGTTTCATACTTCAATTTGATTTCTGTTACATGTATAATAAGTTTTATCTACATTGTATGTTTATAATAAAATATATCTTAATTAAAATATATACCATTATTGTTTTACCTAATATATAAATATTCCACTAAAATTTAAACCACTTTTAAATATTCCAATAAAATTTGATCCAATTTTAATTATTCCACATGGTATTTTTTGTAATAATTATAATCCACATGTTTTTTTACCCCATAATTAATCCATGTGCTGTATTATTTTTTTGCAATAATTATTGTGCATGCTATTTTCACCGAGTAATCATAATCCACATAATAAATATTTTCACATAATAATGAACCACATGTTTTTTCACGCCATTATTAATCCACATGTTTTTTCACGCCATAATTAATCCACATGTTTTTTCACGCCATAATTAATCCACATGGTTTTTTTTTCCACGCCATTATTATTCCACTTGTTATTTCATGCCATAATTAATCCACATGTTTTTTCACGCCATTATTATTCCACATGTTTTTTCACGCCATAATTAATCCACGTGTTTTTTCACGCCATTATTAATCCACATGTTTTTTCACGCCATTATTATTCCACGTTTTTTTCACGCCATAATTAATCCACATATTTTTTTTCACGCCGTTGTTATTCCACATGTTTTTTCACGCCATAATTATTCTACATATTTTTGTTTACGCCATTGTTATTCCACATGTTGTTTCACGCCATAATTATTCCACATGATATTAAGTAATAATTACATTCCACGTGTTATATTCACGCAATAGTTATCCCACGTGTAACATAATTATGATTTCACATTTTCTTGCAAAAGATCAATTATTCCACAAAAATACCTCAACTTAAAATGCGTAATCCGCTAATTTTCAGCAATCTTCCTTTCCGATATTTTTTAGATAATATAACTGCGACTGTGTTTTCTCCACTGTCACTAGAATGGCGACACACATTTATTATATAATCATACCTGGAAATATAATTTGGAAAGTTTACACTGTTCTGTAGGAAATAATTTGCTACTCCAAAAAAACTTCCAAAAATCTTCCTGTTAAAATTCAATAAACCACTACGCGTAATGTTCGTCTTTAAATCTTTTTTTCAACAATGAAAATATCAATTTTTTCTTTGTGAATTTCTGTTCCTTTATTACTAAGGAGATGAATCTCGTCTCTTGTTTTTTTCTACGCATTTTGAGATATTCACAAAAACGTTTAAAAAAAACAACAGAAAAGTCAAATAGTGATTTTTAAAATATATATTAAAAAATTACAGAAAATGTGTTAAACACCTCAAACGGAAATAGAAATGATACAAAGCATGGAAAGGGTACCTGCTTTTTATAGGAGGAGACACGGGGCAGACGACATTACCATGACAACTCGCACGCGACAGGTGCAATTGATATCGGAAATAATCAATATCAAGAACCAGCGGAAGTAGCAGATAAGATCATTTTACAACACACTGTCGTGGTTGTTAAAGTATGGCGCATCCGGTCTTATAACAAAAACGTCTTTATGTACAAACAATAATGTTTAATATTCATTTTATAAATTATTGAGTTTTAAATCTAGGATTGGTTTATAGAAAGGATATAAGGAGATTGATTTGACTGTTATCAATGATTTTGGTTGTATTTAAAAATTGTTTTCTTTAATTTTTTTTTTCTAGTTTTTATAACATTATTAAAAGAAAGTTTACACAACAATGGTCAACAATTCCATTAATATCAACAAAACTATTAATCTGCTCCCATGTTGAATGAACTCACTGAACACAAAACTAACCACGACATATATGACGTTGAAAATACCAAGTCCTGGCAAGGTTAAACTGGTTAATACCAGGTCCTGGCAAGGTTAAACTGGTTAATACCAGGTCCTGGCAAGGTTAAACTGGTTAATACCAGATCCTGGCAAGGTTAAACTGGTTAATACCAGGTCCTGGCAAGGTTAAATTGGTTAATGGGCTCTTAACCTCCTCTCTTGAAAACTGGATCTCCAACAGCAATACATATCTAAATAAACGATGAAAAAATGCACATGTTCGCTTCCACTCAATAAGAACACATTTTATCATAAAAATGCAGGACAACATAAACATGGACAGTACATTGTAATTATTTGTATTTGTATAAATATACGAAGACTTTTTTTGAAGACTCTTTTATAAATACCAGGGTGGTACCTGTTATGTGTTTGGGCCCATCAAACTAGTTTATCTCCTGTGCATTGTATTGAAGTGCCTGTACCAAGTCAGGAAATTGAGCTGTCAGGCATTGATGTGTTTAGGGAGTGTGTAGAATTTGCCAATTTCTACGATTTGTTTGTTATCCCCTCGCCAACGAAGTTGCAAAGGGATATAGTAACGCTACCGTCCGTCCTTCCGTCTTTCCTTCCGTCCGTCCGTCCTTCCGTAACATCCTTGTGAACACTCTAGAATCAACATCCTTCAATGGATTTTGACCAAGCTTGGTACATTCCTAGTCCTTAAGAGAATCTGAAACCATATTGATTTTCAAGGTCATAGTTCAAAGGTCAAGGTCACCGGGTCAAATTTTTAGGCGAGGGGATACGCCACGCTTTGCGTTGCCCTTGTTGGATTTTGGAACTGTTCCGACAGTGATATTTTTTTGTTTTTCATTAAGTTTTAATGTTAGATTATGTGGAGCAGGAACTGCCGACCCTTCCGGAGCACCTGAGTTCACCCCCGGTTTTTAGCGGGGTTCGTGTTACTCGATCTTTAGCTTTATATGTATGTTTTGTAGATCGTTGTTTGTCCCTTTGTACTTTTTCTTTTGACCATTGTGTTGTCTGTTCTTCTTCGATATACGGATTCTGATTACCCCTTTGGTATCTTCAAACTCTTCTTATACATTTCGATGTAAGAAAACTCACTTTTACTCAAAATGCTTAAAACTAGAAAAGATTGTAGATATCTATCCATGATAGACCATCACTTTCACAATAAAAAAGAATATTATATCATGCAACAAACATATCACCTATGGCTTTGGTCTTGTGTCGATACTTATCTCAATTAACCGGGGGTGTCACTGGTCAGCTCCTTCCTCCACTATTACCGGGGGTGTCACTGGTCAGCTCCTTCCTCCACTATTACCGGGGGTGTCACTGGTCAGCTCCTTCCACCACTATTAACCGGGGGTGTCACTGGTCAGCTCCTTCCACCACTATTAACCGGGGGTGTCACTGGTCAGCTCCTTCCACCACTATTAACCGGGGGTGTCACTGGTCAGCTCCTTCCTCCACTATTAACCGGGGGTGTCACTGGTCAGCTCCTTCCTCCACTATTACCGGGGGTGTCACTGGTCAGCTCCTTCCTCCACTATTACCGGGGGTGTCACTGGTCAGCTCCTTCCACCACTATTAACCGGGGGTGTCACTGGTCAGCTCCTTCCTCCACTATTACCGGGGGTGTCACTGGTCAGCTCCTTCCTCCACTATTACCGGGGGTGTCACTGGTCAGCTCCTTCCACCACTATTAACCGGGGGTGTCACTGGTCAGCTCCTTCCACCACTATTAACCGGGGGTGTCACTGGTCAGCTCCTTCCACCACTATTAACCGGGGGTGTCACTGGTCAGCTCCTTCCTCCACTATTAACCGGGGGTGTCACTGGTCAGCTCCTTCCTCCACTATTACCGGGGGTGTCACTGGTCAGCTCCTTCCTCCACTATTACCGGGGGTGTCACTGGTCAGCTCCTTCCACCACTATTAACCGGGGGTGTCACTGGTCAGCTCCTTCCTCCACTATTACCGGGGGTGTCACTGGTCAGCTCCTTCCTCCACTATTACCGGGGGTGTCACTGGTCAGCTCCTTCCTCCACTATTACCGGGGGTGTCACTGGTCAGCTCCTTCCTCCACTATTACCGGGGGTGTCACTGGTCAGCTCCTTCCTCCACTATTACCGGGGGTGTCACTGGTCAGCTCCTTCCTCCACTATTACCGGGGGTGTCACTGGTCAGCTCCTTCCTCCACTATTACCGGGGGTGTCACTGGTCAGCTCCTTCCTCCACTATTACCGGGGGTGTCACTGGTCAGCTCCTTCCTCCACTATTACCGGGGGTGTCACTGGTCAGCTCCTTCCACCACTATTACCGGGGGTGTCACTGGTCAGCTCCTTCCTCCACTATTACCGGGGGTGTCACTGGTCAGCTCCTTCCTCCACTATTACCGGGGGTGTCACTGGTCAGCTCCTTCCTCCACTATTACCGGGGGTGTCACTGGTCAGCTCCTTCCTCCACTATTACCGGGGGTGTCACTGGTCAGCTCCTTCCTCCACTATTACCGGGGGTGTCACTGGTCAGCTCCTTCCTCCACTATTACCGGGGGTGTCACTGGTCAGCTCCTTCCTCCACTATTACCGGGGGTGTCACTGGTCAGCTCCTTCCTCCACTATTACCGGGGGTGTCACTGGTCAGCTCCTTCCTCCACTATTACCGGGGGTGTCACTGGTCAGCTCCTTCCTCCACTATTACCGGGGGTGTCACTGGTCAGCTCCTTCCTCCACTATTACCGGGGGTGTCACTGGTCAGCTCCTTCCTCCACTATTACCGGGGGTGTCACTGGTCAGCTCCTTCCTCCACTATTACCGGGGGTATCACTGGTCAGCTCCTTCCTCCACTATTACCGGGGGTGTCACTGGTCAGCTCCTTCCTCCACTATTACCGGGGGTGTCACTGGTCAGCTCCTTCCACCACTATTACCGGGGGTGTCACTGGTCAGCTCCTTCCTCCACTATTACCGGGGGTGTCACTGGTCAGCTCCTTCCTCCACTATTACCGGGGGTGTCACTGGTCAGCTCCTTCCTCCACTATTACCGGGGGTGTCACTGGTCAGCTCCTTCCTCCACTATTACCGGGGGTGTCACTGGTCAGCTCCTTCCTCCACTATTACCGGGGGTGTCACTGGTCAGCTCCTTCCTCCACTATTACCGGGGGTGTCACTGGTCAGCTCCTTCCTCCACTATTACCGGGGGTGTCACTGGTCAGCTCCTTCCTCCACTATTACCGGGGGTGTCACTGGTCAGCTCCTTCCTCCACTATTACCGGGGGTATCACTGGTCAGCTCCTTCCTCCACTATTACCGGGGGTGTCACTGGTCAGCTCCTTCCTCCACTATTACCGGGGGTGTCACTGGTCAGCTCCTTCCTCCACTATTACCGGGGGTGTCACTGGTCAGCTCCTTCCTCCACTATTACCGGGGGTGTCACTGGTCAGCTCCTTCCTCCACTATTACCGGGGGTGTCACTGGTCAGCTCCTTCCTCCACTATTACCGGGGGTGTCACTGGTCAGCTCCTTCCTCCACTATTACCGGGGGTGTCACTGGTCAGCTCCTTCCTCCACTATTACCGGGGGTGTCACTGGTCAGCTCCTTCCTCCACTATTACCGGGGGTGTCACTGGTCAGCTCCTTCCTCCACTATTACCGGGGGTGTCACTGGTCAGCTCCTTCCTCCACTATTACCGGGGGTGTCACTGGT
The DNA here is from genome assembly GCA_963383655.1 of Bathymodiolus septemdierum. Taxonomy (NCBI): domain Eukaryota; kingdom Metazoa; phylum Mollusca; class Bivalvia; order Mytilida; family Modiolidae; genus Bathymodiolus; species Bathymodiolus septemdierum. Next base: position 22,122,814 of record OY726527.1, on the reverse strand, counting down.
CAGCTCCTTCCTCCACTATTACCGGGGGTGTCACTGGTCAGCTCCTTCCTCCACTATTACCGGGGGTGTCACTGGTCAGCTCCTTCCTCCACTATTACCGGGGGTGTCACTGGTCAGCTCCTTCCTCCACTATTACCGGGGGTGTCACTGGTCAGCTCCTTCCTCCACTATTACCGGGGGTGTCACTGGTCAGCTCCTTCCTCCACTATTACCGGGGGTGTCACTGGTCAGCTCCTTCCTCCACTATTACCGGGGGTGTCACTGGTCAGCTCCTTCCTCCACTATTAACCGGGGGTGTCACTGGTCAGCTCCTTCCTCCACTATTACCGGGGGTGTCACTTGTCAGCTCCTTCCTCCACTATTACCGGGGGTGTCACTGGTCAGCTCCTTCCTCCACTATTACCGGGGGTGTCACTGGTCAGCTCCTTCCTCCACTATTAACCGGGGGTGTCACTGGTCAGCTCCTTCCTCCACTATTACCGGGGGTGTCACTGGTCAGCTCCTTCCTCCACTATTACCGGGGGTATCACTGGTCAGCTCCTTCCTCCACTATTACCGGGGGTATCACTGGTCAGCTCCTTCCTCCACTATTACCGGGGGTATCACTGGTCAGCTCCTTCCTCCACTATTACCGGGGGTATCACTGGTCAGCTCCTTCCTCCACTATTACCGGGGGTATCACTGGTCAGCTCCTTCCTCCACTATTAACCGGGGGTGTCACTGGTCAGCTCCTTCCACCACTATTAACCGGGGGTGTCACTGGTCAGCTCCTTCCTCCACTATTACCGGGGGTGTCACTGGTCAGCTCCTTCCTCCACTATTAAGTATGGTAGTCACGATACAGCCTAAAGTAACGATAGACAGAAATAACAAAACCTAGCTAGCTATGTATATCTCTGTATGTTTAACTAGCTATGTATATCTCTGTATGTTTAACTAGCTATGTATATCTCTGTATGTTTAACTAGCTATGTATATCTCTGTATGTTTAACTAGCTATGTATATCTCTGTATGTTTAACTAGCTATGTATATCTCTGTATGTTTAACTAGCTATGTATATCTCTGTATGTTTAACTAGCTATGTATATCTCTGTATGTTTAACTAGCTATGTATATCTCTGTATGTTTAACTAGCTATGTATATCTCTGTATGTTTAACTAGCTATGTATATCTCTGTATGTTTAACTAGCTATGTATATCTCTGTATGTTTATTGAATCCCAATCTGATTAAAATCATTTTCTCATCTTGCTCCCGTTTTCTGATATGTCGCTGCGTGAGAGATCTGACGAAACGCCGTAGACATCCTCGTGTCAGTGACCTAGGGTCAATGAGTGAATTGACCAATCAAATTGCCGCTTTCAGGATCTTGAAAGTAATTACGATAATCTGATTGGTCAATTCACTCATTGATATTGGTGTAATTGTTGACAATCACTGTTTAGAGGTAGTACTACATTTTGTTGATATTGGTGTAATTGTTGACAATCACTGTTTTAGAGGTAGTACTACATTTTGTTGATATTGATGTAATTGTTGACCATCACTGTTTAGAGGTAGTACTACATTTTGTTGATATTGGTGTAATTGTTGACCATCACTGTTTAGAGGTAGTACTACATTTTGTTGATATTGATGTAATTGTTGACAATCACTGTTTAGAGGTAGTACTACATTTTGTTGATATTGGTGTAATTGTTGACGATCACTGTTTAGAGGTAGTACTACATTTTGTTGATATTGGTGTAATTGTTGACGATCACTGTTTAGAGGTAGTACTACATTTTGTTGATATTGGTGTAATTGTTGACGATCACTGTTTAGAGGTAGTACTACATTTTGTTGATATTGGTGTAATTGTTGACAATCACTGTTTAGAGGTAGTACTACATTTTGTTGATATCGGTGTAATTGTTGACAATCACTGTTTAGAGGTAGTACTCCATTTTGTTGATATCGGTAGAATTGTTGACGATCACTGTTTAGAGGTAATACTACATTTTGTTGATATTGGTGTAATTGTTGACCATCACTGTTTAGAGGTAGTACTACATTTTGTTGATATTGATGTAATTGTTGACAATCACTGTTTAGAGGTAGTACTACATTTTGTTGATATCGGTAGAATTGTTGACGATCACTGTTTAGAGGCAGTACTACATTTTGTTGATATTGGTGTAATTGATGACAATCACTGTTTAGAGGTAATACTACATTTTGTTGATATTGGTGTAATTGATGACCATCACTGTTTAGAGGTAGTACTACATTTTGTTGATATTGGTGTAATTGTTGACAATCACTGTTTAGAGGTAGTATTACATTTTGTTGATATTGGTAGAATTGTTGACCATCACTGTTTAGAGGTAGTACTACATTTTGTTGATATTGATGTAAATGTTGACAATCACTGTTTAGAGGTAGTACTACATTTTGTTGATATTGGTGTAATTGTTGACAATCACTGTTTTAGAGGTAGTACTACATTTTGTTGATATTGATGTAAATGTTGACAATCACTGTTTAGAGGTAATACTACATTTTGTTGATATTGGTGTAATTGTTGACAATCACTGTTTAGAGGTAGTACTACATTTTGTTGATATTGATGTAAATGTTGACAATCACTGTTTTAGAGGTAGTACTACATTTTGTTGATATTGGTGTAATTGTTGACAATCACTGTTTTAGAGGTAATACTACATTTTATTGATATTGGTGTAATTGTTGACAATCACTGTTTAGAGGTAGTACTACATTTTGTTGATATTGGTGTAAATGTTAACAATCACTGTTTTAGAGGTAATACTACATTTTTTTGATATTGGTGTAAATGTTGACAATCACTGTTTAGAGGTAGTACTACATTTTGTTGATATTGGTGTAATTGTTGACAATCACTGTTTAGAGGTAATACTACATTTTTTTGATATTGGTGTAATTGTTGACAATCACTGTTTAGAGGTAGTACTACATTTTGTTGATATCGGTGTAATTGTTGACAATCACTGTTTAGAGGTAGTACTACATTTTGTTGATATTGGTGTAATTGTTGACAATCACTGTTTAGAGGTAGTACTACATTTTGTTGATATTGATGTAATTGTTGACAATCACTGTTTAGAGGTAATACTACATTTTGTTGATATTGGTGTAATTGTTGACAATCACTGTTTAGAGGTAGTACTACATTTTGTTGATATTGGTGTAATTGTTGACAATCACTGTTTAGAGGTAATGCTACATTTTGTTGATATTGGTGTAATTGATGACCATCACTGTTTAGAGGTAGTACTACATTTTGTTGATATTGGTGTAATTGTTGACAATCACTGTTTAGAGGTAATGCTACATTTTGTTGATATTGGTGTAATTGTTGACAATCACTGTATAGAGGTAGTACTACATTTTGTTGATATTGGTGTAAATGTTGACAATCACTGTTTAGAGGTAATACTACATTTTGTTGATATTGGTGTAATTGATGACAATCACTGTTTAGAGGTAATACTACATTTTGTTGATATTGGTGTAATTGATGACCATCACTGTTTAGAGGTAGTACTACATTTTGTTGATATTGGTGTAATTGTTGACAATCACTGTTTAGAGGTAATACTACATTTTGTTGATATTGGTGTAATTGATGACCATCACTGTTTAGAGGTAGTACTACATTTTGTTGATATTGATGTAATTGTTGACGATCACTGTTTAGAGGTAGTACTACATTTTGTTGATATTGATGTAATTGTTGACAATCACTGTTTAGAGGTAGTACTACATTTTGTTGATATTGGTGTAATTGTTGACAATCACTGTTTTAGAGGTAGTACTACATTTTGTTGATATTGGTGTAATTGTTGACAATCACTGTTTTAGAGGTAATACTACATTTTGTTGATATTGGTGTAATTGTTGACAATCACTGTTTTAGAGGTAATACTACATTTTGTTGATATTGGTGTAATTGTTGACAATCACTGTTTTAGAGGTAATACTACATTTTGTTGATATTGGTGTAATTGTTGACAATCACTGTTTTAGAGGTAATACTACATTTTGTTGATATTGGTGTAATTGTTGACAATCACTGTTTTAGAGGTAGTACTACATTTTGTTGATATTGGTGTAATTGTTGACAATCACTGTTTAGAGGTAGTACTACATTTTGTTGATATTGATGTAATTGTTGACAATCACTGTTTAGAGATAGTACTACATTTTGTTGATATTGATGTAAATGTTGACAATCACTGTTTTAGAGGTAATACTACATTTTGTTGATATTGGTGTAATTGTTGACAATCACTGTTTAGAGGTAGTACTACATTTTGTTGATATTGGTGTAATTGTTGACGATCACTGTTTAGAGGTAGTACTACATTTTGTTGATATGGGTGTAATTGTTGACGATCACTGTTTAGAGGTAGTACTACATTTTGTTGATATTGGTGTAATTGTTGACAATCACTGTTTAGAGGTAGTACTACATTTTGTTGATATCGGTGTAATTGTTGACAATCACTGTATAGAGGTAGTACTACATTTTGTTGATATCGGTAGAATTGTTGACGATCACTGTTTAGAGGTAATACTACATTTTGTTGATATTGGTGTAATTGTTGACGATCACTGTTTAGAGGTAGTACTACATTTTGTTGATATTGGTGTAATTGTTGACAATCACTGTTTTAGAGGTAGTACTACATTTTGTTGATATTGGTGTAATTGTTGACAATCACTGTTTAGAGGTAATACTACATTTTGTTGATATTGGTGTAATTGTTGACAATCACTGTATAGAGGTAGTACTACATTTTGTTGATATTGGTGTAAATGTTGACAATCACTGTTTAGAGGTAATACTACATTTTGTTGATATTGATGTAAATGTTGACAATCACTGTTTTAGAGGTAGTACTACATTTTGTTGATATTGGTGTAATTGTTGACAATCACTGTTTTAGAGGTAGTACTACATTTTGTTGATATTGGTGTAATTGTTGACAATCACTGTTTTAGAGGTAATACTACATTTTGTTGATATTGGTGTAATTGATGACAATCACTGTTTAGAGGTAATACTACATTTTGTTGATATTGGTGTAATTGATGACCATCACTGTTTAGAGGTAGTACTACATTTTGTTGATATTGGTGTAATTGTTGACAATCACTGTTTAGAGGTAGTATTACATTTTGTTGATATTGGTAGAATTGTTGACCATCACTGTTTAGAGGTAGTACTACATTTTGTTGATATTGGTGTAATTGTTGACAATCACTGTTTTAGAGATAGTACTACATTTTGTTGATATCGGTGTAATTGTTGACAATCACTGTTTTAGAGATAGTACTACATTTTATTGATATTGGTGTAATTGTTGACAATCACTGTTTAGAGGTAGTACTACATTTTGTTGATATCGGTGTAATTGTTGACAATCACTGTTTAGAGGTAGTACTACATTTTGTTGATATCGGTGTAATTGTTGACGATCACTGTTTAGAGGTAATACTACATTTTGTTGATATTGGTGTAATTGTTGACCATCACTGTTTAGAGGTAGTACTACATTTTGTTGATATTGATGTAATTGTTGACGATCACTGTTTAAAGGTAGTACTACATTTTGTTGATATTGGTGTAATTGTTGACAATCACTGTTTAGAGGTAGTACTACATTTTGTTGATATTGATGTAATTGTTGACAATCACTGTTTAGAGGTAGTACTACATTTTGTTGATATTGATGTAATTGTTGACAATCACTGTTTAGAGGTAATGCTACATTTTGTTGATATTGGTGTAATTGTTGACAATCACTGTTTAGAGGTAGTACTACATTTTGTTGATATTGATGTAAATGTTGACAATCACTGTTTTAGAGGTAGTACTACATTTTGTTGATATTGGTGTAATTGTTGACAATCACTGTTTAGAGGTAGTACTACATTTTGTTGATATTGGTGTAATTGTTGACAATCACTGTTTAGAGGTAGTACTACATTTTGTTGATATTGATGTAAATGTTGACAATCACTGTTTAGAGGTAGTACTACATTTTGTTGATATTGGTGTAATTGTTGACAATCACTGTTTAGAGGTAGTACTACATTTTGTTGATATTGATGTAAATGTTGACAATCACTGTTTAGAGGTAGTACTACATTTTGTTGATATTGGTGTAATTGTTGACAATCACTGTTTAGAGGTAGTACTACATTTTGTTGATATTGATGTAAATGTTGACAATCACTGTTTAGAGGTAGTACTACATTTTGTTGATATTGGTGTAATTGTTGACAATCACTGTTTAGAGGTAGTACTACATTTTGTTGATATTGATGTAAATGTTGACAATCACTGTTTAGAGGTAGTACTACATTTTGTTGATATTGGTGTAATTGTTGACAATCACTGTTTAGAGGTAGTACTACATTTTGTTGATATTGATGTAATTGTTGACAATCACTGTTTTAGAGGTAATACTACATTTTGTTGATATTGGTGTAATGGTTGACAATCACTGTTTTAGAGGTAGTACTACATTTTGTTGATATTGGTGTAATTGTTGACAATCACTGTTTTAGAGGTAATACTACATTTTGTTGATATTGGTGTAATTGTTGACAATCACTGTTTAGAGGTAATACTACATTTTGTTGATATTGGTGTAATTGTTGACAATCACTGTTTAGAGGTAGTACTACATTTTGTTGATATTGATGTAAATGTTGACAATCACTGTTTTAGAGGTAGTACTACATTTTGTTGATATTGATGTAAATGTTGACAATCACTGTTTAGAGGTAGTACTACATTTTGTTGATATTGGTGTAATTGTTGACAATCACTGTTTAGAGGTAGTACTACATTTTGTTGATATTGATGTAAATGTTGACAATCACTGTTTAGAGGTAATACTACATTTTGTTGATATTGGTGTAATTGTTGACAATCACTGTTTTAGAGGTAGTACTACATTTTGTTGATATTGGTGTAATTGTTGACAATCACTGTTTAGAGGTAGTACTACATTTTGTTGATATTGGTGTAATTGTTGACCATCACTGTTTAGAGGTAATACTACATTTTGTTGATATTGGTGTAATTGTTGACAATCACTGTTTAGAGGTAGTACTACATTTTGTTGATATTGGTGTAATTGTTGACAATCACTGTTTAGAGGTAATACTACATTTTGTTGATATTGGTGTAATTGTTGACAATCACTGTTTAGAGGTAATACTACATTTTGTTGATATTGGTGTAATTGTTGACAATCACTGTTTAGAGGTAGTACTACATTTTGTTGATATTGGTGTAATTGTTGACAATCACTGTTTAGAGGTAATACTACATTTTGTTGATATTGGTGTAATTGTTGACAATCACTGTTTTAGAGGTAGTACTACATTTTGTTGATATTGGTGTAATTGTTGACAATCACTGTTTAGAGGTAGGACTACATTTTGTTGATATTGGTGTAATTGTTGACAATCACTGTTTAGAGGTAGTACTACATTTTGTTGATATTGATGTAAATGTTGACAATCACTGTTTAGAGGTAGTACTACATTTTGTTGATATTGATGTAATTGTTGACAATCACTGTTTTAGAGGTAGTACTACATTTTGTTGATATTGATGTAATTGTTGACAATCACTGTTTAGAGGTAATACTACATTTTGTTGATATTGGTGTAATTGTTGACCATCACTGTTTAGAGGTATGTGTTACATTTTATTGATATTGGTGTAAATGTTGACAATCACTGTTTAGAGTTAGTACTACATTTTGTTGATATTGGTGTAATTGTTGACAATCACTGTTTAGAGTTAGTACTACATTTTGTTGATATTGGTGTAATTGTTGACAATCACTGTATAGAGGTATATGTTACATTTTGTTGATATTGGTATAATTGTTGACAATCACTGTTTAGAGGTAGTACTACATTTTGTTGATATTGATGTAATTGTTGACGATCACTGTTTAGAGGTAGTACTACATTTTGTTGATATTGATGTAATTGTTGACGATCACTGTTTAGAGTTAATACTACATTTTGTTGATATTGGTGTAATTGTTGACAATCACTGTTTAGAGGTAGTACTACATTTTGTTGATATTGGTGTAATTGTTGACAATCACTGTTTAGAGGTAGTACTACATTTTGTTGATATTGATGTAATTGTTGACAATCACTGTTTAGAGGTAGGACTACATTTTGTTGATATTGATGTAAATGTTGACAATCACTGTTTAGAGGTAGTACTACATTTTGTTGATATTGGTGTAATTGTTGACAATCACTGTTTTAGAGGTAGTACTACATTTTGTTGATATTGATGTAATTGTTGACGATCACTGTTTAGAGGTAGGACTACATTTTGTTGATATTGATGTAAATGTTGACAATCACTGTTTAGAGGTAGTACTACATTTTGTTGATATTTGTGTAATTGTTGACAATCACTGTTTAGAGGTAGGACTACATTTTGTTGATATTGATGTAAATGTTGACAATCACTGTTTTAGAGGTAGTACTACATTTTGTTGATATTTGTGTAATTGTTGACAATCACTGTTTAGAGGTAGGACTACATTTTGTTGATATTGATGTAAATGTTGACAATCACTGTTTAGAGGTAGTACTACATTTTGTTGATATTGATGTAAATGTTGACGATCACTGTTTAGAGGTAATACTACATTTTGTTGATATTGGTGTAATTGTTGACAATCACTGTTTTAGAGGTAGTACTATATTTTGTTGATATTGGTGTAATTGTTGACAATCACTGTTTAGAGGTAGTACTACATTTTGTTGATATTGATGTAAATGTTGACAATCACTGTTTTAGAGGTAGTACTACATTTTGTTGATATTGGTGTAATTGTTGACAATCACTGTTTAGAGGTAATACTACATTTTGTTGATATTGGTGTAATTGTTGACAATCACTGTTTAGAGGTAGTACTACATTTTGTTGATATTGGTGTAATTGTTGACAATCACTGTTTAGAGGTAGTACTACATTTTGTTGATATTGATGTAAATGTTGACAATCACTGTTTAGAGGTATGTGTTACATTTTGTTGATATTGATGTAATTGTTGACAATCACTGTATAGAGGTAATACTACATTTTGTTGATATTGATGTAATTGTTGACAATCACTGTCAAATCTTTCTATACTATATTACCTATTTTTCTATTTAAATCTTATCTGTGAGAGACTAACGTTATAATATAGATCTTATCATCATTATGTACTCGTCTGTAGCATTCAAATGTAAGATAGTAATTTATCGCTTGGTGAAATATTACATCTAGAATTTGTATAACTGTAGTGTTTATGCTTTATTGGTCCAGTAAATACAGGCTCCCTTGATGGGTGATGCATACAGTGTAAGTGTCCTCCACACTCGAGTTAGAACGGTTAGATAACTGAGGTTACATAAGGGGTTCGTTAGAATAGCTACAAATCTTGATCTTATCAATAATCATTTAAGCATTACAAGCTGCTATCAAAGTTCTAAACTTAACTGACCACCTATATTCGCTAACAACATCTTGTGGCTAGACAACCAGTGGATAGACAACCAGTGGTCAATGAAAACTTCAACTTTCATAGCAACAATTTGCTTAAAGGGGTTGTAATAACACAGGTACTTGTATAAAGTCTACGGGGTGGTGTTCTATAATAATACAGGTACTTGTATCAAGTCTACGGGGTGGTGTTCTATAATAACACAGGTACTTGTATCAAGTCTACGGGGTGGTGTTCTATAATAACACAGGTACTTGTATCAAGTCTACGGGGTGGTGTTCTATAAGAACACAGGTACTTGTATCAAGTGTACGGGGTGGTGTTCTTCTCCAGAAATTCAGTATGAAAACTTTGAAGATACAAAAGAAGTAAGGCATTGCATTTGTGCAATCAGACGGCGACAGTTGTCTGTTTTTGTATGAAAGCACGACATTTGTGCAATCAGACGGCGACAGTTGTCTGTTTTTGTATGAAGGCATGACATCTGTGCAATCAGACGGCGACAGTTGTCTGTTTTTGTATGAAGGAACGATATTTGTGCAATCAGAATGCACCAGTTGTCTGTTTTTGTATGAAGGCATGACATTTGTGCAATCAGACTGCACCAGTTGTTGTGCTATGATTACGACATTTGTTCAATCAGACTGCACCAGTGGTTGTGCTATAATTACGACATGTGTGCAATCAGACTGCACCAGTTGTCTGTTTTTGTATGAAGGCACGACATTTGTGCAACCAGACTGCACCAGTTGTTGTGCTATGATTACGACATTTGTGCAATCAGACTGCACCAGTTGTCTGTTTTGGTATGAAGGCACTACATTTGTGCAACCAGACTGCACCAGTTGTTGTGCTATAATTACTATATTTGTGCAATCAGACTGCACCAGTTGTTGTGCTATGATTACGACATTTGTGCAATCAGACTGCACCAGTTGTTGTGCTATAATTACGACATTTGTGCAATCAGACTGCACCAGTTGTTGTGCTATAATTACGACATTTGTGCAATCAAACTGCACCAGTTGTTGTGCTATTGTTACGACATTTGTGCAATCAGACTGCACCAGTTGTTGTGCTATAATTACGACATTTGTGCAATCAGACTGCACCAGTTGTTGTGCTATAATTACGACATTTGTGCAATCAGACTGCACCCATTATTGTGCTATAATTTGTGCATCTTTTTCTACGTTTTTCTGATTCAGATTTTGTAAACTATTCTGATGATGTAGAATATCTGGCTTTCAAGTTAATAACGTCAATAACCCTAAGGTACCCCATATATGATATAACATATTATACGACGTCATAATAACACGATCAGATGTTATGACTCTTGTTGTTTTTTTCGTATCTCTAGGCAGTTTATGTTTTGCAACTGACGAAGACGGTTGTGCCGTCGAAAATTTTTGCAACACTTTGCTTAAATATATAAATATTATAATATGATATAGCTTTTAAATAAATTCTCAATATTTGAAGAGCCATCATAAATGCCATTTTCTCATTCTTTACAGAGGTCGTTGTGTACAAAAATGGGGTATAAAAAAAGTCGGTTTAAAGCAGTCATTGGTTCTACTAATAAACGCTTTATTCATGAGAATTAATACTTGGTTTTGATGTATTTTGTATATCAACAAATCCACGAGTTTAAAAATAATAATTAAATGTGTTTTTCTTTTCATTTACTGTGAAATTATTAATAAATAACACATTTTTAAATCATTTTTAATAACATGAAATTCTGAATCCATAAATTTAAATTTAAGAATATGTTTTGTATAAGTAAACCGCGAAAATCAGTATCTACGGATTAATTCCTTCCTTGAATTCCATGTTGTGATGTCCGTTACGATTTCCGCATAGAAACGATGTTCGGTTCGTTTTTACCTCCAGTTGTTTGTAGGAAGGATCATGTCTTGTTTACGTTTTTTGTATTTGCTCACGTATGGCGGTGTCCAACACATATTGTGTTGTGTTTTCACTTATTTTTACTTCATCTTGTGTGCCCTGCATAGCTAGTTTCTCTGTATTCCCGTTTATTATTGCCCGTTTATTATTGCCCTATCGGTATTCTCTAGCGTTTATTGAATCAACTGTGTATAACTTTAGCTGCATTTTGTTGTATTTTGTAGTCGTCTTCACATATATCCAGTGACAATGAAGAAGCCACACAACAAGATTCCATCAATGATGTGGCACACCAACAGCCACTGAAAGAAATAACTTCTAAGGACTACGATGACGATGAACATCAACGTATGCTAGATTTGTTAGCACAACAAAAGCACAGTAATTCCACCTATAATACTAATCTTCGAATCATAGGTGGCGCTGAACATTCAAACATCCGATTTAATCAGCCTAATATACAATTGATGGTCCAAGATAAACAATATTCACAACAGAGGATGCTTGAAAAACATTTTTCGGGAAAGGGGATCCCTGACAAACATTTTCAACTACAGCTAACACCCGAAAAGCACTATCCACAACAGAGGATCCCCGAAAAACATTTTTCAGAACAGAGGATCCCCGAACAACACTATCCACAACAGGGGATCCCAGAAAAATATTTTCAAGAACAGAGAAATCCCGAAAAACATTTTTCAGAACAGAGGATCCCCGAACAACACTATCCACAACAGAGGATCCCCGAAAAAAAAATTCCAGAACAGAGGATTCCCGAAAAACATTTTCCAGACGAGATCATAAGAAAAGAGTATTTCCACCCACAAAGGCCTACAGAAAAACAGACATCAACGACAGATGACAATACATCATATAAGTCTGATCAACAAGCATATAGTCACCGTTTATTGTGTAATATAGAACAACGAGCTTCTCTAAATGAGCAGAATCCATACAACACTGAACTACAGACATTAAGTCAAACACGAAATCTGGAGCAACGCAAACAATTCACTTATACTCCGAGACCTATGTCACCTCTTACAATTGATACAAACAGTGGACAACAAAACATGATACCACTACCAGCAGACGGAAGAGATACCGGAACACATTCCACTTTTTACTATTCACCACTGAAGTCTCCTGGGATATTTGTACCATATACAGACGAACGTAAAAGGGAGATAATCGAGAATGCCATTAGAGAAGCTTTAGCGAAAGGTATGTGCTATATTTCTGTAACGTATGGCCTCATGCTTTATAGATAAAATCGTAGCTCTATTAATTACGTCCGAATTGATAAAGGTTAGAAAAAACCGAAGGTGCAATCACGAATGGACAATCCAGAGACACTGGCAACATTGGACACACAAGATGTCTGAAACATCAATATAAATATATATTTAGCTTATGTAATCAATGCCATTGTATCAATCTGTCATTTCCGACGAAGACTAAAAAGCTACATCGGAGATGAATTTCATTTAACTATTATCATGTATCGCCGCTTAAGATTACCCTGATTATTATATGATAGGTTGATTGATTGATTGATTGATTGATTGATTGATTGATTGATTGATTGATTGATTGATTGATTGATTGATTGATTGATTGATTGATTGATTGATTGATTGATCATGTCTATAATAAGGAAGGTTTAGGCCCATAAGACTAGTTTAACACCGCTACATTTATTTATTCAAGTTTGTGTATTAAACCAGGAGAATGAACGGTCATGTATATATGTGCTAGGGATATCGATGTTATCTCTGTTTCTATGGTTGTTTTAATTGTGTTAAGGAACTGTTCTGACGGTGTGTGGTTTTTTTTTTCATTTCAGAGGAACGCTTTAATCAGGATTGCCTACAACCATTTCCACTGCAGGATCCACCTAAACACAAATTAAAAAGACAAATGTCGACTGATTCCAATGAATCAAACGATAACCGAACACAAAGTTATCCATCGAAACGTCCTCAAAATACAGATGTCGCTTCTCAAAGAGGAATGCATCATCACCCACATCATATGGATGATCGCGTGGATGCTTCCCTAGCAACAACAAACCAGAATGAACCGGAAGTCACATGTCCTGTCAATGACAACGAATGGTATTGTGGGTATAAACCGACTGTTGAAGAGAGAGCAGTATCAAGAGTATTAAATATGAACGATAGACGTGATGCACGTGACACAAAAACTATAGAAAGTGATGTACAAGGAATACCAGGTTTGATTGCCAAAGTACCCGAAAAACCGTATACTAAAAATTTAAAATGGGTTATATCAAGTCCTAACCCTAATTCTGTCAATGACTTTATACAGGCAGTCCCTAATGCAAATCAACTCAACCGACCAGACAATTTATCAGACAAACCAGTAATATCATCCTCGCCCAAAAAACATATCGATACCAGTTTAGAAGATATGCAATCAACCTCTAACACTGACCACCACAACCAGTCACCTGATTTACTGGATAAGACAATAGTAGCGTCAACATCACCGGGGCACCTTCAGACCAGTCTCGGTAACATACAGACGTATTCCGAACGTGACAGAACTATTTGTAATGCTATGTTTTCCAAAGATTTTAATACTCATTCATTTGAGCGTGAAGTCAAACCATCAAGCACACCGTCGACGTCTGGTTGCTCATGGCAACAATCTCATTTAAAGGTGACAGAAAAGGGGTTTTCTTTCCCGTCGAACCATTCGTTAAAAGATCCCATTTTGCTCAGTCCTCAGATAATTGGCGATAGATTTCAACCGAGATTCGAAAGTACACCAAGAACACTTGAATCGAATTTGCACGTGAATAAATATACATTGTCATCTCCGTCAAAGCGTACAGTACCGAGTCCTACAAAAGTTTGTTGCTCATGGCAACAATCTCCGCGTCAACAACAGGAAATCCGACATGATTTCAAATATTCTTCTCAAAATACGAGTCTTGAATCGGATTCTGAAATTGTAGATAATAGTTCACTTCAGAGGCCTACTTTATCATCAGAAAGACAATCATCTACAATAAGTAGGTCAACCTCACTTTCAAATCCAAATAATTCTATCTCTCGACAAAGAACTAATGGCTATATTCAAAGTCAAATAATACAGCCGACATGTAATATGAGATATAGCAATGGTAATAATCACTGTGAGGAAACACACAAAGATCGTTATATCAATGGGGAGATGGAGAGATTTTTCCGGTCGTATAGCGCTGTTGAATTATCGCCTTCTAAAAATGACATTGAAAACGTCCGCGATAGAGTAAGGAAAATGTACCGCTCGATATCAAATCCATCTGAATTGAGAGAAGTCTTGAAAAATATGTTAATTGAAGAAATTATGAAAGAAGATTTTTCTGATCAAAATGATGTTTTCGATTTATCACCATCGAAACAAGACAAAGTGATACACTATTCACCAAGAAATCAAGGTCACCCTGACTTTTACCGTGATCACGGCTCCAACGAATATCAGTTCCAAAGAGATGATAGTTTTAGTCACGATGCCAGACGACGACTCTTTGTGGATCCTATGACTCAACAACAGTCAATACGTTCAAAAGGTAAGAACGGAAGTAAATAATCTGTTATATACGCTATCCTTATAATGGAGGGGCTTCTTCTGTGGTACAATTGACTTGTTTAGGGATTCTTGCTGCCTAAAAAAATTGATTTCTTTAAAAAGAAAACAGTTTGTGGTCGTCATCATGAATTGGTTGCTCATTTTTGTGGATCACGTGTTGTTCATATTTTTAGTTTTCTGTGTTTTGTTTCTTTGTTTTGTCATCGTTCTGTGTCTTGTGTACCCAATGTTACCAGTGTCTGTGAATTGTCAATTCTTGATTGCTCCTTCAGTTTTTTCTAACATTTATTTGGACATCCGTATATTAACTGCTTGCAAACATGTTCCATGTTACCAAGATCTTGTCGAAATATATTCCGTCTCTGCAGAGACGATGATAAACGATTCATTTTCATATAGTGAAAATGTATAAAGATAAGGAAGTCAACAAAAATGTCAAAAATATTTTCTTTATCAATGTGTGACGTAAAATTGTTTTTGACATTTGCTTCACTGGGTTTAGTACTGTTTTGACAACTATTTTGCCTATTTTGTTCCAGTATTGTTATAAATACTGTTATAGTGACAGCCGGAACCTTTGAGCCGTAATGAAAGCGGGAGGTTTGGCGCTTTAAAATCTGATTCAACCCACCATTTCTTTAGAAATGCCTGTACAAAGTCAGGGTCATTACGGTTTTCACAGTTTTCCGGTTGTTGACTGATTTTGTCTGTTTATATACTTATGAGTTTTGACTTTCCCTTTGTAAGATTTTTCGGGGTAATTTTGTTATTACCATTATTTATTGTTCTTTGACCTTTGACTCCATTACTACTACTTTTGACCCACTAAATCTGTCCGTTCAAATCCCGCCCTTGTACTCGATACAGTTTAATGTGATCAAGTTTTTTTTCATGACATAGCTTATTTCTGAATACTCCGGCTTAAATGTTGGTTGATTTTGCGATTAAACTTTTTACAACTATATTTCTGTTATATCTTATATTCCGCATATAGAGTTCCAAAGTTGCACAGAGCCTACATTCCCCAAGCTGACTTAGGTTGAGCCGATTGTGTCTCTGTTTCTATGATTTTTCTATTGAATCCAACAATGTGGCATTTTTGTTCATTATACCCCCGCTCCACCGGAGGGGGTATACTGCTTTACCTCTGTCCGTCCGTCCTTCCGTCTGTCCTTCCGTCTGTCCGTCCTTCCGTCCGTCCAAGAAATTTTTCGTCGCATTTTTCTCAGCAACTATTGATGGCAGAAATCTGATATTTGGTCACAAGTTTCATATAGGTATGCCATATTGTGGGAAGCATTTTTGGACCCGTCAGATTCCTACTTCCTGTTTGCCGAATTAGTTGGTTTTTATGCACATTGAACATGCATGTATATGCGGGGGTATCATAAGTGAGCATTAGCTCACAGTTCATCTTGTTTCATTTGTGCCATACGCATTAGAAATGATAACTTTAAATGATGAATGCCGCCTTGTTTTGGCAGGAAAACAACCAATGAGAGATCACAAACACGTCCAAGATGGCGACTCAGATCTTCCAAGCATTCTGTCAGAAATATTTAAACACCATTCGGAAGAACGACATGACGAAGAGTATAGTGGAATACAGAATCGTGATGATGATGGTTTTAGGTTTTATCCACATGACAAACAGATTCCCGAAGGACCTGCACAAGTGTATAATCAGTCATGTGGTACGGATCGTCCGACATACGATTGTAACATGCCCGGATGTTCTCATTCGAATGTTTGGTATCCAAGGGATAGTAACCGAAAGCGAAAACGAGGTAATAACAGTTAATAGGTGTTAACATTGCAGAATATTAGAAAAAAAATCCAATATTTTTAAAAGGAAAATGTGTGGTTTTTTTTGGTCGTTGCTTAGTATCAAGGTAGCAGTATTAATCTATACTCCTGACGACAGTAGCTTTACAAGCAATCAGCAACAGTAGAATACATCTTGTAAATAAACATATAATACTGAGATGTGACAATTGCTGGAGGTTTCGATTGCCACAAAGGTCGAAATTGTGGCCTTGCAACCTGCCACCAACAATCACTACTACAAAACTGCTGCCAGTTAGTCGTCTAGGATGAAATGACATGACCGGCACAAAACAAGAAGCACTCAGAGGGAGTTGTGTATATCCCTTCCCTCGAATAACCAACGAGTGCCGATTTCCATAGGGTTTTAAACTTCGGTGGAAAATAATAAGAGATAAATCGGTTAGTGTGATAATTGTACAAATAAAGCAAAACTATGAACTATTTCGAATACATTGTAATACATTATGATTCATTTAAATATTAAAAATTGATACGTTTAATCCTTTATACATGTGCATTGTTTTCCTTATTGTATACTATTTCACAACGTTCTGAATGATACTACACAACAAAAACTTTTCATGAAAAATCCTTATAAAATTTTACAATTGTACCAGAAAGTAATTAAGATTCTTTATGTTCTATTGTTTATTATATTCTTACAGGAGACATTGAATTATGTGTTAATTGTGAAGAAGACGAAGTTTCAGAAAAATCTAGATGTCTTCAAAACGCCCTTCGGAAGGTGCAACATTCTGGCGGGAAAAGTTGCAGTTGTGCGAAAATTGAAAGCGCCATATTGGAAATGGCCAGGGATGCGTATCAGAAAATACGACGTATGGATTCCAGTGAACATTCGTTTGATAGATTTACTAACGAGGCGACGGAGACAAGAGAACATATATTTAATTCTGTTAAAGTGTTGTGTGGTATCAAATCTATGTGTAAATATGGTCGTATTATTGATGACATATTCACCGGAAGCATCGTCTTTCTTATTAACTGTCCGACTTTGAAGTCGTTAGATCATTTGTGGAATGATTATCTATCAGGAGAACTGTCAGTCATTCTTAATGAAGCATTTCTGTCTGAAAAATTAAAAATGAAATATAACTGCCCCACTGCGAGGCTACACGTGATGATATCTACTGAAGATTATCAACGAGCAAAAGATGAACTATTACCTGGTAAGTAACACAATAAATAGGGCTATGGTTATGATTATGGTGTTTAACGCCACTTTCAATAATATTTCAGTTATATCGTGGCGGTCTTTTTTATTGATGGAGGAAACTGGAGGACCCGGAAAAAACCATTGACCTGTCGCAAGTCATTGACAACTTTTATCACATAATGTTGTATCGAGTATAGCTTGCCATGACCGGGATTCGAACTCACAAATTTATTGGTGGTAGGCACTGATTACATATATAGTTGCAAATCCAACTACCATATGATCACGGCCATAACGGTTCTTTTCTTTCTTTTGACCATTGTATTGTCTATCCTTCGATTGACGGTCACTAATTACCTTTGCTATCTTTAATATTTAAATGTTCCTTACAGAGAGGCCAATAAAATATTATTTAATCTGAATATTGATATAATTACCTTTCCAATGCTGCTTCCTGACGTTTTATTATCTGTTTGATATATTTCATTTATTTTTATATCTGCACCATTATATCAGACCAGGGAGTTTGCTCTTAAAACTGTTTAGTGAATATTAATATATGTAAATTTATCCACAACCGTCGTGGGAAACTGATTTTAAAGATAAATTTCTTTTGGTCAGAATTGCTACTGAAAATATTACTATGATGCAAGTGAAATGCAAACTATAAATATATAAACAGGTGTATGTTTTTTTTTAATTGTATTTGGGTGTATCAGACACTGTTAGGTGAACCAGATAAACTTTCCTGTCTACCGCGGTTCAGTTTAATATTTATAGCTGTTAACTTTACCTGATGAATATCAAACGATGTGTTTTGTAATAAAACGTAGATATCAAATTTAGTGCGTTTCTGGAATCAGCTTCATCGGGTGACGCTCAAAATCAAAATGTTGGAAAAATAAATAATCTAAAAAGTTTTGGGAGCAAGTGAACCAAAGGATCTAAACAGGATCACTAAAATTAGGTTCGATAACTCTGTAATGACTTCTCGGCTGGTACCTATGTTTTCTCCGGAAACAGTAGAATAATAAAGGGAGGTAACAAATTTGACAGGTGACGCTACGATTTCTCTTTAAATCGGTATTTTTCTTTATTGAAAAGCTAATAAATATGAGATAGATGCAAATTTGTTGCATGAATACACTTCAACATAGGAATAAGAAAAATCATGAAACAGGATCGCCAAAATTGTCTATTAGTACCGTCACCTATGTCCAAGAGAGGAGACGTAACAGACGTATTCAGAAATTCAATACACCATTTTCATTTTCCCGTCTTGATTCTAAAATTATATACCCTTGCGAGAGGTATTCCCCTTACTGGTGGTGAATGGGTTCCTAAATAATGCAAGAACAAGAAGACAAAATGTTCATTTTACATCATGAAAGGAGAATAATGTTTAAACAGAGATGGTCATAAACTCATATGCTGATATAAAGAGAAAATTGAAAGATTGTTTTATGTAATTTAGGTAGCCAGTACGTAGATGGAATATGTCAATGAAAGATCGATGTTTAGTGGCATACGTCATGGCCTTTTTGCTTTGCTCAATGTTCAATGATTTGAAGTGAGAAAAAGTAGGTAGACTAGGTAAAACTACTTTAAAACTAGGTTGACCGTTATGGAATATCTGTGTCACAAATGACCACGGATATGTTCCACTTGTCGTAAGCACTTTCCGGTCCTTTCCTCATTCATGACTTATCATCGGGTTTGTAGCTAGATTAACACGACGGATATGTTCTACTTGTTGTAAGCACTTCCCGGTCCTTTCCTCATTCATGACTTATCATCGGGTTTGTAGCTAGATTAACACGACGGATATGTTCTACTTGTTGTAAACACTTCCCGGTCCTTTCCTCATTCATGACTTATCATCGGGTTTGTAGCTAGATTAACACGACGGATATGTTCTACTTGTTGTAAACACTTCCCGGTCCTTTCCTCATTCATGACTTATCATCGGGTTTGTAGCTAGATTAACACGACGGATATGTTCCACTTGTTGTAAACACTTCCCGGTCCTTTCCTCATTCATGACTTATCATCGGGTTTGTAGCTAGATTAACACGACGGATATGTTCTACTTGTTGTAAACACTTCCCGGTCCTTTCCTCAATCATGACTTATCATCGGGTTTGTAGCTAGATTAACACGACGGGTATGTTCCACTTGTTGTAAACACTTCCCGGTCCTTTCCTCATTCATGACTTATCATCGGGTTTGTAGCTAGATTAACACGACGGATATGTTCTACTTGTTGTAAGCACTTCCCGGTCCTTTCCTCATTCATGACTTATCATCGGGTTTGTAGCTAGATTAACACGACGGGTATGTTCTACTTGTTGTAAACACTTCCCGGTCCTTTCCTCAATCATGACTTATCATCGGGTTTGTAGCTAGATTAACACGACGGGTATGTTCTACTTGTTGTAAACACTTCCCGGTCCTTTCCTCATTCATGACTTATCGCCGGGTTTGTGACTAGATTAACACGACAGGTATGTTCTACTTGTTGTAAACACTTCCCGGTCCTTTCCTCATTCATGACTTATCGCCGGGTTTGTGACTAGATTAACACGACAGGTGCCCTTTGATATCTTCTAACTCTTTGATATCTTCTAACTCTTTGATATCTTCTAACCCTTTGATATCTTCTAACCCTTTGATATCTTCTAACCCTTTAATATCTTCTAACCCTTTGATATCTTCTAACCCTTTGATATCTTCTAACCCTTTAATATCTTCTAACTCTTTGATATCTTCTAACCTTTTGATATCTTCTAACTCTTTGATATCTTCTAATCCTTTGATATCTTCTAATCCTTTGATATCTTCTAACCCTTTGATATCTTCTAACCCTTTGATATCTTCTAACCCTTTGATATCTTCTAACCCTTTGATA
This sequence comes from Bathymodiolus septemdierum, assembly GCA_963383655.1. Lineage (NCBI taxonomy): Eukaryota > Metazoa > Mollusca > Bivalvia > Mytilida > Modiolidae > Bathymodiolus > Bathymodiolus septemdierum. The sequence goes on along the minus strand of OY726527.1, from coordinate 22,101,823 downwards.
TCTTCTAACTCTTTGATATCTTCTAACCCTTTGATATCTTCTAACCCTTTAATATCTTCTAACTCTTTGATATCTTCTAATCCTTTGATATCTTCTAACTCTTTAATATCTTCTAACCCTTTGATATCTTCTAACCCTTTAATATCTTCTAACCCTTTGATATCTTCTAACCCTTTGATATATTCTAACTCTTTGATATCTTCTAACCCTTTGATATCTTCTAACTCTTTGATATCTTCTAACTCTTTGATATCTTCTAACTCTTTGATATCTGCTAATCCTTTGATATCTTCTAACCCTTTGATATCTTCTAACTCTTTAATATCTTCTAACTCTTTGATATCTTCTAACCCTTTAATATCTTCTAACCCTTTGATATCTTCTAACTCTTTAATATCTTCTAACCCTTTGATATCTTCTAACCCTTTAATATCTTCTAACCCTTTGATATCTTCTAACTCTTTGATATCTTCTAACTCTTTGATATCTTCTAACCCTTTAATATCTTCTAACTCTTTGATATCTTCTAACTCTTTAATATCTTCTAACTCTTTGATATCTTCTAACTCTTTGATATCTTCTAACCCTTTGATATCTTCTAACCCTTTGATATCTTCTAACCCTTTGATATCTTCTAACTCTTTGATATCTTCTAACCCTTTGATATCTTCTAACCCTTTAATATCTTCTAACTCTTTGATATCTTCTAACCCTTTGATATCTTCTAATCCTTTGATATCTTCTAATCCTTTGATATATTCTAACCCTTTGATATCTTCTAACCCTTTGATATCTGCTAATCCTTTGATATCTTCTAACTCTTTGATATCTTCTAACTCTTTGATATCTGCTAACTCTTTGATATCTTCTAACCCTTTGATATCTTCTAACTCTTTGATATCTTCTAACCCTTTGATATCTTCTAACTCTTTGATATCTTCTAACCCTTTGATATCTTCTAACCCTTTGATATCTTCTAACTCTTTGATATCTTCTAACCCTTTGATATCTTCTAACCCTTTGATATCTTCTAACTCTTTGATATCTTCTAATCCTTTGATATCTTCTAACTCTTTGATATCTTCTAATCCTTTAATATCTTCTAACCCTTTGATATCTTCTAACCCTTTGATATCTTCTAACCCTTTGATATCTTCTAACCCTTTGATATCTTCTAACTCTTTGATATCTTCTAATCCTTTGATATCTTCTAACTCTTTGATATCTTCTAATCCTTTGATATCTTCTAACTCTTTGATATCTGCTAACTCTTTGATATCTTCTAACCCTTTGATATCTTCTAACCCTTTGATATCTTCTAACTCTTTGATATCTGCTAATCCTTTGATATCTTCTAACCCTTTGATATCTTCTAACCCTTTGATATCTGCTAATCCTTTGATATCTTCTAACTCTTTGATATCTTCTAGCCCTTTGATATCTTCTAACTCTTTGATATCTTCTAACCCTTTAATATCTTCTAACCCTTTGATATCTTCTAACCCTTTGATATCTTCTAACTCTTTGATATCTTCTAACTCTTTGATATCTTCTAACCCTTTGATATCTTCTAACCCTTTGATATCTTCTAACTCTTTGATATCTGCTAATCCTTTGATATCTTCTAACTCTTTGATATCTTCTAGCTCTTTGATATCTGCTAACTCTTTGATATCTTCTAACCCTTTGATATCTTCTAACCCTTTGATATCTTCTAACTCTTTGATATCTTCTAACCCTTTGATATCTTCTAACCCTTTGATATCTTCTAACTCTTTGATATCTTCTAACCCTTTGATATCTTCTAACTCTTTGATATCTTCTAACCCTTTGATATCTTCTAACCCTTTGATATCTTCTAACTCTTTGATATCTGCTAATCCTTTGATATCTTCTAACCCTTTGATATCTTCTAACTCTTTGATATCTGCTAATCCTTTGATATCTTCTAACCCTTTGATATCTTCTAACTCTTTGATATCTTCTAGCCCTTTAATATCTTCTAACTCTTTGATATCTTCTAACCCTTTGATATCTTCTAACTCTTTGATATCTTCTAACCCTTTGATATCTTCTAACTCTTTGATATCTTCTAACCCTTTGATATCTTCTAACCCTTTGATATCTTCTAACTCTTTGATATCTTCTAACCCTTTGATATCTTCTAACCCTTTGATATCTTCTAACCCTTTGATATCTTCTAACCCTTTGATATCTTCTAACCCTTTGATATCTTCTAACTCTTTGATATCTTCTAACCCTTTGATATCTTCTAACTCTTTGATATCTTCTAACTCTTTGATATCTTCTAACCCTTTAATATCTTCTAACCCTTTGATATCTTCTAACTCTTTGATATCTTCTAACCCTTTGATATCTTCTAACCCTTTGATATCTTCTAACTCTTTGATATCTGCTAATCCTTTGATATCTTCTAACTCTTTGATATCTTCTAGCCCTTTGATATCTTCTAACTCTTTGATATCTTCTAACTCTTTGATATCTTCTAACTCTTTGATATCTTCTAACCCTTTGATATCTTCTAACCCTTTGATATCTTCTAACTCTTTGATATCTTCTAACCCTTTGATATCTTCTAACCCTTTAATATCTTCTAACCCTTTGATATCTTCTAACTCTTTGATATCTTCTAACTCTTTGATATCTTCTAACCCTTTGATATCTTCTAACTCTTTGATATCTTCTAACTCTTTGATATCTTCTAACCCTTTGATATCTTCTAACCCTTTGATATCTTCTAACCCTTTGATATCTTCTAACTCTTTGATATCTTCTAACTCTTTGATATCTTCTAACCCTTTAATATCTTCTAACCCTTTGATATCTTCTAACCCTTTGATATCTTCTAACCCTTTGATATCTTCTAACCCTTTGATATCTTCTAACCCTTTGATATCTTCTAACTCATCTTAATCTAGCCATTTTTTATTAAAGTATCGGTACCAAGTCAGAAAAACAAGCCATCATGGATATGTGTGTTAGGCGAGTACATGTAGATTTTATATTTATTTTCTACAATTTTCCCATTAGGTTTCTCAACTGTTTTGACAGTGTGGTATTCTGTTTTTTTTTTATTTTATCATTTATTTTTAAACTATTTGATTTCTAGCTAACACAACGCCACCAAAGTTAAACACTACTTTATCAAAGAGTGATACAGAGATAGCAAGTGTATGTAGTTCATCTAAAGAGAATTATATACGAGATACATCAGCTAGAAAGAAAGTAAAGCCTTCCGCTTTGGCCATTATACACATGCGCAGTCAATCAGCTCCAAGTGTAAACCAGTCACCTTCACCGAGCCCATCCCGGATGTCACCATTGTCTAATTCACCATTCTCGAAAGACAGAAAGTTTTCATTTTCTAATACAGGGGACCAGTCACCGAGAAAGGTGTTTCAGGAAATGTAAGTATGATAAAGATTATCAATGAAAATCAGACGCGTGTGACTGGTGATCTCATGTTCTTCAATATAATGCTCTGATAGGGCATGGCTATCGACTATAAAGCATGGCATCTGTAGGGTCGGGACTAGAAAGCATGGCATCTTTTGGGTCGGGACTAGAAAGCATGACATCTCTAGGATCGGGACTAGAAAGCATGGCATCTGTAGGGTCGGGACTAGAAAGCATGGCATCTCAAGGGTCGGGACATGACTATCGACTAGAAAGCATGGCATCTGTAGGGTCGGGACTAAAAAGCATGGCATCTGTAGGGTCGGGACTAGAAAGCATGGCATCTCTAGGGTCGGGACAATAACTGTATACACTTTATAGAAGAAGGCGATAGACTATTTTTGACAGATTTTAGATTATGGCTTTTTAATGCTACTTTCCACAATATTTCAGTTTTATCGTCTGGTCATTTTAATTATGCGATGAAGCGAACCCGAGTATACAAGAGCGCACAGATAAAATCACGGACATTCCAAAAGTCAATAACAAACTTTATCGACTACATTTCGCCAATCGCTGGAATAAAACTCACAAATCATAGCGGTTATGTACATCAGGTGAGTGTGTGGTTGTTGTTTAACACATAGGGTTATGTACATCAGGTGAGTGTGTGGTTGTTGTTTAGCACATAGGGTTATGTACATCAGATGAGTGTGTGATTGTTGTTTAACACATAGGGTTATGTACATCAGGTGAGTGTGTGGTTGTTGTTTAGCACATAGGGTTATGTACATCAGGTGAGTGTGTGGTTGTTGTTTAACACATAGGGTTATGTACATCAGGTGAATGTGTGGTTGTTGTTTAACACATAGGGTTATGTTCATCAGGTGAGTGTGTGGTGTTGTTTAACACATAGAGTTATGTACATCAGGTGAGTGTGTGGTTGTTGTTTAACACATAGAGTTATGTACATCAGGTGAGTGTGTGGTTGTTGTTTAACACATATGGTTATGTTCATCAGGTGAGTGTGTGGTTGTTGTTTAACACATAGCGGTTATGTACATCAGATGAGTGTGTGGTTGTTGTTTAACACGTAGGGTTATGTACATCAGGTGAGTGTGTGGTTGTTGTTTAACACATAGGGTTATGTTCATCAGGTGAGTGTGTGGTGTTGTTTAACACATAGGGTTATGTACATCAGGTGAATGTGTGGTTGTTGTTTAACACATATGGTTATGTTCATCAGGTTAGTGTGTGGTTGTTGTTTAACACATAGGGTTATGTACATCAAGTGAGTGTGTGGTTGTTGTTTAACACATAGGGTTATGTACATCAGGTGAGTGTGTGATTGTTGTTTAACACATAGCGGTTATGTACATCAGGTGAGTGTGTGGTTGTTGTTTAACACATATGGTTATGTTCATCAGGTGAGTGTGTGGTTGTTGTTTAACACATAGGGTTATGTACATCAGATGAGTGTGTGATTGTTGCTTAACACGTAGGGTTATGTACATCAGGTGAGTGTGTGGTTGTTGTTTAACACATAGGGTTATGTACATCAGATGAGTGTGTGGTTGTTGTTTAACACATAGGGCTATGTACATCAGATGAGTGTGTGGTTGTTGTTTAACACACAGGGTTATGTACATCAGATGAGTGTGTGGTTGTTGTTTAACACATAGGGTTATGTACATCAGATGAGTGTGTGGTTGTTGTTTAACACATAGGGCTATGTACATCAGATGAGTGTGTGGTTGTTGTTTAACACATAGGGTTATGTACATCAGGTCAGTGTGTGGTTGTTGTTTAACACATAGGGTTATGTACATCAGATGAGTGTGTGGTTGTTGTTTAACACATAGGGCTATGTACATCAGATGAGTGTGTGGTTGTTGTTTAACACACAGGGTTATGTACATCAAATGAGTGTGTGGTTGTTGTTTAACACATAGGGTTATGTACATCAGGTGAGTGTGTGGTTGTTGTTTAACACATAGGATTATGTACATCAGGTGAGTGTGTGGTTGTTGTTTAACACATAGGGTTATGTACATCAGGTGAGTGTGTGGTTGTTGTTTAACACATATGGTTATGTACATCAGGTGAGTGTGTGGTTGTTGTTTAACACATAGAGTTATGTACATCAGGTGAGTGTGTGGTTGTTGTTTAACACATAGGGTTATGTACATCAGGTGAGTGTGTGGTTGTTGTTTAGCACATAGGGTTATGTACATCAAGTGAGTGTGTGGTTGTTGTTTAACACATATGGTTATGTACATCAGGTGAGTGTGTGGTTGTTGTTTAACACATAGAGTTATGTACATCAGGTGAGTGTGTGGTTGTTGTTTAACACATAGCGGTTATGTACATCAGATGAGTGTGTGGTTGTTGTTTAACACGTAGGATTATGTACATCAGGTGAGTGTGTGGTTGTTGTTTAACACGTAGGGTTATGTACATCAGGTGAGTGTGTGGTTGTTGTTTAACACATAGGGTTATGTACATCAGGTGAGTGTGTGGTTGTTGTTTAACACATAGGGTTATGTACATTAGGTGAGTGTGTGGTTGTTGTTTAAAACGCATGGAAGTTACATTTCAGTGAAATGATGATGATGTGGGGCAACTTTTCAGCCCTATCATGGCGAGAACCAGTTACATTTCAATGAAATGATGATGATGTGGAACAACTTTTCGGCTCTATCATGGCGAGAACCAGTTACATTTCAATGAAATGATGATGATGTGGAGCAACTTTTCAGCCCTATCATGGCGAGAACCAGTTACATTTCAATGAAATGATGATGATGTGGAGCAGCTTTTCAGCCCTATCATGGCGAGAACCAGTTACATTTCAATGAAATGATGATGATGTGGAACAACTTTTCGACTCTATCATGGCGAGAACAATTACATTTCAATGAAATGATGATGATGTGGAGCAACTTTTCAGCCCTATCATGGCGAGAACCAGTTACATTTCAATGAAATGATGATGATGTGGAACAACTTTTCGGCTCTATCATGGCGAGAACCAGTTACATTTCAATGAAATGATGATGATGTGGAACAACTTTTCAGCCCTATTATGGCGAGAGCCAGTTACATTTCAATGAAATGATGATAATGTGGAGCAACTTTTCAGCCCTATCATGGCGAGAACCAGTTACATTTCAATGAAATGATGATGATGTGGAGCAACTTTTCGGCTCTATCATGGCGAGAACAATTACATTTCAATGAAATGATGATGATGTGGAGCAACTTTTCAGCCCTATCATGGCGAGAACAAGTTACATTTCAATGAAATGATGATGATGTGGAACAACTTTTCAGCTCTATCATGGCGAGAACCAGTTACATTTCAATGAAATGATGATGATGTGGGACACCGTTTCAGCCCTATCATGGCGAGAACAATTACATTTCAATGAAATGATGATGATGTCGGCCTTGTACTATACCAACCAGTTTAGTTGGTTTGTATAGTGCTAGCTCACTGAAGCAACAGTCTGCAGATCGACATATTACTCCATTCGGACACATCTACCGCATCTACCAGTCATTACTCTCTACATAAAGCTTTGTGCTTAGCGGAGAAGAAGCAATTACCAATTCTATAGTTCTCAGTTTGACCCGACCGGGGTTCGAACCCATGATCTATCGCACTCGAGGCGAGCATGCTAACAAATACACCAGCGATGTTGTTATATGTATGTATATATACATTGACTCTCTATGTAGATGTAGATACAACCAGAATGCAGATAGTGAGAATTCATTAAAATAAACAATAATATGATTATGTTTACAGCAATACAGATTCTCCAGTACTAAATACAGGATCCCCAACTGCGAAGAAAGTATTTGATTTTGACGTCAGTATAACGTCCAAATCTTCTCCTAAACGTAAAACATTCGGAGAGCTGATGCCTTGGGACAATGACAATGTATACAAGGAAACGTCCTCGCCTAAACGTAAAACGATACGTGATTGAGGACATAAATACCTGTAGATTTATGTTGAGGACAGTATCAATATTACACGTAAAACGATACGTGATTGAGGATATAAATACCTCTAGATTTATGTTGAGGACAGTATCAATATTACACGTAAAACGATACGTGATTGAGGACATAAATACCTGTAGATTTATGTTGAGGACAGTATCAATATTACACATAAAACGATACGTGATTGAGGATATAAATACCTGTAGATTTATGTTGAGGACAGTATCAATATTGATGGATATATTGACGATATCAATATCAGTTGATATATGGGCATAACTAGTTACAATCTGTGAATATATGTAGTGGGTAATTTAAACACCGGTGGATATATGTTGTTGACTATCGACTATCCGGTGATATCCATTGTAAATCTGACGTTTGAGTGGTTAATTGGTCTATCCGGTAATATCCATTGTCAATCTGACGTTTGAGTGGTTAATTGGTCTATCCAGCCATGTTCGTTGTCAAAGGTCCTCAATATAGCCATCCACAATTATTTTTTTATTGAATGAGGCTACAGATGTGTTCTTTGTTGTGCCTGCATTATTGTTCCACATCCTACAATTATTGTGTGTTCATGAAAAGTACATACAAACTTATTGCTCCATTGAAATTTCTTTTTTTTTATCATTATTATTGGGTTTTTTTTCTCCCTAATTTTTGCTTAGAGATGTGATCCTTATATGTCTACATTTCATAATAATCTAAAGCATACTAACTTCGATGCTTAAGATGAATTAACTTTTGATATAAAATCAGTTTATTTAAAATAATATTTTACTATATTTATTAAACTTTTTTGTAAATTTAGCTATTTCTTAAAGTGAAGATTTTTATTAAATATAATCTTTAAATTATTTTGCCTCTATTTTTAACGATTTTTAGATAGGATTTTGGAATCTGTTTATAAGATGTGGTATTTCATTCAGTGTATTATATATGGGTTCTCTGCAATACATTTGTATTAATTGATGTAGTTTAAAGTTGCATTGTCTGCCAAAATCGTAAATTTTTGTTACCCATATAAACTATCAGATATGATTGATGCCTTAATAAAACGTGTTTCTGTAACTTATAAATGTTATGAAATGTACGTGCATCGGAGAAAAAAAGGTGCAACTGCTCGTGTTTTGAGATCGATCAGGAAATGGACGCCATCTTATTAATTATCGGCATTGTTTACGGAGTTTGCCGAATCGTCATTAAATCAGTACAACAATGCACTTATTTCTTATTTTCTGTGAATCTGCTTTTAGTCGGCGTTAATTACGGACAAAGAACCATGCAAGTTTGCAGTTAATAAGTGACAAAATACAAATAATTCGTTTTTACCTGTCACTAGTAAGATCAGTTACATACGGAGAAAGCGAGGTCAAATTATTTGTTTGCAAGGAAATAATAAATCGATGGTAATTTTCGTTCTCAAAAGGCGAAAAGTGGTACGATAAGCTGTGTAAATAATGTGAAATATTTACCTTTATTTCATCATTTTAAAGCTATTAACAAATTTCCAAAACATAAATTTGTTTTGGTCAAAATCGTAGCTAATGCCGCTTTAAGAGCATTTAATGTTTTATAAATATAGTTTATCTAAATACATTTAAATTTATTAAGATTGTGTCAGGGGTGCAGATTTTGCCTCTGCACGTTTAAACGATTTTTCGGTTAGATTTTGGAGCTGTTCCGACAGTTGTGTATTTTACTTTTTTTTTTCTTTTTCTTTTTTTTTTAGTTCACTTGATATCTGTAGTAGAACAATTAATTTTGATTATTATTGATACATTTAACTTTAACGTTATTGTAACTGAAGTTCAATTAAAATTAAGTTAAGATTTTATTAGAATTAGTTTACACATATGAGTTTGTTCCTAATTCTTTATTACCAAAAAAAGCATCATTGACTGTTTTGCTAGTAATTAACGTTACATAAATGACGTTTATTTAAAATATAACTTTGAATTGTATTAAGTTTTTATTTTACTTTTTTTTTGTATTGAATATATATTTTATTGAAAATGTTTGAAATAAATTTTATACTACACGAGTAATCATGTAAGAACCTATACATAAAACGTTTACTAGTGGAGCAGGAAGCGTTTACCCTTCCGAAGCATGTGAGTTAACCCCCGTGTTTTGTGGGGTTCCTGCTACTCGATCTTTAGTTTTATATGTATGTTTTGTAGATCGTTGTTTGTCCTTTATCTGTTGACCACTGTGTTGTTTGTTCTTCTTCGATTCTCACGTTCTGATTACCTTTTTGGCATCTTAAGCTCTTTTTACAGATGTATCTATCATGTTTTATTCCTTAACCAATGTTGTACATGAAATGTTTGTGTGCTTGGCTGTGTGGTTAGAAAAATTGAAGATGCCAAAGGGGCAATCAGAAGCCGTATATCGAAGAACAGACGATACTATGATAAAATGAAAAAGGACAAACAATGATATGTAAAACATAGAGAACAAAAGATCGAACAACACGAACCCCACTAAAAACGGCGAAGAACTCAGGTGCTTCCGAAGGGTAAGCAGTTCCTGTTCCACATCTGAAATAACATGAACACGTCAATCAGCTCAAGCCTCATTGTTTTGTGGGTTGTTTAGTGTTATTTTGGTGGATTTTCCCCTTTTTTCTGGTAGTGGTGGGGGTTTTTTTTTTTAAGATTTAATTCTGTTATTCATTAGATTTTTATTTCCCTTCTCCTGTTTTATCAGGATTTTATTTTTCACTGTTCCTCACACATGGATCACATAATTTTAAATAAATCTTATTTATTTCTATTAATATATGTATTTATTGAAATATTTATTTTTGTTTTAAAGCTACATAATATATTTATGCATTTAAAAAAAAAAAAATTAAATAATTTTAATTACATTATTTAATTACTTGTGCTGTCTAGATTGTAATATATCATTATCTATATATAATCAGAGAGAACAGTAACATAAAATATCTGAAAAAAGATTGTGTATTATTATTGTTTGTCTAGTTATTGTTTAAACAGGCCCCAACTAAGTCATTTTTGCAGCATTGACAAATACAAGTTGGCAAGAAGAAAAAGCGTTGATGTAGTTAAAACGTAGATATCAAATTTAATGCACACGAAGCGTTTCCGGGATAACCTTCATCAGGTACGTAATAACCTTCATCACGTACGCTCAAACCCGGAAGATTGGAAAGCCAAATAATTTAAAGTTTTGGGAGCAATAAAACCAAAGGGTGGGTCTAAACAGGATAGACCAAATCGGCTAAGGTGACATATATCTGAGGGAGGAGAACCTTACTTTTATTAATAATTATATTATTTAGGAACTTTAAATAAATAAGACAGAAAACTGTAAATTTTAAAACCTGGACGAAACAAAGAAAACTAACATTGTTGGTCTCATTCTTGTACTTCGCCTCAAAATCAAAGAAAATGATGAAAACGAATATTTAAAAATAAAAACAGATATCTACTTCAATGAACACGAAGTGTTGCTAGGATACCCTTCATTAACGTCATAAGATTGGAAAACCAAATCATATAAAAGTCTTTTGAGAGTAAGTAAACCAGCGGGCCTAGGCAGGATAGACAAAATCAGATAAGGCTGCCTATGTCTGAGGGAAAGGAAACTTTAATAATATAAAAGACTTTTGAGAGTAAGTAAACCAGCGGGCCTAGGCAGGATAGACAAAATCAGATAAGGCTGTCTATGTCTGAGGGAAAGGAAACTTTAATAATATAAAAGTCTTTTGAGAGTAAGTAAACCAGCGGGCCTAGGCAGGATAGACAAAATCAGATAAGGCTGCCTATGTCTGAGGGAAAGGAAACTTTAATAATATAAAAGTCTTTTGAGAGTAAGTAAACCAGCGGGCCTAGGCAGGATAGACAAAATCAGATAAGGCTGCCTATGTCTGAGGGAAAGGAAACTTTAATAATATAAAAGTCTTTTGAGAGTAAGTAAACCAGCGGGCCTAGGCAGGATAGACAAAATCAGATAAGGCTGCCTATGTCTGAGGGAAAGGAAACTTTAATAATAAAGACATTATCAAGGAACTGTATATCTCAATAAAAAACATCTAATAACCATGTCAGTGTGGAAACATTGACTAGCAGAGGTATGCTCCATGTCAACGATGATCAAATGACACTGTATATCTTGTAGGGTGAATCATATCATACTAAACTAGTAGTCCACCAGCAGAGGTATGCTCCATGTCAACGATGGTCAAATGACACTGTATATCTTGTAGGGTGAATCATATCATACTAGACTAGTAGTTAACTAGCAGAGGTATGCTCCATGTCAACGATGGTCAAATGACACTGTATATCTTGTAGGGTGAATCATATCATACGAGACTAGTAGTCCACTAGCAGAGGTATGCTCCATGTCAACGATGGTCAAATGACACTGTATATCTTGTAGGGTGCATCATGTCATACTAGACTAGTAGTTAACTAGCAGAGGTATGCTCCATGTCAACGATGGTCAAATGACACTGTATATCTTGTAGGGTGAATCATATCATACTAGACTAGTAGTCCACTAGTAGAGGTATGCTCCATGTCAACGATGGTCAAATGACACTGTATATCTTGTAGGGTGCATCATGTCATACTAGACTAGTAGTCCACTAGTAGAGGTATGCTCCATGTCAACGATGGTCAAATGACACTGTATATCTTGTAGGGTGCATCATGTCATACTAGACTAGTAGTCCACTAGTAGAGGTATGCTCCATGTCAACGATGGTCAAATGACACTGTATATCTTGTAGGGTGCAACATGTCATACTAGACTAGTAGTTAACTAGCAGAGGTATGCTCCATGTCAACGATGGTCAAATGACACTGTATATCTTGTAGGGTGAATCATATCATACTAGACTAGTAGTCCACTAGCAGAGGTATGCTCCATGTCAACGATGGTCAAATGACACTGTATATCTTGTAGGGTGAATCATATCATACTAGACTAGTAGTCCACCAGCAGAGGTATGCTCCATGTCAACGATGGTCAAATGACACTGTATATCTTGTAGGGTGCATCGTGTCATACTAGACTAGTAGTCCACTAGTAGAGGTATGCTCCATGTCAACGATGGTCAAATGACACTGTATATCTTGTAGGGTGAATCATATCATACTAGACTAGTAGTCCACTAGCAGAGGTATGCTCCATGTCAACGATGGTCAAATGACACTGTATATCTTGTAGGGTGAATCATATCATACTAGACTAGTAGTCCACCAGCAGAGGTATGCTCCATGTCAACGATGGTCAAATGACACTCTATATCTTGTAGGGTGCATCATATACTAGACTAGTATTCCACCAGTAGAGGTATGCTCCATGTCAACGATGGTCAAATGACACTCTATATCTTGTAGGGTGCATCATATACTAGACTAGTATTCCACCAGTAGAGGTATGCTCTATGTCAACGATGGCATATCTGTCTATCTTGTAGAGTGATTGTATTTATTTCTGGAAAACAAGCACACACGGCAGGTCGTTTGGGTGCATAGCCATTTATTACATATATCTCCATTAAAAAGTGGAGAGAACAAAAATACAGAGATCTATATTATAAACAGAGAAATGTACACATTGCGGTGATACTTTCGAGTCAATTGTGTAATCCGTATAACTACGAGATGTAAGGTGACGAGTAGAGATGTAGCTTACACAATTGACGAGACATGATATAAACGATAGTACCAACACACTTATGTCTATAATACGTTCAACTAATGAAAACGTAGATATCAAATTTAGTGCGCACGACGCGTTTCTGGAATAATCTTCATCAGATAAAGGGCATATACAGGATAGCTAAAACCGACTAATGTCATCTATGCCTGCGGGAGGATCTACCTTTTCATTTGGGTAATACTGTTAGATTTGATTATTATATTTATTTTAATAAGAAGAATTTGAAGATACCAAAGGGGTAATCAGAATCCGTTAATCGAAGGACAGACAACACAATGCCCAAAGGAAAAAGAACAAACAACGATCTACAAAGCATGCGCATAAAGCCAAAGATCGAGTAACACGAACCCCACTCAAAACCGGGGATGAACGCAGGTGCTCCGGAAGGGTGAGTAGTTCCCGTGGTGTCGATTTAGTTACAAACCCGAGGATAGGTTATGAATGAGGACCGGGAAGTGTTTGATGTTAGAGGTCATTAGAAATAGCTCTATACGTCACTTTTCCATTTCCATTCAAACATTCCATTCACCAATCGCTATCATTCTCCGAATGCACAAGGCTTGCTCTACGTTTTTTTATTTTGGACACGAAAATATTTGTCTGAAATCTAATTGTCAATGGTACAGCTGCTTACAATATGAAACGAACGTATTTGCTTTAAAAGTATTCCACAGTGGAATTTTGTCTTTATTAACGAAGACGTCACAGGGTTTTCCATCATTCCAAGCTGATGACGTCACGAAAGCAAAACCGACAAAAGTACATCTTGTATCACACATATATATGTTACAATGCTTTGTATCTGATTGGTAGTAACTGATGGCTAATATCCAGTTTTCTATAGAAAACATCATCATGTACTTCTATAGAATACATACTTAATGTTGGATAAATCTATTTTAAATACAATTATCTCTATTCTAATGCATATATTTGTAATTTAATAGTGCCATCTGTATTGTAATAGATATACATGTATCTGTCTTGTAAATACAAACATCTATAATTAATTATAGATTTCTTTAATAAAAGTACATCAATAGATTCACAGCGTCAAATGTAGGCCATCATTAAAGGAAGTATGACATTTGTAAATTAAACTTGTTGCTGTAAAGGACATGTTTTGTGTAATATGAAGTCATGCGATAGTTTTTTTCTTCCGTTAAATAAAAGTGCGTTTTGACTATTCGTTTTACGCCATTTAGTTTCATTGCTCCCAAACATTTTTAAGATTATTTGTCTTTCAAGAAGAGTTTGAATATACCAAAGGGAGGTAATCAGAATCCGTAAATCGATGAAGGACAGACAACACCATGGTCAAAAGAAAAAGTACAAAAGGACAAACAACGATCTACAAATTAAAGATCAAGAAACACGTACCCCGTTAAAAACCGGGGGTGAACTCAGGTGCTCCGGATTTTGAGCGTACCTGCCTGATAAAGGTTATTCCTGCCTGATAAAGATTAAAGGTTATTCCAGAAATACGTTGTTTGCACTAAATTTGATTTCTACGTCTTTATTTAAATACTCTACGATAAAGGAATGTATTACAATTTGACATCACCAAGAGACAATAGCTGAGAACCAAAGCATTGAAGAGAAACATTAAGCGAGCAACCCGTATGCAAAAACAGGAGAACAAAGATATAGGTATAAAAAAACAACATAACAAACCATCAGACAATACGATCTCCCACAAAAACCGGAAGTGAGATCATGTTCTCCGAAACGGATTGCGCTCCTGTCCCTACCATTGTTTTACTCTGAAATCACTTAGCAAAAGACATGTACATGTAAAAGAATATGACCCCTTCCTTCTCACAATAAAAATAATAAACCTGGAAGTGGATCAGGTGCTCCGGAGAGGATTCATTTCCTGTTTCATTTATTATCTCCATCCTTAAGAACTGTATCCTCACGACAACACAATACCTAAGTCAGAATAGACAATCGGAAGTGATGGGAAGATCCAGATCACGAAAATACAAACAGAGAGTCCTAAAGCCCGAGGGATATTGAAGTAACAGGTACAAGCAAAATACAGTAAGTAAAATTCAAATGTATTGATTGATCACGTGACGCTAATCAACAACCATTCAATACGGGAGTTCGGTTCAATACGGGAGTTCGGAGTTAGAAAGTCTTTTGTGAAGGAGGTAAAATAGTACTATTATATTTCCCGCCGTTGGATGTTTATTCAAAATGGCGGGTTTTACTCTGTATATGTTCCTTTGAATTGAACATTGATGCAGGAAAATATTTAAAAAATAATACCCACAGCTATTTATGTATTCTTTCTAATATGAAAAATAATAATTGGTTTGTCTGTATATTATGTTACTGTAAATCTAACATTGATACAGGGAAAATATCTTTGTAAAAAAAAGAAGTATGTTTCTTTTAGTGTGACAACTAAAATCATAAAATGTCAATTATTTTCACTAAATATAGTCTGCTCAATATTTTGTTTTCATAAAGCAAGTAACTTTACACCTGCAATATTCAATGTCATCTACGGTAACTAAATTTGAACATTGTCATTACATCCGATATGCGGCGATACTGCACAATATAGGATTATAGCAAAGTTTCCTTATCTCCAGTTTCAGCTTCTGATGAATAATCCTAACCTAGCCAGGCAATGATCAGTGATAACATAGAATATGAAATTAACACGCAACCACTACCCAGTAAGGTATAAAAGGGAAAGTTTTTTCTCTACTGATAATGACAGCTATATGTTGTAACAAAGGGCGGCAGCCATCTTAAAAAATTGTCCGAAAATGAGACCCGGATGTACACCTTATGTACTCTTAACGGCAAAGAGCTAGACACGGGACATAGCTCTTCCCCTAACTCCGAACTGTCGTATTAATAATCGGGTACAATAAATAAAATAAAAATGTGCTTGCGTGTGTGTGTTTTCCACACCCACCCAAAAGGGAATATGGGTGGCTATAAAAAGTAGGAAAAGTAATAGAAACATGTACATGTGCTATACCGTGATATATGGAAAAATATGTTAATATGAAACCGGCAGGGCCATGCATGCTCGCGAATCTGAAAATTATCTGGCAATTTCACGCTCACCCAGTGCATCAAAAAGATTTTTTGGGCCGAGATATATCGGGGACGACTTTTTTTTAGGGCCGAATCTAGTCTCATTCAATGGAACTGTCGTTCCTTACGAAATCTCAAAAGTTAACTTCCGCGTAGAAACAACAATTCTTGTCAGTATGTCAGAAGAGATTTAATAAATTAAAAAATATCAATATAAGTAAAATAAGCTAACAAAATGACTTTTATTACACACGGGTTCCGGGTTTCAGTGGTATCGATAGTACGAGAGAGGGTACGAGACTTCAGGATCTCCTTTGCGCTTTATGTTAAGAAGATGTTCATTAGTTGAGTGTGTTAGTGTGTTACACAGAACGTGTTTACAATGCGTCGAATTTTTTTTAGCAATCACTATGTGCAGCCATGTTTGTCAAAAAATCCTAAGTACACATTGTATACTATAAAGAGCTCGCTGACGCTCGCATATTAAATATCTCCAAATGCAATTCAGTATCCGGTATGTCAAATCACAAACCGTCGCCATATTTGAAAATTTGATCGAGTGGGTGAAACATAAACGAACTATGATTCCCTTGATTCGATATCGTGTTTCTGTTTCGATTAATGAAAATGTTGAAACATAAAACGGATTCGAAAAATCTTCCAGATTTGTTAAAGAGAACCGCACACCTGGTAGAATCCATGACGACCATTTAACTTTTAAGGAAGATGTTTTTCCCACGAAACAAAAATCAGATTATTTGTGACATGAACAATTTTCCTTCAAATTTTATCAAAATTACTTGTTGAAAGATTTTTATCTTTCTTATTTTGACAGTAGACATGTCTGAACGTTCTCGTTATAGAGACAGACGTGTATATATTTTATATTTTACTCGGCACACGAACTCGGGATTGAAAAGCTCTTGTTGTACAAACTTAATACACTGTAATACCTAACTTGTCTGACGTTTGTTAAATATTTATCACTTGTTCTACTTCAAGATAAACTGTTTGTGTCAATATTTATACCATCAAGTGGGTTCTGATGAAATATTTACACTTTTTAATCATGTCCACTCAGGTCCACTCAGGTAAATGTTATATCTTTACGTTAGCCGAGATCGTACAATACTGATTTGTCTCCCTTTGAGTATAAAAAATTTCAGTATCGATTCACACACGATGGTTTATGGTTTATGGTGTTTAACGCCACTTTCAACAATATTTCAGTACTATCCTGGCGGTCAGTTCTATAGGTGGAGGAAACCAGAGTATCCGCAGAAAACCACCGACCAGTCGCGAGTCACACACATGAGAGCGGTAAGGGAACGACCATTTAACTTAAAGGGGGGGGGGGAGGTATGTTTTTTTTCTAAAAAAATATTCTGATTCCCAATGTTGCTGAAAATAATATTCTGATTTTGGTGGAGGAAAAAAAATAACCTGATTCAGAGTATTTGTCATATAACCTATTGTTGAATTCTGGAAAAAATATTCTAACTCTCGTGTTAGAAAAAATTCTAAGCGAAACAAAAAACCATAACCCCCCCTTTCAAGTTAAATGGTCGGTCCCTAATGGAGGTACAATTGGACACATTGGTGCCGCAGGAGTTTGAAAAACACTCTCTATTCATGCATTACCTAGCATGAAAACCATACACATTCATATATTAGACTAAAATCCAAACTAAACAGACGGCCGGGTCAATTTTGTATTACGGGGTATATTATGTTAAACTATAATATAATTATAGAAGAATTTGTCTTGGCAGGAAAGAAGCTTCATGTGTTGAAATATGACTTATTGACATAATTGTCTTATATTAAAATTCAATTTTAACACCAGTTTGTTCTTTTCGTCAGCTCAATTAAACCTGAGTGAATGGGGATGGTGGGATGGGGGTTAGTCGAATACCTCTACATGTACGGCGGAAATTGTAAAATGTATTTTAATTCTGGTTACATTAGCTAAAAAGAATGTAAAAGTATTAGAACGTCTTATCAGTGTATCATTAATATAGACAGGCGTGACATTAGACACCTAATGTTGAGTAAGTGAGTGATTGTTGTTAAACGCCAACTCAGCAATGTTTCAGCTATCTCATAGCGAGTTCAAGGTACATTCAATGAGATGATGATAATGTCCGCCTTGTACTAGACCAACACACTTAGTTGGATTTTAATAGTGCTGTCTCACTCAAACAGCAGTCTGCGGGAAGACCATTTAACTTGCAGGGAGCGAGGGGGAGGGGGGTTATGTTTTTTTGTTTCGTTCAGAAATTTTTTTTCGGACAACACGAGAGTTGGAATATTTATTTTATTTGTCGCGCAGAGCGATATTTTTTTCCAGAATTCAACATTAGGTTATATGACAAAAATTCTGAATCAGATTATTCTTTTTTTCCTCCACCAAAATCAGAATATTTTTTTCAGCAACATTGGGAATCAGAATATTTTTTTAGAAAAAAACCATAACCCCCCCTTCAAGTTAAATGGTCGTTCCCTTACTCAGCAACATGTTTGTGTACAAATACACTTCACAAAATCTTTGTGTATATATAACATATATTCATGAAATGAATTTTGCATAGAAAATCAAGTTTAAAATCACTTGTGTAGAATTCTAAGACACTATGAGGTAAACGGTGACATTTTAATTTTAATAATGAATTTCAATGTTACATCTTATATCCATTAATATCAAAATTTACGATTTAAAAAGCACCATTTTCTTATCGGGGGGATGATTTATTCTTCAGACAGATTTTATCCTGTGTTTTAGGCTACGTGTAATTTTGATTTAATAAATTTAGAAAGGACATATACGGTAAAGTGAGTATATCGAATCATAAAAAAAATTTGTTAGGTCGACAATTTTTTTTTTCATTAACCGAACACCCCACTTTCCCCATCCCTTCTCAAAACACAACATCAAAACTACCGTCTTTTAAATGAAGAAAAAAGCTTAGATTACTATATTTAAACCTATAATATCTGGAGATCAATTTTAGTGCACCGCCCAAAAAGTAAATGAATTTCCTACTTAAGTATTTTACACTGTAAACGATGCACTCGGAGTCACAAAGATTATTTATTTAAATCCTTAGTATTTTCTGCTGAATTGACAAAATGGGCGTTTATTTACTGTATCAGCTCGGTAAACAAATCCCTGTATTGACTTCTTATAAAATATTAGACCACTTTGAACCGTCTTGACCAGTCTTTACGACAATGACTTTACGACAACAGACCGTTCAATTTTATTTTGATTTTAATTACGGCATTGTCTACTGTTCACTTTGATCTATTTAAGATGGTCGTCTGCAATAAGTACATGACAATCTCGCGGACTTTTATGACAAATAGATTAACTTTTACTAATACTATAAAGACAGGTGAATCATGTGATTTTATGTTGCATTTCCATTGATATCTTTAATCACTGATCAAGGTTATATATGGGGGATTTCAGATATTATTTCATAAAGCGATTAAGCCATGATTTTCAAAGAGGATGGGATTGTTCTTTACCACCAAGGTCAAATGAAACCTCTCCCTCAATAGCCGACTTTAAATCAAAGTACAAGATACGAAAACTTACTTCAAAGGACAACTTTATAGGAAAAAATATTATGAATACTTCACGTCACATAATGAAATAATGATTTTAAAAGGTTGGATACCCCCCTCACATCCATACCCACTCCTTCTCAGTGTTAAAATGAAGCTTATGTTTCCTACCCCCCCCCCCCCCCCCCTTGGTTAAACTGTAGAAATCGAAAAACAAAAAATACCACACCGTCGAAACAAACAAATAACACAAAGCAGTAAACTGAAAACATGAACAACATGGATCCTTAAAAAACCAGGGAGAACACAGGTGCTCGTGATACACAGTGTTCGTGATACACAGGGGCTCGTGATACACAGGTGCTCGTGATACACAGTGTTCGTGATACACAGGGGCTCGTGATACACAGTGCTCGTGAAACACAGGTGCTCGTGATACATAGGTGTTCGTGAAACACAGTTGCTCGTGATACATAGGTGCTCGTGAAACGATTAATTGATTTTAGTTTAGCTGCCATGAGGGCAGTTTTAACTATATCTATATCGAGAGAAAAATGGTGAATCTGTATCTATGTAAAATGTTGTACTGATATATAAAAATGTTGACTTGCACTTGTGCAACCAAAGACTACTCATTATGATTTTATACAATTTTCTAACGTGCACGGAAGATGCAGTTCTCAAAACATGGTAAAAATACAGCAAATTCAAAAATAATTCTTGCGTTTTCGTAATTGAGACTGCGATTCCTCAGCGTCCTCGAAATGGCCTATATGATAACGTCATTATATATATATATATATCATATCACATTGCTTAATCTACTTAGTACAAACAAACCATTTTGTAACATGGTGCCATCTTGAAATTACATTATCTCTGAAGTGTTTGTATGTCATTATAAAAGCTACTACTTGAAATCATTGAACAAGATATTAAATGACTGAGAATTTGAATGTTTTTCTAACATTGTAAGATCGGTGGAATTATAATGTCATATTAGTGCTATTTTATTAGTAGGCTCTTTGAAAAGAAGGAAAAAAATGTACTCATCATCGACACTAAATCTACACAGATTTGTATGTCCATATCATACGACGATGTGAGAGCCATCGTAACTACTCGGCCATTCTCGCTACCCTGCAAATAACCTCGTACGTTGATAGTAGAAATTCTTCTTAAATTGTTTGCCGGAAGTTAAGCCGCACAAGAATACAGTCCTCGAAAATCCAATATGGAAGACATACTAAGTAAAATCTAATCATGCAAAACTAATTAAAACTTTAACTTTTATCCATGAAAATAATTGAGATATAGAAAATTGTTTAAAGTATAACTTTATCAAACTTTTATGTAACTGACATGTGAAAGGTAGTTCTATTCATCCACAAAGTAGTTCTATTTATCCGCCACCTACGTACGAGGTTATTTGCAGGGTAGCGAGAATGGCCGAGTAATTACGATTAGATGTGAGAGTAGTATATAGATTGGTAAAGTTAAAATAAAACAATAGAAAGGGTTAGGGTTATGATTTTTCACGACACTTTCAACAATAATTTAGTTATATCTTGGCGGTCAGTTTTACTAGTGGAGGAAACCAGAGTACCCGGAGAAAACCAACGACCTGTCGCAAGTCACTGACAAACTTTATCAAATAATGTTGTATCGAGTACACCTCGCAATGAACGGGGTTCGAACTCACAACTTTAGTGGTGATAGGCACTGATTGAACAGGTAGATGTAAATCTAACTACCATACGATCACGACCACGACGGGCGTGTGCATTTGTAACATCCAAGGATGGACGCTTACACAGCAGATATAACGACTGGGTTGTACAACAAATATCAATTCGTAGAAATGATAAAAATTATCTCTAGAGGCGGAACAAAATGGCGTCCTATTTCGTGATCAGACTTCAAACGTGATGACATACATTCATTTCATACAAAATTAATTCCTTATTACGTCGTAAGAATAGACGATACACAACTAAAGGTTTACATGTACACGAAAATTAAAATTAAATTTAAGATCTATTGTCATCAAATTAATTATATGTAAAATAACTGTTTGCATTGAAGTGACATACCCAAATATAGTGTTCAAAGAAATCAAGTGAATTTATATGAATAATTAATTTTAAAAAGAAATAAACGACAGAATAAAAAAAAGTGTACATATTAATGATGCTCTATTTTATTTGGAAAAGATAAGGGAACGACCATTTAACTTGAAGGGGGGGGGGGGGGGGGGGGGGGGTATGTTTTTTTTGTAAAAAAATATTCTGATTCCCAATGTTGCTGAAAAAAATATTCTGATTTTGGGTGGAGGAAAAAAAAATTATCTGATTCAGAGTTTTTATCATAACCTAATGTTTAATTTGGAAAAAAATTTCGCGCTATGCGCGACAAAAAAAAATTTACTCTAACTCTTGTGTTGTCCGAAAAAAAAAATTCTGAACGAAACAAAAAACCATACCCCCCCCTCAAGTTAAAAGGTCGGTCCCTAAATAGGTTGTAAGAAGTGGGTTACCGACTTAACTTTTAAACTCATTTTATCAGTC